>OW679199.1:84234203-84340368 GCA_940337035.1 Agriotes lineatus | reverse complement strand
CCTAGTTGGCTGCAAGCACCATCGCAACGATTTCCAAACTCAGGATTACCTGGCCACCCCAATTTAATGATTATTTGCAGTTCCCATTTTTAATCTTGCCTTCAGGTACCTTCTGCCTTATTTCTTATTTACAATTACGCATTCTTTATGTTATTCGTGTAATTATCAACATGCTTTATGTGACCAATTTTTCCTTTTTTTTAAACAATTTGTAATTTAGTATTAATTTTAGCATGTACTACCATTATTTAGCGTTACATTTAAAGTAATTTTACAATAGACTTCAGATTAATTACCTTACGTTAGCACAACCATTCATATTAAATGTCACATTGTATTGTATTGAACTGAAATGAATTATTAACAGCCATTTCAAGTTATCAGTATTTCAAATGGGAACCTGCTCCCAAGTCAATCATGTCCACCTAAATCCATTTATTTTTTATTTATTAGACAACTTTTATTTTTTTAAGTATCAACATTTTAACAATCAAACCAATCCTGTTATTTATTTAATTATCTAAACATAAACTGATCAATTGAACTGACAATACCATAGCACTATATAAACTTTTCAAAAGCTTTTGATATAGTTACCACTAGAAGACTAATCCACAAGTTATTCCATCTTGGAATTGGAGGTAATTTACTAAACTGGATAAGAGATTTTCTTGGAGAAGGAAGTCCAAATTGGCTAAACACTATCTCATCTACGACAGGATGAAAGTGGTGTACCACAGGGATCGGGCTTAGCACCAGTCCTTTCCATTACATTTAGGCCCTTATCGTCCCCCCTTGTAGAAGATATATTTTCAATTTTCAGTGTTTTTCTGTTGTTTTATTAGTGTCACTAGATGTATTTTTTGTAGTGTCGGTCCCATACCATGGGAATTCTATTTTTGCTACTAGTAGCTGCCATATTTAACTCCCTTTTTATTTTAATGCCTGTTAATTTAATGCTGATTTTTGTTTTTACAATAGACTGTATTATCATAGACCGAACGTTTCTGGTTTCTTGTACCCACTTGTATTTGTGAATTTAATCATTCCGGAAGAAGCCGTTTGTAATTCGAAGATGATGTAGTCGGTACATTTCTATAATTCTTTCTCCGTTGTCATTCAGTTCTCTTTCTCTTTCATTCCCTCTCTTCCCGTCCTTCCATTTAAGTTTCCAATTGCTTCTCTAAACTGTTTCTTCTCGACTGCTGTGTGCTGTCATTAGGTCCATATACTCTTAGAATTGTGGATTCCCATGTAACAATAATTCGCTTTGTAAATCTATTTTCTAGTATAATTCCTATCTATAATTTGGTGGGTGTTCTTTATTTACCCCCATTCCAACAATGTATCACGCCTTCTATTATTTTTATACCACTTTCCTTTTCTTTCGTTTCATAGGTGACCAGGATATCAATATTAATCTTTCAACTCTTCTGTAACATCTGTTCTCCATCGGTGTGTGGCACACTTGCCAAATGTCAATTTCCTTCCCTTCCCTTTTGATTTGTTTTGTTTCTGGTTAAGATTTAAATCTCATTTTTAAAGATTCAAAATAGAACTGCCCTTCCCCTTCCGTATCTCTCTTGCGGAAGGGTTTCTTTGCTATTTTCAGGTTATTTACGCCCCAACCCCCTTGTATGGAGGATCTTTATTCTCAGCCGCCCCTTCGGATGCAGCCGCTGTTTGCAGCGCCCGTTGTGGGCCAGACGGTGCCCGGTAGGTCTTTCATATCCCCTCCTACCACCCATATCTGGAAGGCATTACCCAATCTGCAACCTGGGGACGCGTCCTGTAGGGGTTTGGAGTTCCCCCAAGGGCAACCAAATGTACAGTCCTAAATATTTGTAAGAAAAATCCGAGGATATTATAATATAGCTTTGATTCATTCACCTACCAACGATCACAACGTGCACATCTGCATTATAATTTGAAAAATACTAAAAATTGCTCAGATACAGTGATTTATAGTATACAGTTATAGTAGGTGGAATAAATTACCTGCAAATTTTATGTCAGTTGTAATGTGCAAAACCAAGTATGATAGACTGAGAGAAACCCTGTAAAATGTAGTAATGTACTCTATTAGTGATTGATTACTATTATATCTGGTCGGATATGGGCCAACACAGCAGCCTGAAAAGTTTATAAAAACGCTAATTACGGAATAAAGCACAAAGAACCTACCGACGAAAAATAGAAAGTCTAATGACATTTTCAAAGCTACGTTCTCAATGTAAGGTTTTCTCCGAAAGTTGGCCCTGGTCATGGACGCGTGGGCGGACGTTTCGCAGTCACGGGGTCATCCTAGTTTCTTTGTTTCGCAAAATCGTTAGTCTTCCTGCCCTACAAATAGGTCCTGTCGTTTTCGCAGCTCGAACCTACATTACTTCAGTGGCGTAACTACAAATATTGAAACCTCAAAATTTGTGAAAACGTTTTCTGACGTTCGAGTTCTTTCCTTTTAAATCTAATCAATTTGATCACAGTCATTTTTCTCGTTGTCTCAATGTCCTTTATGTTCGCTTCTGCAGGGTTACAACTTATTTTTAAGTTTTACCCCTACGAACGCCGATCTTTGCGAGTGTTTAGTGGAGCTCTGATATATTTATTATCGCGATAATACTGCAAATTTCAAAGCACGCGCAGTTCAGGGACGGCAAACAAGGAAGTCGCAGTTTTACATGCCTGCAAGGCCATTTTCTAGGAGGAAATCTTGAAAACTGACTTTCGAATATATACCTTACTAGCAGTTATAGCTTTGAGCACATCCTCATTTTGAAAATTTGGAAAATATAATTGCTACTGATCCCCGAGCAGGGGCTTATTATTTACCATTACTTAAAAATATCCCACAAGCCAACTGCTTGCAACAAAGCTGCAGTTCCTGTAATGCATGCTTTAAAACATAAGCAGTTAATAAAGACTTTGACCATGATAAAATTCCTTATTTGCTGTACCTTGAACATGCCTACAACTCACCCAGGCTAATTTTTATGTTGCTCTTTGTTCGCTAGTAACGGCAAATGGAAAGCGATAGCTTCGCGGATTTTACTAGCAATAAGTCTTTAAGGTTTTTCGCTGTTGAAACACTGATCTAACCTTTATCCGACCACGAAGCAGAAAGCAACGTCTTGGCATTGTGTGGGAGACGCTGAAAGTCATCGCTGCTTCCTCTGCAACGACTGATTACACTCTCACTGTGATAAATTATTCTGCGAAGAAAGTTCCCTGATAGCCTACAATTAAGCTCCGAAAGTGTAACATTTAGAAATGCTTACGGGGCGAATCACCTTTTAATAGCTGCTTTTTCAAAATTAAAGAAAGTGAGAGCAAGGTTGTGCAAAACAAACACTGGAAAATTACTTAAACGGTAACAAAGCCAATAAACTAAAATTTGAATAGCAAGCACCTTGAGAAAGACCCCGTGTGCAACATCGATGATACGAGGGTCATTCAATATTATACAAAGGTAATATAATGAATAAATCCTAGCTTATGTACGCAACAATTCTACTACAAACAGTAGTTAAGTGGAAACGTTAAACGCTAACAGTATCATACACGAATTGGTCTATATAAATAACAGACTTCCTAGCATCTTCTAGATTGAACCATAAATCAGTCCACATTTTTTGATGGGTCAACATGACAGAACTCTTGCTACTAGGAAGCAATCAAGTGTTTAAATTGCTTAAATCTGAAGAAGAGAAAGTCACTTGTCGCGTTCACTTTCGTAGAAGTCTTTCGAAGATAGAATCCGATTACTTTTGCGATAGTTCGGTCAGGCTGGTGCAAAAACGACCCGATTAGCATCTCGGAATAACAGATGATTAATATGTTTTTACACTGTTACTGGTGCACATTAGAACGTAAACACTCAAGCACAGAAAAACAGTCATTGTTTTTCTATGTACTAATTTAAACAAGGGCGATTGCGTCAGAGTTAATTTAAGTTTAGGCAAGTTAATATTCAGCAAATGTCTGGGTTTTCGAAAATTTTTGAGATTCAACTGATTAGCTGCAATAAATGGGATTTGAAAACCCATGAATCAGAGTTATTACACGCTTTGGCTAAAAATAATCGTCATGTCATTGATTTCGCCATGTGAGTTACTATCTGGCAAAATTTATGAATGAACAAAGTGTTAGTCAATTCATAATGCTTTAATTTATTATCGCTATGTCTAG
This sequence comes from Agriotes lineatus, assembly GCA_940337035.1. NCBI lineage: Eukaryota > Metazoa > Arthropoda > Insecta > Coleoptera > Elateridae > Agriotes > Agriotes lineatus. The sequence goes on along the minus strand of OW679199.1, from coordinate 84,336,180 downwards.
GTGCACTCGACAGTGCACGCAATTTTTAGCATTAGGTGCACTCCCAACAGTGGTTTTCATTGATATGATGTCAATGCATATTTTATTTTAATCCATTATCGGTGCAGAGCATTACAACAATTAACTGCGAATTAACCTAACAATCTCGACGGGCTTAAGCTGTTTTGTAATGCATCGGTGCCGGCAGGGGAAATTCACGTTCACAATTTTAACCTACAAAGCTTCCACGGCTCTAAATTATCTTTTCTGATATAAATTTGTGGGTAATTTGAGGTCTGATCCTAGAATTTCCCCGTTTGGAGTGCGCCCAATATTAAAAATTGCGTGCACTCTGGAGTGCACCTAGACATAGTGATTTATTATAGGGTAGTTAAGTAGTTCAAAAGTATACGAAAGAACTCACTTGAAACTGTAAAATTAAAAAAATCCATTTTCTGAAACTAGTACAGAAAAAATCAAACTTAAAAACATCAAGTTTCAGATAAGTAGGTTGGTGTAAAAAGTGAGAAACAAAACGATCGAGTAAAGGAACAAAGACAGCACAACGAAATCATTGTATCAGATTGCTCTTTTAAGATTTAGTTGCATTATAGATTTGAATACTAAAACAATAAAAGTTTAAAAATGAAATATTAAATCGAACTTTTCTGTTGCATTTTAATGAATGTTGTTTGCTGTTAGGTCGTTGAACTGGTCCAGACTGCTTGGCTCTTGCTTTAAATAAAGTATGTCGACTAGCAAGGCAAAAGTAGTGAAAGCTATCTAAAGGTCTGATAAATAGATAAAGAAACCACGGAAATAAAGAGAATTACGACAATTGAGAAATTTCACAGTTAGCTGAAATAAGAAAGTTCTGTATCACTGAACTCTTTTCCAACAAAATCTAAGAAGCCATATTGGCATAATAAGTAAAACTGAAGCTATTCGTGGGCAAGCTAGCGTTGTTTTAATTATTTTAATTATGTCAAAACTAGATAATGTTGAAGTTGCTTGCTACATGTTACTTAGTTTCTGAAAAATTGCTGCAAACTATTACAACCTTTATGAAAGTGTGTTGCAAATTTACTGAGCATTTTCGGCAAACATGTCCATCATCTATCAACAGTTTATCGGAAATGTAGTGCAAACTTATGTACAACAAGTTTATTAAAAATGTGCTAAAAGGTTACTAGAAATTTACTACCACTGAAAACTCAATTAAAATGTACAGTAAACTGACCGAAATTATTGTATTTGTGCTAAACAAATTGCTGCAAGAGTGCTTTAAACTACAAAGTTTTTTAAATTCATTCTGAAACTTGCTGAAAATTTTTTACAAGCTTTTTAAGTTTACGGAAACTTACCGAATGTTAACTGAGAAATTCCTGACTTTACTGAAAATAACTAAACATTATTTAAAAACCACCCAAATTTACAGAAACGTGTTGATTATTAACTGAAAGCTTTCTAAGTTTACTGAAACTTGCTGAAAATTAAGTGCAAACTTTTCAAGTTTACTGGAACTTACTGAAAAGAAACTACAAAACTTCCTAAGTTTACGGAAACTTACCGATTCTTAAAAATTCCTGACTTTAGTGAAAATAGCTATAAAAGTATTTGAAAACTACCCACGTTTACAGAAACGTTTTTATTATTAACTGAAAGCTGTCTAAGTTGACTAAAACTTGCTGAGTAACTGTAGATCTTGTAAGTTCACTGAAACTTGCTGAAAATTAGCTTCAAATTTCCTAACTTTACCGAAAGTTGCCAAAGATTTTCTACAGACTTCCCCAATTTACTGAAACGTGTTGAATACTAACTGAAAACTTTTTAAGTTTACTAAAACTTGCTAAAAATTAGCTGGAAATTTCCTAAGTTTTCTGAAAATCTACTGGAGCTTTTGATACAATCTCTAAATGTTTGTTGCAAACCTACCAACAATTTTCGGAAAATTTACTAAACATTTTTCAAAAGCAAGTTATAACCTTGCTAACAATTTGTATTGAACGTACTACAAACTTTAAAAAGTGGTTGCAATACGGTTCACACTACCCTTTCCACGTGCTTGCATTTTACTGAAAACTTCCTGAAAATGTATTCTAGTTTTGCTAAAATTACTTTAAACTTGCTAAACATTGCTTTAATCATTCATTGTAAATTTATCTTAATTTAACCTACTGCAAAATGTAATAAAATTTTTGAAAATTTACTAATAATTTGGGTGGACACTTACTAAAAAGTGGCTGAAAACTTTCAATAAATTGCTAAAGAATTGCTGTACATTCAGAAAGTCTATTCCATCTGTACTGTTGAAATTTTATTACTGTGTTATGTTGGAAAACTGAATGTCAGTCAGTGTATTCTTTTTTGAATAAATATATATTGAAAATTGGCTACACAGTCGTTGAAGGTTTCATAGCTGCAAACTTGTTGAGAAATGATTGTAATCTGCCTTAAAAAATTGCTGCAAACACAATTAACTTTTTTTTAAGTTACTATGAATTTGTGTAAATATCTATTGAAAGCTGAAAATTGGTTGAAATCTTCTTTAAGAAATTTGCTAAAAACTTGTTACAAACTCCCTACAAATTTGATAAAAATTTATAATATATTTTCTCATAACTGTGCTGAGTACTTTCTAAAACTTTGCTGGAAACTTTTATTGAAAATTGGTTTCAAACTCGCCCACGATTCAAATTTACTTAAAATTTTGCTGCAAATTTACAACATATAAATGTACTGAAATTTTCCAAACGTTTATTGTGAATTCAGTGAAATATTGCTGCAGCCCTAAAATCTTACAAAAGTTTGTTACAAATTCTCTGGAGATTTGTTGCAAGCCTGCTAACAATTTGCTACAAATTCGAAAAATGTACTGATTTTTTTTTAAATTATTTGCAAACTCGTTGAATGCGAAAATTTAGTAAAACTCTATTATCAACTTTCTGATAACTGTGCTGCAAGTTTATTGGAAATTTAAAGAAAATTTTCTAAAATTATCTGAATGTTTTTTGTAAGCTGGCGAACAATTTTCTGTGAATTTCCGAAAATTTACAGAAAACTCGCTTATAATACAGTGTGTGTGGTTTACATTTTGCTGAAAACTTTCTCAAAATGTATACTAGTTTTTCTAAAAACTACTTGAAATTAGCCGACCGTTGCTTTAAACTTTGATAAAATTTATTACAAATTTTCAGGAAGTTTCATAAAAGTTTACAGCTGTAAATTATTAGTAAACTCATCGAGAATTAAAAAATTACTTACCTTTTGTTTTAACAATAATTTACAGCATATTTTCCTGAAATGTTACTGAAAAAATTCAAAAATTCTTGCAAATTGGTTGCACACTCACTGAAAAAATTACTAAAATTTTGCTGACACTAGTTGAAGAATTATTGTAATTTGCTTTAATAAATTGCTGCAAACTCAATAATATTTTTAAAGAATTCACTAGGAATTTAAATTTAATAAATATTTACTTAAAGCTTAATGAAAACTTCATTTAAAAAATGCTAAAAATGTGTTTGTACAAAATTCGATAAAAATTTACTGTGCATTGTCTCACGAATGTGTTGAGAACTTGCTGAAAGTTTGCTGAACGCTTACATACTGACAATTGACTGCAAACTCGCTAAAAAATTATTATAATTTTTTTTTAATAAATCGCTACAAACTCAATGACACCTTAAAAAGATTATCACAAATTTAGGTGAATATGTACTGAAAATTGGCCAAAAATCTTTCAGAAAACTGCAAAAAATTTGTGGAAACTCTCAAAGTTGATAAAAACGTACCGTGAATATTCTCATAAATGCGCTGTGATCTTGCCGACAGTTTAGTGGAAACTTGCTAAAAATTGGATGCAAATTCGCCAAAGATTCAAATTTACTTATAATTTTGCTACAAACTTGCCGGAAAATTATTACAACTTCGCAAAAAATGTATTGCTTTGTTTTAAAATGCTATAAAATTGCTACAAATTCTAAACGTGTACTCTGAATTTTATAAAATCTTGCTATCTTGCCAAAACTTGGCCATCGTTAGAAGCTTCCTACAAATTCGGAAAATTTACTGAACATTTTCTGAAAACTGACTGCAAGTTCATTGAAAACGAAAATTTTGTTATAAACTTGTTGACTAAAAAAATGCTGGATTTAAAAAAAATCTTAAATAACTGAACATTTACTGGAACCTTCCTGTATCTTGGAAAATACTCCACGCAAACACAATAGTTCCTATCCATGACGAGCTGTCAGTGGGGTAAATATGTCAAATGTATATCCTGTAGTTTTCTTTCTGAATTTTTATCAATATTCGTTAAGACATGCAGTGTAGAAGCCGAAATCTAATATGCTTGAGTTTTTTATCAATGAGCCTGTGGTGCTAAAGCAGGAAAGTATCAACAAACTTTTAGCTCACATTAATCCCCTTTCCGAACCCTCACTCAAGTAGCTCTGTTGACGCCTTGCTGGATTTCTCACCAAACGCCCTAATTAGCGATCTGACCGTGACGACAAAACCCAAGCTTTCCGCGGTCAAATTAAATTTAAAGCTCGTTAAAGTGCATGCATGCAGCGGTACTAGCATGCAATTACGTAATGCATTTTGATCATATTTTAAAACGGAGATGGAGCATTTCCCACCGCAATTTATTGCATTCGCGACTGTAAACAAGCGACTTCTAAGCTGCATTGACGATAGGGCTTATCGGCCAAATTTATTGCATTTTCGTAAAAATACTAAAATTATTCATGACAACACCAAATTCATTTCGATTAAAGAAACAACCCAAACGAAAACACGTTTGCTTATATTTAAAGGTTTTATTACATGTGCTAATTAGATCTAATTAGCATACTTTTTATATCCGAGGACTTTAATGTGCATTTGATTGCATTTTTCGCGCAGCTTTGCCACTTTCTTTCGCTTTAATTGTGTTGCAGATATGGAGATAACGTTTTTATTGTTGTTGCTGGAGTAGAAGAACCAGATTCCTTTGTTTCCTACACGTTGTTTCTTTTATCTCGTTGTGACTGTGCTTCTCTTAATTAGTGAAAGCATTTTTTATATTTAGGAGATGGACTATATGGAACTAGAAATATTTGTCTCAACCAATATTTTTGGCATAAGGTACAAACATTCTAGAACCAATGAGTTCTACAAAAAGTCTGAAAAAAGAATAGCGTGACAGATCATAACCAAGCATCATTAGCTTTTAGGTTCAAAGTCAGCGATGTGGCAACTACTGAAAGTATTATGACATTCAGGCGTTAAATATTTCGAATAAAATAAAATTAAAAATGTTATTCGGAGCAACTAATGCACAACTAATTTTTAGTAAATTATACTTTAACAAAGTGAACTTTTTAACAGAAGAATTCGCATGTATTCAAATGCTGTTAAAACAGTTTTTTTATGCCAATACCATTTATCAAGGAGCTACAAGGCGAAAAAGAAACCTGGAAAGAATTCTGAATTTTGTTCATTTTATGGAGTTCAATATGAAACAAATAAATAGCTGGAGGAATGATAATAGAGCAAAATTAGGGATGGAAAGAGAAAGTATTACATGTTAAAGTAAAACGTTCGAAGTAATATTTTAGGAGCTTTTTAAATGTAGATGTAAACCATGTAATGATGAAACTCAAATTACACTATAGCAGAAGCTAAGAACTCGTTACAATAATTTTAGATAAAACGTCGTGACTTGTTAATATTTAAAACGACTAGCTCGTAACAGACTGTCTGAGAGGAGTAGTAAGAGCAAAAAATGGGAAATAAATTTATCTAATTGTCATAAGCAGTAGAAAACCAATAGTTTAGGGTGGCCAGTTCAACAACTTACCGTGGCACACTTCGCTGAATCATACGTACTAGTCGAGATGCGACGTAAGATACGCTTCAAGGAGATAATAAATGTCCAACAAAACAACGTTAACAATACATTTATTCACGACAACGACCTTGATGCACAATACACCAAAAGGGTGCGATTAAATAAAAGCAGCGCACGTAATCGATTAAGCGAAGTGTACACACTTTAATTGAAATGAACTCACCGTATCGCGACACACGCAAAAAAACGAGTTCTTCGCATAATCGCCTGATGCCGCGCTTATGCAAGTAAAATTACCCATTTAATAGGTAATAAAAAAGTGCAGTGTAGAATTATAAAAAGCACACGGTAAATCCTCTGTTGAAATGGCATTCCAGATTTTCCAAATCTGTAATACAACAAAATGGCAGAACAACTTTACACATCCATGAATTTTCGACAAGTAGTACGGCGAAGCCCTTGTAAAAACATCGGAGCAGGAACACAAAATCAAAAGCAACGGACAATGAGAGGAGAAGAGAATATGGAAAAGGAAAAAGGCCTGAAAATAAATTCAACAGAACATGTGAAGACAGAAATCACCAAAGCCTACCTTTGATTGCGGGCGCGCAGCAGATTTAACAGAGATAACCAGATGGATGCAGTAATTCAACAAATCAATAAGACCGAATCTACCCCATATTGTCGACGATGTTTTAGGAAGAAAAGCCACTCTTAAAGCGTCACCACAACAAAACCCCGAACAAATTCGTCGTATAGCTTCGAATGTAAAATTAAGAATCCTTACAATGTTCTAAAATGACATGGACGCCGGAAAAATCACATCCTGAATCTGAGTACTCAAGTTTTCGAGTTTTCGAAAGAAAAGAATGCCAATCAGGAATTCGAGCCACGAAAAACTATTTAGGCGACCAGAAAGTTCCCGAATTTACAGTAACAGCGGGGGGAAATTTAAAGTAACATTTTCGGACTGAAACAAACTAAAATGTCGTATAAACTAATGTTGTTGCGATACAGCAATGTAAAAAGCGATAGAACACAATAATCCAATAGCGGAGATTAGTGAATAGTGTAAAGAATAAGCCAAAAACGAACTGCTGGAAATAATAAATTCATGATTGAATACCATTAGATTGATAAACACTAGTCGCAAAAATAGAAGCACAAGTGACACTGTTGTAGGTAATATCTTAAGCACACCACGAAAAATGCAAGAATGCTAGAAGAAAAATTGAAGAACAAAAAAAGATAATCAGAAAGAAGTATTGTTTACAGTACAAAGAATGTGCAGAAAACGACTAATTTACAGCAAATTCTAATGAATTTTGCAGTATAATTTCGATAAATTTCCAGACCATTTTCTGGAAGTTTCTATAAATCTTAAGAATATGGGAAAGTTTACATTGCATTTTGCAATAAATATTCAGTAAGTTGGTCATACATTTTCAGAAAATGTCTACTTAATTTTCCATACGCTTGCAGTAAAGCTTCAGGAAGCTGGTATTTAATTTTCAGTAAATTTGTAAATAATTAGTCCTCCGCCCCCTTTAATTGTCTTACTAATGATAATAATAATACAATAGAACCTGAAGTTCAATGGTACAATCAATTGGCACACAAATGCTTGCTAAAGACGACCCAAGAAGTTACATGTTAATATATACAGAAGCTACGTTAGGTAACAAAAAATAATTGTAGAAAGTTAAATATCGAATACAAGTTATTAAAACTTGGCTGAAAAGTAAATACAGTTACACTACGCAGGAACCAATCAGCGAAAAACGTATCATATCTGGCATGTAGTCTTTTAGGCGCTGACATAAAACTAATTTCTAACCTGAGAAACAAAACGCAGGTCTGTCGATAGGCCTTCGAGGAGCTTATAAGAATAAAACAGTATCATCAACATAATATTTAGCTACCTTTTCCTGACTGTCTTACGCGTTTAAAAAGAACTTTCCTTCCAAATGTTGCAAAATAGAGCTAATGCTTTGGCTTCTGCGAAACAGTTTCCAACTATGACAAACGGCACATATAAAATGCTACTGAGCACAATTGGGCGGCATGTCTGAGCTAAGCGAAGTAACGAAGTTGTCCTAGTGCTTTCTAACGGGCCTATAACCGAGAATCACCGCATTAGTATTGCTAACTCAAAAGAAAATAAACCTACTAAAAGGTTGATCGCGGCTCAAAAAATACGTAAAGTGAACAATTACATTTGTACGGTCTGCATCTTGGTTGAAACTACAGCTACGCCGGCTTCAGAAAAGCTGGGAATACTTCCTAGTACTCGATAACTTCGGAATAAATTTTTTACGAATTTTATAGGCTTTTTTAGTAAATTTGCGCATTTTCAAAATGTTTTAGTACAAAAGTTTTCAACAAAATTGGCCGTAAATTTCGAAAATTTTTCAACAAAATTATAGTGGTATGTGATAGGCTTTTAGAAATTGTCCAGATTATTTCCACCGAATTTGAAGTAAACTTTTGACAACTTTGAAAAAACTACTCAATTTGCAATAAATCTTCAACAAATTTGTATTTTTCACCTATATTTGAATACATGTAGTTTACTATATACTCTTTGTTTATAGCAAATTTTAGGAAAAATTTTAACCAAATTGTAGTAAATATTTGTGAATTTTTCTGTAACTGATGCATTTTTGAAACGTTTTACTAAAGTACTAGCCAATTTGCAATACATTTTTTACAAATTTAGAAGATTTCAATAACTTTTTAACAAGTTTTGAAAAAATTTAAAAATATATATATAATAATACAAATTTTTAGCAAGTTTGCAGTCAATATTTGATATAGGTCTACTTGTGCCCGGTTCATTTGCGCCCACTGCCATTTTCGGCCCATTTGCGCCCAAGAAAAATATTAACAGTAATTAAGGCCTTATTTGCGCCCCTGCTTGCAACTCATTGTCATTAGTCATCTGGACACCCGAAGTTGGCCGACTAGTGTGGCGGTCTTCTACATGGAAAATAGGTATTACAAAAATAATAAATTTAACAATTTTTCGCTAGCTGCCCTAACTTCTATACGTTTCTGTTGGTACTTTAATTTAATAATTCATATTGTTGTACAGATTAGCTAATTTTTTTAAACATGTCTGTTATACATATTGTACTTTGTTAAGATATAAAGTTATCCGCGCTGTCCGCTACTAAGTAACTCCCTCATTTTTTTTTCTAAGGGTAGATAAAAACTATATAAAATATAAAAAGTTAGTTTAGTTAGTATATTATTTAATTCCGATAAAATTATGTTCAAAAACTAGGCAGCTGACACTAATTAAATGCGCTAATCTGCGGTGTTACAACTCTTATTCAAGTTATAAAAAAAATCTCTAATAAACCCAAAAATTAAAGAACCAACAGAAACGCATAGAAGTTAGGGCTGCTAAGGCAAAAATTGTCAAATTTATTATTTTTGTAATAACTATTATCCATGTAGGAGACCGCCATACTAGTCGGCCAACTTCGGGTGTCCAGGTGACTAATGACAATGCCTTGCAAGCAGGGGAGCAAATAAAACCTTAATTACTGTTGATTTTTTTTCTGGGGCGCAAATGGGCCGAAAATGGCGGTGGGCGCAAATGAGCCGGGCGCAAGTACGCCGACACCCAATATTTAACAAAGTTTTTAGAAAAGTTTCAGCGACATAGCAATGCATTTTCAGTGCGCAAATGTTTAACAAATTTGTAGTAAATTTTTGTAATGGTACCAACAAACGTGTAGTACTATGTAGCAAATAAACTCTTACGAATTTTTCAGTAAAATTTAAGTGAATTTGTAATATTTTTTTAACAAATTCTGTAACACACTTTCAGTGAAATTTCAATAAATTGCTAGCAAGTTTTCATCAATTTCTTAGCAGATTTCCATTAAATTCAGTAAGTCTGTTAAAAATTTTGTGAATACAATTTTTAGAAAATTATCTGCAAATTTTTACTGTATTAAAATGTGAAAAAACACAACATTGCATGGAATATTTCTTGGGTAGAAGAGTTTCTGCAGCTAATTTTGTTGTTTAAATTTACGTTACTAATAGTTGTAAGTAAGCTTATTAGTTGTGTCAAAACATGTCGAATATAATTTTCAGCTAAAACAATTCATTTCATGCAACGTTTCCCTATTTTAATATAGCTTCTTCAGACTTAAAGACAGATTGTTTATGACAAATTAAAATTTGGGACAAACACAGTTAAAAGCCACATGAAATCTCTTATCTACAATTAAGAAAACAATATAAGTTAGATATGTGAAAAAATAAATTAGTCTGTTTTGTTACCTTTTGTTTTGTTACCTTTTGTTTTGTTTTTTGTTTTTTTTATGTTTTTACAAGTTTCAAGTTACAAAAAGGCATGGTGTTACATTATTGAAATCTGTTTTGGTATGGTTTAAGGAAGGTGTATTGGATTTCACCATTTACTGTTTTTTTTGTTGCATTTGTAGACAACTAAAAAAAAGTTTTAAATATTAATTAAAAGTCACCTTAATCAAAAGAAAATCTTACTATGTAAATTATATGTTTTAGAGTCTTCTTTCTTTATTCCTTTTTTTCCCTCTTAGGTATGCAGTGGATATGTTATATAGGAATGGAAAGTTTAAAAAGTTTTTTGTTGTACTTGTGTGTTATTTTATATTTATATTTTTTTATCTCTGATGTTATTACCCATGTAGTACTGTAAAAATAAAAATTAATGATGTTAATTTAGGATAAATGTCAAAAGTTTACAGTGAGAAAAACTCATATTAAATTAAAATATTTTCTCATTGTAATTTTAATTTGTCATAAACAATCTGTCTTTAAGTCTGAAGAAGCTATATTAAAATCGGGAAACGTTGCTTTGAAATGAATTGTTTTATTTGAAAATTATATTCGACATGTTTTGACACAACTAATAAGCTTACAACAAACTATTAGTAACGTAAACCTAAACAACAAAATTAGCTGCAATAACTCTTCTACCGAAGAAATATGACATGCAATGTCGTGTTTTTTTCACATTTAATACTTTGAATAATACAACTGTAACTAAGAATTGATAGAAATTTTTACTGTGTTTGCAGTAAATTTTTAACAAATTCTGTATCAAATTTTCAGCGACATTACTATACATTTTTAGTACGTCAATTTTTAGCAGATTTTTGACCAGTTTCCAGGAATTTTAGCAAGGTTTCAATATTTTTTTTTTTCATTAATCAGCACTAACTTTTTAGCGAGTTTGTGTAAAATTCTCAAAAGTTTTCATAAAATTGTCATATTTGTCAGCGAATAACTTCAACAATACCTCACTTTCAAATAATTAAAATTTGGCAACGCTACTCTCGGCTGATAAATGGTGTCAGTCAATTTCCTAGGCTATCAAGAAATTCAGTAAAAGAAATGAAAGAAACGGTGCCAACTGAGCAGCCCTGAGCGTAGCGAAAATAGGGCAGACAGGTAACCTACTAAAATTCCAAATTCCGCGCCGGCATCGGGGGAAACACCGATTCCAAAACGGCCGTTCCGCGGATCATTACGCCCCCAATAAAATCGGTCGATTGCGGTTATATAACCCGGTCATGGAAGCGGCGGCGTCCAACAATTTGCGAGTCGGCCTCCAGGATGCACTTGAGTTCACAATCCATAGAGCATGTAGGTAATCCCGAAACCGGGTCACGAATGCGCAGGTCAAGGTAAAACTATCCTCGAAATGGGGTCGACGCCAAGGCCCCCCGAACTATTTCCTTTTCGGCCGTGCAGCAATATAAAAATAAAATTGTCCGCTGCCATAGCCCCAATAAACACATTTTCGGGCAGCGCACGAAAGAGAAAGTAAGAGAGAGAGAATGCGACCCACAAACACACTTCGCGGGTCTTCGGTAAAAGTGAAAGCCTTTGTGTTCTCAGGTACGCGAAATTGGGATTAAGCTGCGGGTGGCGGCGCTGTCTATTTAGAAAACGAGAAAGAACTGGTGTTATTGACCCAGTATCGGAGAAAAGTAGCGGCTCGTTCGGATTTGCCGCTCTTCTGTTTGTATGCTAATTCGGCCACCTTTTTTTTTGGGCGCATTCACACGAGGAAATTGGTTCTGCCATGGACGCCTTTGCTTTAGAGATGCGTTAACTGGTTCGGTTTGTAATAAAAACGAATTCACGCTTGCGGCAAGATCACAACGGTTACTTATAGATAAACATACAGTAGCCTTCAAATAAAGGTGGACAGTTTTAATACTTTTACTATTCCTCTTCGCCTTTTATATGTTTAACCTTAGTCCATTGCCGTGACTAACATTTGTCTGTGGATCTTCTCACTTCTTCGCCGGGTCTATCTCTATAACATACAATCCGTAAAAAGTATGTTATTATGATTCTTCTTCAGCTGACTATCAACTACTATGGAATAAATTTTCTTGGTAAAATTGCTTTAGTGGTTTCCGTTGTCTTCTAAAGAGTTTCTCTTCTGAATTACGATTGCCTTTAACATAAAGTACACACGCTTTGCTAGTTTTGATCTAACCGGGATATTTTATTTCCTCGGTACGAGGGTTGACAAAAACATTTTTTTTTCAAATTAAACAAAAAACGGGTTGTTAAACTGTTTTGTTTGTTTATAACATGTTTTTTTCAAACAAAAATTATGAATAAATACAGTAAACATATTAGTTTCAATTCATCTTACAGTTGCCATTTGCATTTGTGACTGGACGCACGGTGCTTTTATCACATTTTTAAGTAAATCAACATTTTAGAAACATCATGACTGGAAGGAGACTGGATCCTATCTCAAATTATTTTATAAAACTAAAATCAGACAAGAATAAATGCGTTAAAACAAAATGTAAAAAAATGTTTTAAAGAAATGGCGAGTTTACTGGCATTGCTTGAAAACGCAAAGATAAATTAAACACCATCCCATCTAAAGGTTTTTATAGAGTCCCTTGCTCCTGAAATGCTGTTTCCATTGATGGAACAGGACGTTCAGTAAAAGCTCGTATGTCTGAACACCATCAGATCGGGTCTCGTTTCATCATCAGCCATCTCTGAACACCAACGCGATATCGACCATAAGATCCATTTCGATGAAACTTCTATTATCTGCAAATCACCATTGCAGAAAGATTCTCAAAGCCATTGAGATTTACAAACATTCTAATAATCTCAATTGAGAAGAAGGCTTATCCCCTTCCCTCCATATAAACCCCGCTCAATGCCCTCTTCACTCAACCGCGACGACACTTGCTTACAAATTTTGCTTTGTTCCTTTCGATCGTTAGAAGAGTTTCGCCTCTGACGTGGTCCACACGATGAGTTACCGTGCTCTTTTGCTTACTTCTGATGAAGCCCCTTATGAAAGTGGGCGAAATGGTTGAGTTCTTCAATTTCAATAACAACACGGTCCCGGAAGTCCTTTGTTACATAATGTCAAATCTATTTCATGGTGGATGGCAATTAGAAGCAGTCTTAATGAAGTAACTTTCAGTTTAGTGATACAGTTACATACTGCCGTTGCTTCGTCAACTTGTGCTTTTGGAATAGTTCACTCAAAACTAAGAATTTGACTGGTGTCCGAAAAAGCGTCGAAACTAGTTTAGCATTTTTAAAACTATTAATAAAACCAAAAACATCTCTCCACTTGAGGATACAGAATACCAGTGTTTTTATTTTTGGTTTTCTAGTGCTTTTTCTTATATGTATATCTACTACTCTGGAAGTTAAAATATGTACGTATATATTATGTACAGTATCGTATCATTTTTTTTTTCATTAAATTTAGGAATTTAGGAAACTGTTCAGAAAAAAATTCAAAATATGGCAGTGTAAAACATAATTGTTTAAAACGTAAGGTTAAACACGATTTAAAAATTCGTTTAAAACAATTTATTTTAAACATGCCAACCCTGGTATATTTGTAAGCATTCCGTTATCCGCCCCCTGGGGAGGCACCCAATGATGAAGATTAGAGGTTAGGTACTAACTTCAATCTTAAGATATAACGTCAAGACAGGAGCAAAACATAACAAAACAGTATATCCAATAATCGAATAGAGGGCACTATTCGGATTACCATATATAATGCAACTAGTGGGTTCTTGATTATCAAATAATCATTTCTGTTTACACTAGATATATTGTTTGGCAATTGCCTAAAACAAGAAATTGAGTGATAATCGAGAAGACACGAGTTATTCGGCTAGATTACATCACGAGTCAATAAACAACGTTTGAATAGTGTATTTTAAATATTAAAAGTACAGTTAATGTGGTTGTTATAACAATTGTACTGACAGCAGGTAACGTGATGTTTGCGGAGACGTGTGACTATCACCTATTAGTCATGAAGGTATGTGATTATCAGTTGCTATGTACATTACGGCCCCTAAATGATATTTTTGCAATAGTGCTAAATTGAACGCTCATGCATCTATTGAAGAAGTAATCGCAGAAAGGCCGAAGGTAATTTAATCATCCAATCTGTAAAAAGTCTAATTTTTCTACATCGGACCACTTAAAGGAATATTAGTTAATTGTATAAATTCGCTTAAACAAACTTTCATAAAATTTCACAAAACTCTTGTTGAAATTAACAGTCAGTTTAATAAATTTCTTTAAATTAATTAAATCTCACAGATAATATGTAAAGTGAACTAACAAAAAACCTTCGAGAAACACGACTGTACCCAGATGAAAATGACCCCAAAAGTGCACATTCTGACAGAAAATATAAATGTATAAACAAGGCTTAAACCCTTTTTAACGAGATTGCAGATGGTTTTAACAGGAATAATAATTGCTTAAATTAGATTAAACGATTTAACGAGATGAAGGTTTATCTTAGAGATTAAGATCGTTTAAACGATTCGATAGTTTTTATTCGGACTTAAAATACATTTAAGGAAATTAAAGAAATTTTAACAATCTTAAAAATTATGTAAACCCTGTCAAAAGTAGTGTAAACGTGTAAAGAATATTTAAGGTGATATAGAGAGTATATCGCATAAACGACACTAAAAATCCTATAAAGACAATTTAAAGTAGTATCCATCCAATTTACAATCGTTAACGATATTAGAAGTAGTATAACTGGACTAATTAACGAGATGCAGGTTCATCTTAATGAGATTAGAATCGTTTAAATGATTAGTTAGTCTTTATTCGTATTTAAAATACATTTAAGGAAATTAACAAAATTTTAACAAGCTTAAAGATTATCTAACGATGTTAAAAGTTGCGTAAAGGATATTTAAGGTGATATAGAAAATATGTTAGATCGTTTACATCATATTAAATTGTATAGCAGAAATGAGATTAAAGATAGCATAAACGACATTAAAAATCCTATAAAGACAATATAAAGTAGTGTGCATCAAATTTACAATCGTTAATGAGATTAGAAGTAGTATAACTGGGGATTAGAAGTAGTATAACTGAACTAATAATCTTTAAATTAGATTAAACGATTTAACGAGATGAAGGTTCATCTTAACGAGATTAGAATCGTTTAAACGATTCGTTAGTCTTTATTCGGACTTAAAATACATTTAAGGAAATTAAAAGACTTTTAACAAGCTTAAAGATTATATAAACGATGTTAAAAGTAGTGTAAAGGATATTTATGATAATATAGAAAGTATGTCAGGTCGTTTACATCACATTAAATTGTATAGCAGAAATGAGATTAATGATCGCATAAACGACATTAAAAATCCTATAAAGACATGAAATGGCTTTGACAGGGTTAATAATTCCTTAAATTCTACCAAACGATTTAACGAGATGAAAAGTCATCTTAGCGAGATTAAAATCGTTTACACGATTCGTTAACGTTGATGAAATCTCAGAGTTAAAATAATTTTAAGAATATTAATAAATTTTAACCGGCTTAAAGATGATAAAAACGATGTTAAAAGTAGTGTAAAGGATATTAAAGGTGGAATAGAAAGTATTTCAGGTCGTTTACACTATATTAAATTGTATCGTGGAAAGGAGATTAAAGGTCGTATAAACGAGATTAAAATCGCGGTTAGGTACCGTTCTGTGATCGCGGTAGAAGACAGACTTACTTCAGGGACCTGGCGACACTGCCTAAGTGAGCTCTTGATTCCTCTAATTAATAATGATCCCGGGTGGTGTAGCTTGAACAAGCGTTCACGTTCGATCAGTAGAGTTAAGCAAACGCTCTTTCTGGTCAGAACTTGGATGGGAGTTCCACGGCTGCATCTCTTGGCGCCTCGTGGTACGGCTGCTACGGAAATAGTTGGTCCCCGATGTCATAATAACATCATGACAGTCGTTAGTGGGGTTGGAAGTCCCCATAAAATGTACAGCGACGCCTATAATTGGCCTAACAGCTGTTGGCTGAATACCAAAATAAATAAATAAATAATCATTAAATTAGATTAAACGATTTAACGAAATAAAAGGTCATCTTAGCGAGATTAAAATCGTCTGAACGATTTTTCCGTTTTGATAATATTTCAGATTTAAAATATTTTAAGGAAACTAGCATAATTCTAACGATATTAATAATGATATAAACGATATTAAAACTATATTTAAGGTGATACAGTAATATTTCAGGTCTTCAGGTCGTGTACACCAGATAAAATATCGTGGAAATCAGCTTAAAGATCGCATAAACGACAATATAAATCATATAAACATACAATATAAAATCGTACATAAAATTTATAATTGTTGTAACAAGATTAGAAGTGGTTATAACGAAATCTGAAATGGTGTTAACTGTATTTAATGATCTATAAATTGCATTAAATGATATTACGAGATGAAAGGTCATCTTAGGGAGATTAAAATTGTTTTGATAAAATTTGAAATGTAAAATATTTTAAAGAATCGAACATAATTTTAACGATATTAAAAATGATAGAAATGATGTTAAAAGTAGTGTAAATGACATTTATGGTGATATAGAAAATGTTTTAGGTCAGTAGTAGTATAGTGGACACCACTAATTGGATTAATTGTTCAATTAAATTAATCGAGGCTCGATTAAATTAATCGGATGATTGACAGGTGCTCTAATTCCGCGAATTAAACCGCGGATTTATTCGCGGCTTGATCTAATTAATTTTCGCGGATTGACCTAATTAACCACATATGTATTTTGATATGTAATTTTCACATGTGCTACTGAATAAATTACGCATTCGCTTCCGATTAAGTTACGCGTCGGCCATCTTGGATTTCTGGCGGGAATATTTGAAATTTAATTTTTTTCAGATTTTTTCTAAGTTCAATTTTTGAATTTTAAACTTCGCGGGATGTCCGCCATCTTGGTGCGCGCGCACTTCTCACGGCGGTTGTTTTTAATTTTGAATTTTCGCGGAAATATTTGAAATTCAAACTGATAGATCTATCTCGCTTTTCGAAGCCGCTGTCTCTCTCTTGCATTCACTCGCGTAAATATTTGAATTTAAAAAAAGCTTCCTGCGATGTCCCATGGCTGGAATCGAACCAGCGACCGCAGCATTACGACTACGATGCCTTAACCAACTGGGCTATCGAAGCGACCGAGGTTAAAGGAATTAAACATAGTCACTACTTCAACAGTTGCGTGCAGTTTCGGTGCCCTGTTTAACTAATGAATTTCAAATTTACATCGCTATTTATGAACATAGATATTTTTTTAAATTATTCTCACTTTTAC
Organism: Agriotes lineatus; assembly: GCA_940337035.1. Classification (NCBI taxonomy): domain Eukaryota; kingdom Metazoa; phylum Arthropoda; class Insecta; order Coleoptera; family Elateridae; genus Agriotes; species Agriotes lineatus. The sequence continues at coordinate 84,318,700 of OW679199.1, read as the reverse complement.
TAGAGCAATTACATTTCGTCCCTCGAAGAAATTTCAGAGAGGCCAATTTAATACCGTTTAATAGATGTTTTACATAGTTTAATTTCGTTCTGGCATATTGCCTGATTTAATTATGTATTGTTATCAGTCGATAGGCCTTTAAAATAAATATTTGTTGATATCTGTATCGATTTTCATTCAATTACAACAGAACATTCCGTGCTTGTGAGCCGTTACGCTTAAGTTTAGTCGTGTTAATATTTTTAATTAACTCATCGGCGTGTTTATGTATCAATAACTTGTTTTATGTAATTACAATTGGGGCATTTTATATTAGAATTTAAATAAACGATAATATTACGCGGCGTCTTTATGCAGGAGTCGTTTGAATTTTGTAAATTGTGCCTTTAGAAAACAGGTTGATCACAGTATAAATGCAAACAGACGAGCATAGCGGCGTATCTAAGTTGCTTTTTGGGGCAAATTGGACGGTTCTGAGAAAACAAACGCATTGTCCCCGTGAATTCTGCCCTAAGGGTTCAGACTTTATTTAACGTGCTTATACAAGATTGTTTATTTCCAACGAAACCTGGGCTGACGTCACGATTAGATTTCTCTTTTGCAATGCAATATGGGTATGTTCGAATTCCTACGCTGAAGCCCCCTCGATAGCGTTCGGCTATCCTCGGCGTGTACCATAATATATACAGAGCCGGTTCGTGTAGAGGTTCTTTTTCGTTCAGTTTGTCGTGATACACGTACTTCTTTTTCGCTGTGTTAGAAAGTGCTTTTGTGCCCTCGCGTTCAAGATGGAGAATTCAGGTCTTGCTATGTTGCCGACCAGATCCATTTTAGAATGGTTTAATAGGGGCATTTTCTCCGATGAAAAGTTCGTGGTAATTGCATACGAAATTGTTCTTTTTAAACTAGCACGAGGGGACATCGTTCCACCCGAGTATGCCAGTGCATTTTCGAACTTAGCCCGGAGAGCGGCTAGAATTCGCTATTTAACCGTAAGTAAAATTTAATGAGTACATTTAACCAACCCAGGGTATTTTAGAAACTAGACACTCATTTCAAATTTGTTTTTACAGCCTCTGAACCAACCACATTCCTCTGCAACGAGAACCCTTAAGCCGAGATCTTCGAAAGCCACTTCTAATGCAACCCTAGCGACTTCTTCTGCAATATCAGTAGTAAGTAATTAATATGAACCCCCTTATTTACATCATTCCCGCATTATTTTCAAAGAGTATTTATCTGCTGTTATGCCTACTGCAATAAATTATAATTTCAGATACAATATGCACCTCCGAGTGTTGCCTCAAGCAGCGAATACACCGCAATTCAACGCAAGGATCAGTCTGTTGGAATTTCAGGCCCATCTCGAAGTGATGTAAGTTTCCGCATTCAATTAATTAATACCTGATACTGCGTTTATTTTGCAATTACGCTTTAATTTGTGAAGTTTTCGTTGATGCTCTGCAATAAATTGACCGCTAATATTTTAAATTTTTATAATTACAGATCACTAATTCTCTACAAACAAGGGGGCAATTAGCAGCGACCGAGTCTAGTCATCAAGGTTGTACCACGATTTCTCCACAGATAATGGGTCAATTAGTGACGTCGTCACAGAGTACGAGCTCCAACACGATTTCTCGGCCTGCTGTGAGTCAGCTTATAGCTCGTTCCACGAGCACTGATTTAACCATGCCTGGGTGTTCTAAAACGGTAAGTGTTTTATTTTAAAATATACATCCTTATTTTATTTTCCAAAATGAAACTTTGTTTTTTCACATATTCATTTTCATTCACCGTTATTTATTTTTAAAAGCGAAACTTTGTTTTTTCACATATGCATTTTCATTCACCGTTATTTATTTTTAAAAGCGAAACTTTGTTTTTTATTCCCTGTGTTTTAATTCGTTTATTTTTATGGTCTAGGCTCAACCAACTACGTCTAAAGGTCAGGATATCGTCCCCTTGCAACGCGGTCTTGGTGTATCGGATGATTTTAAATATTTCGAGCTGAAGGAAGTGGCGTCCAGACACATAAAAAAGTTTAACACAACATCCGATCGAGTTACGTTCCGTTTTAAACCTGTGACTGAAGCTGATAGCCCTTTGGTATGGTTGGAGGTAAATATTAGTCATTTTTATTGTTGTTTAAAAATCTAATATCTCGCGGTTGTGTTACAGAATGCTTTCGATGAGTTACGCCGCCACGTTCTTAGGGATACCGATGCAGCCGATCTCGTGGGTTTGGTGTTGCAAAACCCTAATTTTCCCGAGAAACCGATAGGCTTGTCATTTAGGCGGGTGGACCAAGTCAGCACGCCCGTCATCTTGTCAATCTTGGGGAAAATTCTACAAAGCAACGCGAGTTTCTTCGCTCAGGACGTAATGACTCTACAGATTGATCGAGTTCGCTTACCTGTAGGTCGTGGGCGCATTCGACTCACAGGCGTTGATTTCGAAGAGTTTTGCGAGCGAAAGAAAGGTATTCTAGTTGTATTAAGTAGGAATAATAATTGTTTGGCTGCTGCTCTCGTATTAGCTATCGCTTTTAAATCTAATGATGTACTGCTGGATAGAATGAAATTAGGTTTCGATGTTTTACATGAGAGGGCTGCTGATTTATGTAGATTAAGCGGGGTTAATTTAGTGAACGGTGGCTCATACGATCATATACAGCAATTTCAAAATTATTTAGTTAATTATACTATAGTAGTTTATAACTCGCGGCAGGGTTCGACGACCTATTTTGAGGGACCACGGTCCGTTGATCGACAAACGCTTAATTTATTATTAGAAGACGGGCATTACAACATAATAACCAGTCTGACGTCTGCTTTCACAACAGCTTATTTTTGTGAGTTATGTAAAAGTAGATTTAATGAAAAAAAGTCCCACCTTAACTGTCTGTACACATGTCCTGCATGCCATGTGGCGCCTCCATGCACATACATGTTTAATAAAATAACATGTAACAATTGTAATCGTGAATTCAGGGGACAAGACTGTTTTGATAGTCATAAAAGATCTGGTCTATGTAAAAAATTAGTTAGATGCCAAACATGCCTTTTCACTATCTGGGTGACACAGAAAGCAGTGCATAAATGCGGGCAAAAATTTTGTAAGGTGTGCCTAAAACAGCAACCTGTACGTCATTTATGCTATATGAGTAGGAACACGGCTAAATCAGATAATCGAAAAGCTCTATTTATTTTTTATGACTTTGAGAGTCGTCAGGAGTCATCACTTCAAGGTTCGGCCAGTACATTCATCCACGAGCCAAATTTGTGTGTGAGTATGCATGTATGTTTTGTATGCATGGACAATGAGGACATGAATGACAATTGTAGAGAATGTGGTACACGATTGAATATCTTTCATGATTCGCCTGTTCAGGCATTTTTAAAATATATAGGAAAGTATTCCCACAAATTCAAAATTACAGCCCTAGCCCATAATATGAAAGGTTATGATGGTTGCTTTATTTTAAAAGAAATATTAAAAAACAGGGAGAGGTGGAACCCCAAAATTATATCGACGGGTACCAAAATTATTTCATTAACCTGTGATAATATAAGATTCATTGATTCATTAAGTTATATACCCCTGCCTTTGGCGAAACTGCCAAAAACATTTGATTTCCCGGACAGCAAAGGTTATTTTCCCTACCTATTTAATACATTAGACAATGCTAACTACGAAGGGCCTCTACCAGCCACACATTTTTACTCTCCCGACTGCATGAACCCCACTGAACGAGCCGTGTTCCTTCATTGGTATAGTGAACAAACAGCTAGCGGTTGCACTTTTAATATGCAGCGCGATTTAGTTAATTACTGCATTGCAGATGTCAAAATTTTAATGAAAGCCTGTCTAAGATTTTGGCGATTTTTTAAAAATGAAAATGGTGTCGACTGCTTTCAGGAGGCTACGACTATTGCCAGTGCTTGTAATTTAGTATTCAGACGGCGTTTCTTAAAAGATGAAACTATTGGTTTAATACCCCCCGGTGGTTACCGTTTAGGCGACAAACAATCCAAGATCGCTATTCAATGGCTTTGCTGGATTGAGAAATCTACAGGCACGGCAATACAGCATAGTGGTAGGTCTAGGGAGTTTAGAATCCCCGAGGGACTTTTAGTTGATGGGTACTGCAGGCAGACCAATACCATTTATGAATTCCTTGGATGTTATTGGCATGGCTGCGAACAATGTTTTCCGGTACAGACAGTTGATATCGATTGTGACGATAAAGATGAGGCTATGTTTTTACGACGGGAATATACAGAGGCTCGTCTTAAACGCCTCAAGGGTTTAGGCTATAATTTAGATTTTGTTTGGGAATGTCAGTTTAAGGAACTCTTAGAATCCAATGATGCAGCCCGAGATTTTATACAAAACCTGAATATATTCAAACACGAACCCCTTAACCCTCGTGATGCATTCTTTGGCGGTCGTACGAATGCTGTAAAATTGCATCATAAATGTGTAGATCCCACTGAAAAAATTTATTATATCGATATTTGCTCTTTGTATCCGTTTGTAAATAAATATTGTAGATATCCTATTGGCCATCCAAAAATTCATATAGGTCATGACGATTGCTCACAGTTACCAATATATAGCATAGATGGTCTTATTAAATGTTTAATTTTACCCCCAACCGATTTATATCATCCTGTTTTACCCTATAGAATGCATAACAAACTCATGTTCATTTTATGCCGTACTTGCGGTGAGGAATTAAACCAGGGTGAATGTAATCATAATGAACACCAGAGAAGTTTCGTTGGGACATACGTTGCAGACGAATTACGGAAAGCTCTATCGTTAAATTACAGAATTATAGAGTTTTATGAAATTTGGCAGTACGAGGTAGAGGTGTATGACCCACTGGCAAAAACCGGTGGTCTTTTTACAGAATATATAAATAATTTTCTTAAAATAAAACAGGAATGTTCAGGCTGGCCTCCTAATTGTATTACAGCCGCCGAGAAAGATAATTATATTGCGGCGTATTTTGCTGTTGAGGGTATCAGGTTAGATCCGCTAAAGATATGTAAAAATCCTGGGATGCGTTATATAGCCAAATTAGAATTAAACAGTTTCTGGGGTAAATTCGGGCAGCGGGAAAATTTAATGCAGACGTCAATCATCTCAAACCCGCAGGAGTTCTTTCAAAAACTTACTGACCCGAGCGTAGAGGTACACTCGATGATCCCTGTAGATGATGATGTCATCATATTAAACTGGAACAATCGCGCTGAAAGTGTACGACCTCAAAAAACTGTAAACCCCGTAATTGCTGCATACACCACGGCTCATGCACGACTACACTTGTATAGCTATTTAGAAAAGCTGGGAAAAAGAGCTATTTATTTCGATACTGATAGTCTTTTGTATATTCATCGGGAGGGTCAATGGCAGCCTGAAACAGGCGAATTTTTAGGGCAAATGACAAACGAATTAGACGAATACGGTTTGGGTAGTTATATATCAGAATTTGTGAGCGGTGGTCCAAAAAATTATAGTTATAAAGTATATTCAACGGACAAAAACACCGAAATTGCCGTTTGCAAGGTGAAGGGGATCACATTAAATTTTAATAATTCAAATATTATAAATTTCGATTCGATGAAAGAAATGATTTGCAATAACGGTATAGATGGTCCTTTATATGTAAATACAGACCGCAAAATAGTTCGGACATCAAATTATGAGGTTTTATCAAAGCCCGAGCGCAAAATATACCAGTTCAGCTATAATAAACGGCGAAGGCTACCCGATAGCTTTGATACGGTTCCTTACGGTTTTAAAACGACTTAGATAAGTGCGCCTCCATATTTGATTAGCTCGTAAAACTGTATTTTTCTAGCGCATTTTCGATATTGTTTAACCTGAAAAACTTATCTCACAACAATCTGATTATGTGTTAACTTTGTTTTATAAATTTAGTTTTCTGCTATTTTTAAATTGTATGCTGCCTGCTAGGTTTAGATGCATCGTTAAAATAAGAAATCTATTGTAAAATACATTTATTAAAAATATTTGCAGTGACTAAAACGACTTAGATAAGTGCGACTCCATATTTGTTTAGCTCGTAAAACTGTATTTTTTCTAACGCATTTTCGCATTGTTTAACCTGAAAAACTTATCTCACAACAATCTGATTATGTGTCAACTTTGTTTTATAAATTTAGTTTTCTGCTATTTTTATATATTTTGCATTTTGCGCTAACTTTAAATGCATGTTAGATTTAATTGCATGTTAGATTTTAATTGCATGTTAGTTTTATTTTGCATGCTAGGCTTAAGAGGCTGTTAATTTTTGTAAATAAAACAGTCGAATATTGTAAATACATTTATTAAATATTTTGTGTGTAATAAAAATATGTTTAATTACAAACTATTTGTGTTTTTATTTTCTAAATAACATTAAACAAGTTTATTAAGGTGAAGTATTGGATATATAGTGCTTTTACATATGTGTCATTAGAAACTAAATTATCAGTGAACAGGTTTACAAAACTTATCATAGATGCACCATTCATTTTAAAATATAAATACATTAAACAGTATATGCCGCAAACGTTAGAGCTAAAATCTTGCAAAATTTTTGGATTATGAGACCAGCTGATTGAATTTTGTTGTAAAAATTTTAAATGATAACCGCTTGGAGGGCGGCCGTATGAATCAAAGTATTCCCCATATCCATATTGGTCTATATACACGGCATTCCAATGTTGTCCAGGTCGGTTTGCTGGATCTGTGTTGACGATGATTGCCACAGGTCTTGCAATTCTTGTAGGGAGTTGATCAGAAGCAAAAACATAGCGTTTCACATTCAACAGACTCGGGATTGTTTGCAATATTTTCTGAACTTCCAGTGTATTCATTGCGCCACCAGTCGGATAAAATTAGTATGTTTTCCAATGCACATACAGGCGAACGGATGTTGTGATTGAGGCAACGTACGGCAGCAGTAGTTTTTCGCAGAACTTTTAAAGACGGGCACTCGAGATCCTCCAAATTTACGACGATTTTATTCAGAAAACTTAGAACCTCCTTCTTTTCTTGGCCCTTAACGTACACTTTTTCAAATTTTTTGAGAAGTCTTGTTAGCTCTGTTTCAAATTCATCAAAATGTATAGTACCAGAATCCCAGGTTAGACCGTGATGTCTATGCTCCAGATAGTTTATGCCTTTTTTAACGAAATAGGGCAGAGTGTCATATTTTGCAGGGGGTTTTAAAACGAAAATTGCTAACTGGTTGCCATCTGCTGAAATAACAGCCACTTCTTTCGGGATAAACTGTTTCTTATCACCACGGAACCCTTGCAGATCTACGAAGACACTGTCCATACTGACGAAATGTTTGAGCATGACTAAATTTTAAAAAACTGTTGTTGGTTTTTAACTACTAAAATCCACCAGCACATTTCTGTGTTTGTCAATTTCTACGACGTTATCGAACTCTGCATAAACTAGACAATTAATAGTTTCTTCTAGCGCGTCTTGAAAACCCGCCTCTAAACGTAGAGCGCCATTTTTAAGAAGGTTCCAGTGTGTGGTTGCATTTGCAGCCAGATCGGGGGTTAAATCAAAAGCAAATAGACAGTAGCCATGAGGGTAATCTTCACGTTTTATAGCGTTGCCTTCATTGAGGAAATGTATACCGCTACCGGAAAATAGTGTGTGATATGCTTGAACGTACATGCCATTCTTAGAGAAATCAGGCTGTAGAGGTTTTGAAGGAATTTGTTGACCGTCGATGTATAGGGAGAAATAATTGATTTTGTAGTTATTAAAATTGAAAGGGTTTGCTGCATAATGGCCGTTAAATGCTTTATTCGATACAAAGCCTACAATGCAGCGTTTTGGTAATTGCCCCAGAAAAATATTATCTAAAGATTTTCTTTGCACACCAGCCGGAATAGTTAACACTTTAACATCGGATCTTGTAATGGGGTATTTAGCAGGCGCAGTCGCCAAAGCTTTGGTGTGAGCCAACAAAATAGACGGGTTTATTTTCATTTTTCTCACTAGTAAGCTGGCATCACTAATTTTCACTTTGAATGTAGATCCTTCGGCTGCCATTAAATTGAAAGAATCTCGGGATCTGATAAATTTGACTTTCATTTCAACTCCGTTTATAAGAAATTTTTCTTGATTGAATAAATCGGAATGCACATGTCCCATCATCTCGACTTGCTTACTTGCAGCAGTAAAAAATTTCCGCTTTACAAATCCTTCATTATGCGTAGTGATGTCATCCATGTTATTGGCTGTGTCGTTGTACCATAGTGTGCATGTTAAATGGGTTGATTTAGCACCATTGCCGTAATTCAGCAGAGTTTCAATGTATGAGCGGTATGCGTATGTATTGTTTGGCGGGCTCACAAGCTTCTGATTCAAATACACCTCAACTTGATTAAACATAGAGTGCATCCAATTATTAACAGGGCCTACATCATCTTTGTCGGTTAATGGTGTATCATCTTGTTTAACAATTTTAGCAGTAATGTATAACATGGTCTGACTTAAATCGATATAATCGTTACCGTTTCCAGGCACAATAAATTCAATCGGTGCATCGTCATTAAGCGAGGAAAGCGGTTTGTAAAAAATCCATTGTCCATTTTCGATACTGGTTTGAGTTGCGGGCAGAGCGAACAAATCTAACTCTGATTTAACACACTCACAAGACTGCGCATGCAAAAACGCCATTGTGAAAACTACTTGCTGGTGAAGATATCGGTGTAGTTGGGTTTGCTCAGCTTCTTCCTAGCGATTTTTCTTGTAGACTGATTGTAATTCACAGTGCGTTGCCTTTTATATCCCGATCCTTCCATTAGAGTATCAATTTTTCTATCGGCTTTACGTTTGAGATTCTTTCCAGCCTCCTGTACACGGTTATGGAACGCTTCTTTTAGCGGTCGATTTTCACTAACATCTCCTAAAATGTTAGCGCCTGTCCTTAAAGCTTCCTTTCCAACAACTTTAGCACCGGTTTTAAAAAGAGGCAGGATACTACGAAATATTCCACCTAAAAAGCTTCCGATCCCATGACCTCTCTGGTAGGATGAACCTCTGTAGATAGCTCCAACGCCTTGACCTGCCTGATTGGTGTAGTATTGTTGATAAGGACAATCCATAGCAGCTACTGTATCCTCTTAAAGTGTAGTTTTAAACTCAACGTTCCAAACTCGAATGGCATCACACCCGACGTTTCGGTCCTTATATTTATTTCGATATTCTCAAATTCCCTCTTCATGACATTTATATAATGAGTCGGCGAAAATATGGCGTCTTTGTGGCAACCGTAATTATAATTATCAGAGGTCACGTTAACAATACGAAGAAGCGGAGCCAAGACATCTCCTACAAGCTGTGGTTCCACAATATCGCAGTAAATAAACATTTGTGATGGTAAACCAACCCAGATATTTGCGGGGTGGCTTGGTACAGGTGCTTCAGCTATATTTATATCAGGTTTATAACCAAGTTGTAAGGCCAGACGTTGTGAAAATCCTAGCATTTTCAATGACGACGTTTTAATTTCAAGAGACACGCGTTTTGTTACTCTATTATATTGAAAATTCAGCAACTTTTCTAATAACCTGTGATTGTTAATTTCGGCTGTAATATGTTCAATGTTTTCATAATTGCCGGGCTGAATACAGATTACGTGCCATCCATCGCTACCATAGTAAATTTGTTCTCTATCACTTTTAAAATATGAATTAGCGTTTTGCAATACTTTTTTCAACTCAGTATACGTTTCTTCTCCGGCTTGCATTTCAGGTATTTCTGTGCGATAATAGACTAAATTTTCTGTATCTGTCACGGCCAAAAAGGAGCATGGATATTGCACTTCAGCAATACCTGTAACCCATTGCCCCGGTAACCTTATTCGTTTAGGGAGCTGCGTTATGAATTGTGCTGTGGTGTTATTTGGAAAATAGCTCATAGAACTATTGCTAAGTAATGTTAGATAAAATTCTTCATCTGTATTCATAGTTGCTGAAGATTAGCTGCAGGAATCCAAGAGTTGAACTTGTCGTTATAATTTCGCCACTTTACAAAGTACTCTTTGCGCTGACCGTGTCCTCTTTCTTTTAACACTTGTTCGACTTTAAACAAAGCGTTATCATCCAAAGTCACTGGCTGTAATTCCTCTTCATAAAAGACGCCCTCTATCGTATCGTTGCTTAAATCAACTATTTCGTACACAGGTGGTTTTCTAAGAATCACTTTTTTAATTATAAACACTTCGCCGCTCCAATTAGTTTCATATCCTTTCTCGAATGCGTCCTTCGTTCTACTAATTCTTACATGTTGGTTCACTTTATATTTAGGCTTCCTGTCGACTCCCATCCCCTTTCTGTACAGATTGTTCCACACTTCCAGTATATTACCATCATTTACTGCGGAGGGTGCCATCTTGATGCTTGAATGATAGCGGTTGTTATACGAAGTCAGTAAATTTTGTAATACGTCTATGTATTTGTATGAATTAGAGTATGTGAAATAGCGCCACATTCTGGTTTTTAATGTTCTATTGAAACGCTCAATGACTGATGCTTTAACATCGGGGTTTTGCGTCACATAAAACGTGATATCGTGTTGTTTGAAAAAATTCTGTACGGCTCTAGCAACAAATTCTTTGCCTTTATCGGTTTGTAAATTTATGGGCGTGTTACCCACTTCAGCAAATATTTCACGAAATGCGTTTATTACTGAAGTAGCCGTTTTAGATTTCAGGGGTCTCGCCCAGGCCATTTTACTAAACACATCAATTACGGTTAGAATAAAATTATTTCCGTCATTGTGTGGGGCTAAACTGCGCATGTCGCAGAGATCAGCCTGCCATAATTCGAAAATGTTGCTAACAATGTATTTGTTTCTAGGGAATTTTTTTCTTGCAGTTTTGTGAATAGTATAGGCGTCCTGTTTCTTTAGCCAATCCTTTACTTCACCAGTGGGGTGACTATTTTTCACTGAAGAAATTAACGAATTTGCACCAGCAAAGCCTACTGGGTTGGCCGGATCATAATAGATAGCATCCAAATTCATTTCTGCTATGTTAAAGTTTAAGGCGCTCCCAGCCCGAAATGCCCTTTATTTTTGGTATCGACCTCCGCGTTGTTTTCGTTATTTTTCCTGCTTTTTGCGTTGTTGTTACTGGCCTTGCTAACGGATTCGATTTAGACTCTGTTTCGGTGTCGTAGTTCTCACTTTCCACCTCAGAACTCCTCACGTCTTCAGGCTGAACTGAACTACTTAATCTCTCGACAGGAATGAAACACTTTCCACCTCGGTATGTAATATACTATTTCAGTTTAAGCAAAAAGCATATAATGAGAAGAGACTCAGCGCTGGGCAGTATTTATTTCTGCCTTTAAACATTTACTGCTATTTAAATCATTTATTTAATGCGTATGTCTTATTTTATATGGGCGAGGGCATAACAGAAGTATGTCAGGAATATATTAAACTCAAATTTGTAACTCGATGAATTTCTAGAATCTGGTTCAATAAAACATTTTGAATAATTAGCGAATACAGTTACACGATGCAGTATGTTTTTCCAGGAATCGATTCGTGCTAAAAGACATTTACAAAATTCAAACGACTCCTGCATAAAGACGCCGCGTAATATTATCGTTTATTTAAATTCTAATATAAAATGCCCCAATTGTAATTACATAAAACAAGTTATTGATACATAAACACGCCGATGAGTTAATTAAAAATATTAACACGACTAAACTTAAGCGTAACGGCTCACAAGCACGGAATGTTCTGTTGTAATTGAATGAAAATCGATACAGATATCAACAAATATTTATTTTAAAGGCCTATCGACTGATAACAATACATAATTAAATCAGGCAATATGCCAGAACGAAATTAAACTATGTAAAACATCTATTAAACGGTATTAAATTGGCCTCTCTGAAATTTCTTCGAGGGACGAAATGTAATTGCTCTAGTAAAAGTGAGAATAATTTAAAAAAATATCTATGTTCATAAATAGCGATGTAAATTTGAAATTCATTAGTTAAACAGGGCACCGAAACTGCACGCAACTGTTGAAGTAGTGACTATGTTTAATTCCTTTAACCTCGGTCGCTTCGATAGCCCAGTTGGTTAAGGCATCGTAGTCGTAATGCTGCGGTCGCTGGTTCGATTCCAGCCATGGGACATCGCAGGAAGCTTTTTTTAAATTCAAATATTTACGCGAGTGAATGCAAGAGAGAGACAGCGGCTTCGAAAAGCGAGATAGATCTATCAGTTTGAATTTCAAATATTTCCGCGAAAATTCAAAATTAAAAACAACCGCCGTGAGAAGTGCGCGCGCACCAAGATGGCGGACATCCCGCGAAGTTTAAAATTCAAAAATTGAACTTAGAAAAAATCTGAAAAAAATTAAATTTCAAATATTCCCGCCAGAAATCCAAGATGGCCGACGCGTAACTTAATCGGAAGCGAATGCGTAATTTATTCAGTAGCACATGTGAAAATTACATATCAAAATACATATGTGGTTAATTAGGTCAATCCGCGAAAATTAATTAGATCAAGCCGCGAATAAATCCGCGGTTTAATTCGCGGAATTAGAGCACCTGTCAATCATCCGATTAATTTAATCGAGCCTCGATTAATTTAATTGAACAATTAATCCAATTAGTGGTGTCCACTATACTACTGCTATACTACCTTTTAATCAAAACCACAACAGAAGCGACGAAGCAACCGTGAAGACCTTCTTTATTCAAAATGGCAGTTTATTCAATGTTTGTAAACGGGAAATTTAAGCATGTCCACTATCTCCCCGTGTCCACTCTCTCCTCAGTTTCCCCTACTCTTGGCAGTTCTCTTTGTCCATATCGACTGTACGGTGATTTCACGTTCATTAATTCTCATAACTTCGTAATTTCCTATCAATAATGGCCCTCATCTGGTCTGGTCTCGTCGAGTATCAAGCAAATGTCACCTGAAATGTGTTTCTTGTGTTTTGAATTATCGCAGGGGAAATATAATTTAACATCACTCTTAAGCTCAACCCTTCTACTCGTAAAGAAAATCCGACTCAATAGAATTTGAATATTCATAAACTCCGGTTATTATAGAATTCACACATATACATAATGTTTTGTCTCTTTTGTTTCGAAAATCATTCATACTGGATGTGTAACTCAGCCAATGGATAGTATGCGACTTCCTCTACGCTCCTCCGTATTCCATATACAGATTCAAGTTCAATGCTGTGTGTGGTCTTGTTATTATATCTCATAGCCCAGTCGTCCGAGGAGAGCGCCGTTTATTTGATCCCAATGTCGAATGGTTGCCCGGCTTATGTTATTATAAATGGCATTTGGAATTCTCAATTTAAAAATGATGTTTTATTCTAGAAGGGCAAAAATAGAATTATAATAAAAACTTGCAATTGAAATGCCAATAGTGTTTTGAGATTCTACGCCCGGTATAAGGAAAAACTGTTTAAATTCCGCGATAAACAATTTTGTAATTATGAGCGCACGTAGACAAATTCAAACTACATTAATTTTTCTATTAAGATGCTAATTATGAAATCTTTTAATTAAAACAAATTCCTGATATTTCAAAACCCACCACAAATGGCGAAACGATTTGAAATTGGTTACAGTTACATACAATATACGTATTAATCAATCGATAGTTATTAAACTGTTAGAATATGCTATATAAATAGCAATAAACAAACAATTCGAATTAATATAAAAACATTAGAACTGTTGCGGAGTTAATTGAATTCATTGTTTTCCAGTTACAATGAATGGAACAATATAAAGTTGCCGTTAGAATAATCAATCTTACGTAGTGCTTATACTTCATACTGAGTTTTTCAAATTATTTTGTAATGGCGTCACTAGTTTAATTATTTTAATATCGACAAATTTCAGGATTTCCCTCAATACAATGACCTTGCAAGTGGACAGTCCAACCGTTTACACAAGTCAAGGGGTACCGATTTCTGTCACCGGTATAGCTCAGGTACTATTCGAAACGTTTACGAAGTGTTATTTACTTTACTTTTAATTACAGGTAAAAATTCAAGGCCAAAACGAAGAAATGCTTCTCGCCGCGTGCGAGCAGTTTCTGGGCAAGAAAGAATCGGAGATTCAACATATTGCCTTGGTAACCCTCGAAGGTCACCAAAGAGCAATTATGGGATCCATGACGGTCGAAGAAATCTACAAAGACCGCAAAAAGTTCAGCAAGCAAGTGTTTGAAGTAGCCTCTTCCGACTTAGTCAACATGGGCATCACTGTTGTGTCTTATACCTTAAAAGATATTAGAGACGAAGAGGTGAGATTCCTAAGTAATCGAACAGTGAATTAATAACAATTTCATTCTTAATGTTGTTTTCTTTTTCTGCTAGAATTTCGTTTACCAATGGTTTACAAATTTTCTTTTTATTTGCATCAAAGGGTGCTAAGGTATGTTTACTGGACATTAATGGTTTAGTTTTATGTTGCATGGAGTGCATTATACTGCAGTATCTAAAACAACGTGAAAACGGTTAACTTCCAACGTTTGGTAACTTTCAATTTTCCGTTCACGATTTTTTAGAAACATTAGCCAACCCTAGATTTGTGACTGGTGTTGTTTGCACCTGCTGAATTTAGCTTTGTTCTTGTTGTGTTGTTGTAGTACGTAACAGAAACTGCTCAGAAGCTTAAGAGTGCAATTGCTTAAAAACGCGAGAACAAACTGGATGAAAGTAATGGTCTCAATGGTTCCTACCTTAATCAAACATAGATGGCTTCTTAGTGTGCAATTGGCTCTCATTTGGAACCATTTAGGAATTACTTTTGTTCAGTTTCTTCCACTCTCACGAACATCGGCTGCTAACCGACCATGCCATCAGGGGTACCTAAAAAGCTTGGGCATGGCCAGAACTGCGGAGGTAAAGCGCGATGCCCGAATCGGCGAAGCCGAGGCTCGTGCCGAGGCCCAGATCAAGGAGGCCATCGCCGAGGAACAGCGCATGGCTTCGGTGTTCCTCAACGACACGCAGGTGGCGAAGTCTCGTAGAGACTTCGAGCTCAAGAAGGCCGCCTACGACGTCGAGGTCCAGACAAAGAAGGCTGAGGCCGAGTTGGCCTACGACCTCCAGGCCGCCAAGACGAAGCAGCGCATCAAGGAGGAGCAGATGCAGATTAAGGTCGTAGAGCGTACCCAGGAGATTGCTGTCCAACAGCAGGAAATGGCTCGTCGCGAACGCGAGCTGGAAGCCACGATTCGGCGACCGGCGCAAGCAGAACGATTCCGGTTGGAAAAGCTCGCGGAAGCTAACCACAATCGGGTGGTGCTGGAGGCCGAGGCCGAAGCGGAAGCCGTGAGGCTGAAAGGGGAGGCGGAGGCCTACGCCATTGAGGCCAAGGCCAAAGCCGAAGCCGAGCAGATGGCGAAGAAGGCTGAAGCATGGAAGGAGTACCGGGAGGCTGCCATGATCGATATGTTCTTGGATGTTTTGCCAAAGGTATATTCTACTAATTGTACAATTCTAATCAGCATTGGCGATTGCGTTTCTGATACATTTATACAGGGTGTTTCAAAATTGCACGGCACTTTTCTAGGGACCTCTTCTCTAGGTTAAAATAAACAAAAAAGTACCTATAAACATTCGTCTGAAATTGCGTCGAAAGGGTAACAGGAAAACAAGGATTTTATTTAATTACATTAATACAGATGACGCAAATTTGGTGTAATTTAGCTTATCTACGCTATTTTTATGCTAATTTAGATACCCTAGGAAAAATTTCATTTTTCTACGTCCACTACTAAAAGTAGGCCTTTTAGCGCTAGAGTTTTATAATTTAGCTTGTTAAAAGTGAAATCAGCTGTTTACTTTTAGCCCATGTGCTAAAGGTAAACAGCTGGTGTGGAATTTACAATTTCGAACTGGAAGTGAGGTTGTACAGTTATTCTAGTTACTTCATGCGTTAGAGGTAGTGTTTTTTTAAAATAATTAAAGCGTTATGTAACGAATAAAGTAATCCGTGTACATTTATAATTACCTTTGATAACTGACTTTCACAGCTACTGGCTCCAGAAACATTCACCTGCGCGTCAAAGCCATCTCTTTATTATGACATAAATTATAACTGTCATAAATGCAAACCTTTGTTAAATTGACATTTATGGATTAATAACACTAAATTTAAGGCGGTAGAAAAAATATTGTGTGCAAACTCGTGCATAAACGGCCACTTTTAGCACTTGTTGCACAAATAGCTATTCTATCATAACTATTTACACTTAAAATTTTAGTTAGATATTTGGTAAGCCCAGACCTTTTTGCATAAAAATGGTACTCTTGTTTGGAATCGCTCAGAACAGTAGTTTTAGAGAAAATTTAACCTAAAAATGTTTTTCCCTTTGCCCTTCTCAAAGCTGTAGATCCCTTAATGCGCAACTGTGACCCAATGTTTATATCAACTCTTTCCTTTATTTTAACCTAGAGAACGCGTCCCTAGAATAGTGCCCTGCAATTGTGAAACACCCTGTATATAAATTTTTAGTAAAGTGCGTAGTATAACTGGCTGATATCACAAACTGTATACAGGGTCAGGCAACGAAGCGGGGGTGGAATATATTTCGAAAACTATGTGAGTAACATAAAAATGACTTACATAATAGTTGTAAGTACCTACGAATATGGAGTACTAAAATATTTTTGATTATACAGGGTAATTCAAAAGAGTGTGCCAAATCAAACTTACTTTTTTATGGAATTCCCTTATTTAAGTACCTAGCTGAAAAGTTTTATGTTGAAATACTAATCATTTTATTATGAAGTTCTATGGGTTTAACGTCAAGTGTGTTGGAGATTTTATACCAAAAATGTTGAATTTCAGGCGGCTTCTGTAGCACAAAACAATTAATAGAATGAAAGAAAAGTTACTAAAAATTCATGTTCTTTATGAATTACTTTTCTAGTGTCAAATTAATGGTGCTTTTAGGTATTAATGCCATACAGAGTGCTCAACATTTGCTAATTTCGGATGTTTTAAAATTTAAACACTTGGATCTCTCCGAGCACAACATAAAAATGCTACCGTTGCTGAAACAAGAAATAACAAACACGAAAGAGCGAGAAAAGCAAGAGAAAATTAAATATAAAGAAGATTGAATTTCGGGGTAGAAAATGAAATATAAAAAAAATCTTATTAAAAAGACATTTCAAAAATACAAAACTATACAGGGTGTTCCATTTAAATCAGAAATTTTGAGTGCTCGGTATAGCTTTAATATCAAAAGAATAGAAGGAAAATATTTGAACATTTAACGTACTTACGTACAGGATTTTAGTGTATTCGCTTTTGTTCTTTTTTAAATCTGATTTTATTTAATACTGGAATTAATTTATTCTTGCATTTTTCGTTTTTTCGTGTTTGTTATTTTTTTTATCAACAATGAACTTTTATTTTCTTTTTTATTTTATTTTCATTGTTTTATATTTTGTTTGGAGAGACAAAGTGTTTAAATTATCATTTAAACAGTGTTTGTTTGTTACACCTAGAAATAAAATATCTTATAGTGCTTAAATTGTGTTTTTATGTTCACACTCGCTTATTTGAAAACCAGTCGACGTTAGGCCCACACGACTTGATTTTAAAATGATTAGAATTTTGACGCAAAGCTTTCACGATACCTGCAGCATTCCATTTGAAAAAAGTAAGTTTGATTTGCCACAGATTTTTAAGCCACCCTGTATAATCAACATTATTTTAGTAATGGGCAAAACCTTCATAAACACTTTTATTTAAGCAATTTTTATGTAACCCTCATAGCTTTAGAAATATCTTCCACCTACGACACGTTACCGTATATACAGGGTGTCTAACCATCAGACATAAACAAATTAACATCAAGTGCACCAATAGTAAATCATAAATTTATTTCCGAATTAATTTGGCTGTGTGATGGTTCGTCAAGCACACTGTATGTCAATATACATTGTAATTCGTGTACAAAAACGACATATTTTAGACCCAACATATACAGGGTGATCGAGTTCTGTCGTTAGCGCGTCGTTTATACCGCTGTTGTAGGCGCATAGCATAAGCGAGATTCCGAGTTCAGGGTTACCGAGTTCGAATCCCACCAACCTCAATGTTTTTTTTATTTGCAAATTAGTGTAATTCACATACCTCTTGCGAGGTAAGTTCAGTGTAAACCCCTTTACACATTTTTTAAACTTTAACACTCTGTATCTCCGAAATTGATTAGAATCGGATACGGGTTTATCAACAAATTCCACTTCTATAACACCCCACAATGTCGCACCCTAATTACCAAACACCCTAAACGTCGCCATCAATTTTGAAAAGTATCGTTGCTGTATAAAAGAAAAGTACAGCACAGCTTGGGTTTTTTTGAAATACAAATACACAGAGGTGAATTACCTAGTAACTATAAACCATCGTCTTATCAAACTATGAATATTATGTAAAGTAGTCAAGACATTTTAATTGTAATTAACTGATTTGGTTCAAAGTTTCGATCTTCGACATATTTCTGTATGAGTATTTCGATAAAAATTCGTCAACAACAATATCCAGCCTTAATTTTCTCTTATAATCTGCATTTGGCTTCGTTTTCTAGTTAAATTAAATCAAAATAGGGAAGACAGTACTTAATTATAAGTACATCTACTCGGAAAAGCAAACAATAAATATAAACAATTCTGCCCTCCTCCTTGAGCCACTGAAAGTAATTTAAAAAGTATTCCGACAAATCTACAACCCAATAATTACCCTAAATACAAAAAAAAATAAGTAAACGTTGAATTACTGGAAACATACTAAAGAAATGCATATGTGACTTATTCTAGCACCTCCGGCAAAACCGGAAGTCATATCGACCTTCATTTTTTAACGGCAGGAGGGACTATTTAAATTTAATTATTTAGAGTCGAGAAGGAAATTGCTAGTGGTACTGATGTGGCAGCATTCTTAATTTTATGAAATATTATTCAATAATCTTGAAATCGAAATGCTGCGAAGTGTTTGAAATTGTATAAAAATTATTACTAGTAAATACAATTAAATTATTATGAAATGCTATGAAATTTTATGGGAACATTGAAATTGTTATGAATTACGAAATGCTAAAATAATCACAAAATGTTATAAAATTTCAGGAAAATATTTTATTATTATAAATTATGAAATGCTAGAAAAGTAGGTATCGCAAAATGTTTTGAAATTTTACGAGGCTATTTAAATTATTATAAATTATGAAATTAATAATACATACTTTGAATCTATCAAAATTACGATGTAATACAAAATTATTGCAATCATAATGAAATATTAGTAAATTACGAAAATTGAAATGTTGCTACTAAACTACTGAAATTATTATAAAATATACAACTATTGAAGTGATGATGGATGACGCTACGAAATTATTGAGATCATTGATAAATACCATGTCATTACGAAATCCTAGAAAATTATTAAAATAATAAAATGCCATCAAAGTATTGTTAAATCTTATTGAATGATTATGAAATGCATACTTTAAAATTGTCATGAAATGCTATAATAAAAATGATCAAATTCCATCAAATTTTGTTATACGAGTATAATGATAATAAAATTAAATGATTGCAGTGATCATGAAATGCAAGGGAATTATTGAAATAATGAAATGCCACAAAGTTATTGTGAAGTGCTACGGAATGATTATGAAATAAGTACTTCGAAATGCAAGAAAATTAATGAGATGCAATGTTGGGAAATTATTGAAGTTATGGTGAAATGTTAAGAAATCATAAAATACCACGAAATTTATAAAATACTACAGAATTATTATGAAATACTTACTAATCGACATGAAATACTATGAAACTATTAAAATGCTAAGAAAATGCAAAAACACTTTGAAATGTCAAAAATGACCATTAAATACATGAGATTTATTAAAATTGTCAAATGCCATAAAATTATGAAATGCTAGCATGAATAAAGAATATTTTAAGATTCTTCAAATGATCATGACAACCAGAGAATTATTGAGATGAAGAATTTCTCTGAAATCATAAAATGTCACAAAATTTATAAAACACTACCGAATAATTATTAAAAAACGGTCATGAAATACTAATAAATTATTGAAATTCTAAGAAATTATAAAAGTAAAAGGAATTATCGAAATTATCATGAAAATCAAGATAGTTTTTGAGACTGAAATTATGATAAACTACATTTTTAAAATTATGTTCCAATCTTATATGTAAAATACGACAAAATTTATGAAAGCCTGCACAATTATTACGAAATAATTTACTTACTGAAATAATCATGAAATATTCCAATAAGTATTATTGAAATTCTAGGAAATTATAAAAATACTTTTAGCTTATTGAAATGATCAGAAAAGACGAGAGAATTATTGAGATGATGAAATGCTAAGAAATTATTTAAATAGACTACGAAGTTACTAAAACTATGATAAAATATTTAGAAATCGTTATAAAATAGCGGAAACTTGATAAAACACTACTTATTGAACTGATCATAAAATACTATGAAATTATTAAATAGCCAAGAAATGATTGAAGTGGTGATTCAAATATTAGGAAATTCCGGAAATTATGTTAAAACAATAGATAAATCTATATACATATATAAAGGAAAGTCACAACCCTGACTAATCAGCGCAGAGCCGAAACCACTGGTACTAGAAACTTAAAATTTGGGTGGAAGGTTCAATTTGTTACGTAAGGTGGTGCTAAAAAGGGATTTTTTGAAATTCGACCCCTAAGGGGGTGAAAAGGGGTAAAATGTGTTTTCACGAATTCCTCAATATCTCTTACATCCGATAAGATATCGATTTGGTGTTTGCTTGCAAAGATTACCAATGCAAATACCTAGAAACGTATTTTAAGATTTTGCCCTAATCAACCCCTAAAGGTGCAAATCTGGATTGGGGGTGAATTAAAGAACCATTCGCATCTCCTATGTTTATTGAGTTAGAACATTCTTTTTTTGGCATATAGATGCATTTTTAAAATATTTAGAAAGGGGTGTAAGAAAATTTGAAAATTTTAACCCTAAAGGGGTAAAAGGAAGAAAAACTGAAAAGGGAGGGGGGGGTTAAATTTATTTGTTCTTTTCGCTGCGAGTTCCATTTTGCAATAAAATGGGTTAAAAGGGATTTTTTGAAATTCCACCCCTACGGGGGTGAAAAGGGGTAAAATGTGTTTTCACGAGTTCCTCAATATCTCTTAGACCCGACGAGATAGCGACTTGGTGTTTACTTGCAAATATTATCAATGCAAATACCTAGAAACGTATTTTAGGATTTTGCCCTAATCAACCCCTAAAGGTGCAAATCTGGATTGGGGGTGAATTAAAGAACCCTAAATATATTCTATGTTTATTGAATTAGAACATTCGTTTTTTGGCATATAGATGGATTTTTAAAATATTTAGAAAGGGGTGTAAGGAAATTTGAAAATTTTAACCCTAAAGGGGTAAAAGGAGGAAACACTGAAAAGGGAGGGGGAGTTACATTTATTTATTTTTTTCGCTGTGAGTTCCATTTCGCAATAAAATGGGTTAAAAGGGATTTTTTGAAATTTCACCCCTACGGGGGTAAAAAGAGGTAAAATGTGTTTTCACGAGTTTCTCAATATCTCTTAGACGCGATGAGATAGCGACTTGGTGTTTACTTGCAAATATTATGAATGCAAATACCTAGAAACGAATTTTAGGATTTTGTCCTAATCAACCCCTAAAGGTGTAAATCTAGATTGGAGCTGAATTAAAGAACCCTAAGTATCTCCTATGTTTATTTAGTTAGAATATTCTTTTTTGGCATATAGTTGTATTTTTAAAATATTTAGAAAGGGGTGTAAGAGAATTTGAAAATTTTAACCCTAAAAGGGTAAGAGGAGGAAAAGCTGAAAAGGAGTAGGGGGTGAATTAAAGAACCCTTCGTTACTCCTATGTTTATTGAGTTAGAACAGTCTTTTTTGGCATATAAATATATTTTTAAAATATCTAAAAAATGATTTAAGTGATTTTGAAAAATGTACCCCTACGGGGGTAAAAATAGGTAAACTGTGTTTTCACGGATTCCACAATATATCTTAGGCCCAGTAAGATATATTTTGGCATATAGATGTATTTTTAAATCTTTAGAAAAGGTTTTTAAGGGTTTTTTTAAATTTCACCCCTAAAGCGGTAAAAAGGGAAAACTAAATAGGAGTAGGAAGTTAAAATTATTTTTCGTTGTGGGTTTATTCAGTATATAATGGGCTGATTTTTTTTCGAAATTTCACCGTTTAGCGTATTGAGTGAGGGAGGAGGGGGGTACTCTAGAATTCATTTGAGATTTAGAAGAAAAAACAAACATTTGTAGTCCGTACGAAGAACGGGCATCTTACTAGTATGAAATAATTAAAATCTGCTATAAAACTATTAATATATTGGGAAACTATTTTTTTTCCAACCACACGAATAAGACGCCATATTGTCGAATAATTTTGTATAAAAAGTAAGTCATTTCGGGATGTTCACAAATTACCTTGGCAACTGTACACTTTTCTATTCATATTTGCACTAGTACAAAAATGGACGTAAGATAGGGTTTTACATGGTAAATTTTAAATAAAAAGCAAACGCTTCGTCAATATTCGGCAGTCGCCGTCGTTGTTGTTTATTTTTCCCGTACAGTGATTGTTTATTTGCGCCATGACAGTTCCACAATATAACCTACAATGTTAGATTTTAAATAATAAGTCGTATTACCGAATTTATGAGTAGTTGGAGAAAAAATAGTATGTTTCATTCGCACAAAAAATGCGTTTTCGGGACGCGTAAGACTCGACTGTCTTACTTGTCCCAAAATCATGCATTTTTTGTACTAATGAAACAAATAACTATTATATTGGAATACTGAAATTACTGAAATATTTAGGATTTTGAGGTAAAACTATTAGGCAATTTGTATTATATACTGTTGAAATAACATTATTTTGAAATCCTTATTTGCATTTTGAAACCAATTTTCTTTAGTTTGCATCGATTTTCTTAAATTTCTTGAATGTCTCTTCTGCCGCACTTGTGCTTGTGATGGCCGAATTTCGGTGGGATAATTCTCTTTCACTAACATTAATTCTATTTATACCATCTTCTAAACTCAAAATTTATTGTTTATAACCCTGTTTAATCATAGTCCTCCAAGCTATTGCAAATCCTAACTGCAAAGAAATTCTAAACCACTCGTTTTTAGTAGTAGCTCTGGTTTTAGTTGTGTTTACCTAGAAGCCGGCACTTCTAGTAAGACATGTCATAAATAACCAAAAAAGGACACTAATATTTAAAGCCCAAATTCTCGAGATCAGTCTTTACAGAAGAATTGTATTGCTAATACCTTAAAAATTTTCTGTCCTTAGAAAATATGGCCGTTTATTGGAGTGGTACACGAGTAATTGGTTCGAGAAAAATTTTACTGTACATATGATCAGTAGTAATACTGCAAGAACTTCGATATTATCGGGTTATATGTCGATAACGTGTTGCACAATAATAGAAGAGTGGCAATTTGACAGCTTAAATAATCCAACCGCGGAGCGGGATGATTATTCTGTTAAAACTTCTTAGCGGAGCCATATGGCACAAAAATTTTGAAAAAAATGGGGAACCGCACC
The DNA here is from genome assembly GCA_940337035.1 of Agriotes lineatus. Lineage (NCBI taxonomy): Eukaryota > Metazoa > Arthropoda > Insecta > Coleoptera > Elateridae > Agriotes > Agriotes lineatus. Next base: position 84,294,984 of record OW679199.1, on the reverse strand, counting down.
AGATCTAAGCTGTAAACTCCAAAAGAAAATTTTAAAATATATTATATAAGCACACTACTCCGAGACAGATCACTCATAGATGGCCTTGGATCACATGAACAGTTCTCTCTAAAATATGATTTTTATTCCTAAAATTTTTTAGGACTATTGCCTATAGATACTTTTTTAATATACTTCCTAGTGGTAGTCACAATGAGCAACACTTTCAGGAGGGCCACACTAAAGTAAGTGGTTAATTCTCAGGAGTCACGAGAAAAAAAGTTGAGCATCACTGCTTTAAATTAATATAAAGAGTTAATGGTAATGCAAGATTGAAAATAATGAGATTTATTCTCCAATTTAGGTTTTTGCAAAAATCAAATTAACACATGTGGAACTAGCCGATGATAGTGACACGCAAGTACTAGTATACAATACTTATGTGCAAGATATCCTATTTAAATTTTGTATTACTTCGCTATTATCAATAAACATTACTTAGTTATTGACGATCGTAATAGCGGATGTGACGTTGCCTGTGGTTAAGGAAATATGAATGCTGATTTCAGTTTTTCACACGATATGTTATTTAGAGCAAGGACGAAATTAATATTGTCAAATCTACAAAACGCCGAAATTCTGGGCAATCTTTAATTCCGTAGTTGCTTTTACAGACAACTTTGAAAAATGGTGAAATTTGGGTGTTTTCTTTCTTTTATTTTTTAAACACGTCGCGTCGTTTTACAACTTTTTTTAAGACCAGAACATTCCGCGTTCTGTAAGTAGGCTATGAGAGGCTGGACCGCCGGCCCACAGGAACTTTTTTGCTTATTGTAAGCCTCCGAATAAATTCGTTACCTTACGAAATACCTTTCCAAACCCTTTATTCTTTTAATACAGGTACGGACACTCCATATGAGGCGTACCTACTTAGCTTTAAGGAGTTTCGCTAATGTACTTTTCAATTGTAGTTTGCAGTTTATTTTTACAGTACTTCAGTAAGTGATGTTTATTAAAGTCGCGACTATATTTCCTTCACTACTTTACGTCGACATAAAACATCCTCTTACTACAATTGCTTCCGACCTGCACTACAGCGTAACAGAGTAGCTGTTTTGATAACATCTGACAGGTTAAATTTAATAAAATTCCAATAAACAAGTTAAGTACATGAAAATAGTTACCCTACATCGTAGTCAAAGAACTAAATAGTGTAAAGATTTATTACAATTTTATTTACAAAAATATATATAAATTGGACAAAATAAACAAACAAAATCTTAACCTTCGTCGTTAATTTACGCGTCAGTTTGGTGAACCAAATACTATTCTTCAATGTGTATCACATCAGCGTCATTCCTTCACATCTTGAAATGTTCGCAGCGGTTCGCAGTAACTGATATTCCCACAGATAAATATTCAGCGTCGTGGATCGTGGGAGATAAGATACTGAACCTCCATATCCATTCGTATTAGCATCACAGTCGTGATGTGACACTAGCTAGGATGAATTAGCCTTAATGCAAATACAGCTTTTACTTGTCTAATCTTGTCATAGTCGATCACCTTGTATACTACGTGAACTATACAACGAAAAATTATGTTAAGGTCTATTTAATGTAATGTTAACCCTAAGTAGTAATTGGAAGAGCAAGGAATATTTCACAAATAATTTGGAAAGATTTAGTTCAAAGGATATTTATCAACTAACATAAAATTTTACAAATTTTGTAAATTCCTCTAAGCACTACAATTTTTTTTATTACTGCGTTAAAAATGCGTTTTTCCAACACAAAAAAGAAAGTAATTCCTTGCAACTGAAGTGGAAGTTATTATGCAAAAGCATAAATTTGAAGATTTAATTTTTCTAAACGAACGTAAATATGTTGAAATTTAATGAAAGTTTATATATACTGCTCAACAAATGAACTGGGCCACCCATAAAAATAGTATTTGTTACATTACCTTATAAAAAAAATATATAATAGTTTTTGTTTTATAGTATACTCATATTAAGCATATTTAATTTCACTATTCTCAAATATTAACTGACGCATTAACATTATCGTATTAATAAAATTAAAAAATTTAAAAATTATTAAAAAAACTATATTTAACAAAAAAAAGTGGAGCACAAAAAAAGGAAATTAATAGTTTTTTGAGTCTCCTCGGAACGTTTAAAAACGTTTGGCAACGATTTGGCATACTTCGTATGCAATGTGCTATCAACATTTGGGAAAAACTCACTATTTTCAAATGCTAATATTTTTTCATAACACCTACTTGTTATTTGTCAATAACAGAACTGTCAACCTGACTGAAAAGTTCCCCATAACAGCCTAGGCTGTTAAACACTTTATCTTCATCCGTGTTGTTATAGCTTCTTAACCAAATTAATTTTAGTATCGTTAAGAGCTCTCATTATCGCACTCAGTGCGGTAATGAATAAATATTACCGCACTCAGTGCGGTAATGCATATTACCGCACTCTTTTTAAAAAATACATTGAACCAGAGTTTATTGATGAAGATAAAATATTGAACAATACACGTTTGCTTATGGCACACAACGAAACTCGTTTGATTGCCGCAAAACTCGGCTCACCGCCTCGTTTTGGCAATCAAACTCGTTTCGTTAAGATGCTCATAATCAAACTTGTATCGTTAATATCTATAACAGCCTAGGCCGTTAAGAAATAACAGACCAGTAACATTTTAACATTGGCAATACTGAAATGTATAGTTAGTGACACTGTAAGTCTATGTCAAATTTGAGGTTAGCAGGTTAGGTTTTGCGTCAGTCCGTGTCAACACTGAGGCAAAACCTAACCTACTAGCATCGAATTTGACATAGACTTACAGTGTCACCAACAATACATTTCAGTACTGCCAAACGTAATTTTTTTCCATAGGTGACTGATAAGACGCGTTTTCTAACACCCGTTACTAATACTATTTAACTTTTTCATTTAAATTGCTCTAAAATTTAAATTTTTGTAGGTGTTGTGAAAAATATTCAACGACATACGGCCGTTATCGCATCTAACTAACTCGGATAAATTCATTAGCCTCGGCCACAAATTTATCCTCGTTTCTTAAATGCTTACGAACGGCCTTATGTTTTATTTAAACCAAATTATGAAAAGAAATGCTTTCTATAGTGACACAATCATAAAGGTTACCAAAAATCCCATGTCTGCCCTTTTGGTAAATATTTTTAAAAATTGCACCAGTATATGCAAATGATCCAGTTCATTTGTTGAGCAGTATACATGGCATTTTGATACTACTTATAAAATATTGCTGTTACTTACAAAAGTAGAAGTCATAGACGCTGAAGTACGTATGATCGCCTTGTCAAACCTTAATCAAGGCTAATTTTGGAAAATTCGACTCTGCAAAATTTAGAAATTATACGTTATACTTACCATTAAGTAATTACTTTTTAAGGTTGCTGCCGAGGTAGCTGCGCCACTTTCTCAAGCCAAGAAAATTACCATGGTGTCCAGCGGCCAGGGCGACATTGGAGCTGCGAAGTTGACGGGGGAAGTACTCAGTATCGTAACGAAAGTTCCAGATCTTGTGAAATCCATGACAGGGGTCGATATCCTCAAGGTAATGAATTATTAATTTGTCTGTAATGGCCACCCACACTAACATCTTTATCTTTACAGTCTGTTCACGCCATATAAAACGTCCTTCGATATAAAAGCATTATCTTGTTCGAGTGTTTTGCATTTATGTTAACTACCTCTTTATCGATGCCAGTTTAGCTTGCGAGTGTAGCATATATGAACTGTATAAATGTCTATTTTGTGTACCTTTGTAATAGGGTAGTTTCCAATGATATTGTGGTTTTGATGCATTCAAAGTGTGTCCATTCTGAGAGTTTTGCAGCAATCACTAAATAAATTAATTATGTCTATCTATATTTGTTACATCGCAATATACAAATATGTCATCTATAAAAAATTAACTACTGCGTACAAAATAGATAATTCAGTCTTAATCCTAAAATATACAATTTACAACCACTGTCATGTGATGTTAATTAAGAAATTACTAGCCTTAAATGTATGTAAACTATTTTCTATGAAACTGTTCATATTGACAATTATGATGACCAGAAATTCGTTGCAAAAATAAAACTATTTGTGACACCACAGACTTTTCTCTACACCTTTCCCAGAAGATCATGTACGTACATCTTTTTCCTGTAACCTCGCTTTAAAAACATTCGAATTAGTATGACTATTAAGCATAATGAACCAACGTAAAGTATAAAACACATACTCGCATCAACTTTCTGGAATAAGGTGGACGACCCATTCATGACGGGGGACCCCTCCAAGCCCATGTGAAGAATCCTGGTGTCCGAGCCGATGTAGCGCACGTTTATGCTGCTGTACACGTGCTTCAAGTACTGGAGGACCTCCTGCAAGTTCCACGTGTTGTCCGAGTTCCTGCAGGCGGGGCAGCGCTCAGGAAGAGGGTACTGCACCTTGGGGAATTCGGGGTCTTCCGTGGCATCCTTCGAGAGCCGCTTGTTCACGGTGTTGTGTGCCATCCACAACCACAGCACCGCGGAATCGAGCGAACTAACACTTGCCATGTCTTTCTCTTCGGCCATTTGCTGGAAATGTCTACTGCAATCGCTGCACCCGAAGAAATTTTTTATGTACCCGTGCATAGCGTCCAGTATTTCGCGAGGGTAAGCATCCTCGTTGCCCGAGTTTTGCTCGGCCGCGTTTACGGTCAAGTAATGGAACATTTTCCACAGACCACAGGGGTAACCGCGATACGCCGAAGAGCTTCCCCTACAAGCCAGCCATTGCGGAGCGGACGAAAACACTTTACTATTTTCTTGTTCTGCTTCGCGAACCCATTCGGCGATTGCCGCCCCTTCTACGCTACTCCCAGATTGTAAAACGCGTTCCTTCAAATTTGATAAAAACTCTTGGCCCTGTCGCCCGAATGGGAAGTATTTCGATAAAACCTTCAGGTAATTAGTCAATGCTTCTAGCTTTTCGCCGGAAATAGTCTTAACTAAACCGATTTCGTGTTTTAGGGAATAACGAAGGGCAGTTTCTAAATCTGCCTGGAAAACCACGTCGCCCATTTTCTTAATTTTCTGTTTGAGGTTTTCTCTTTCGCGGGCCTCCATTAGCACAGACATTTCGGGAACTTCCACATCAAGCCATTTCCCTGTAAACATACTTCTAGGTGTTGTAACTACTGGAATGTTGATTGACTTTGGCCTTAGAAACTCTTTAATAGTGACTCTTATGTTTTCCCTTGTGCTTAGGCCCTCAGTGAAGGTTTCGCAGTTTTGGTTACGGTCCACAACGATCATTGCTGGCACTTTAGCAATCTCAAGGGTTTTTATTAACTCCGTGTTATTGTTCAAGGCATATTTAACAACGATGTTATCAACATACTTCAGGTCCAATGCAATTTCTGGGCCTGCAATGGAATCGGCCTGTTCAATAATTACGAAAACATACTTAGTTTCGGCAGGTACATCATCGAAAACGTTCCTTAAATCAGAGGAAGTGTATGGGAGAATGTTCGGAAAATTTGTCCCCCTGTCCTCCCTTTGCTCCTGAATGATTCTCTTAATTAATTGCACCTTATGCGTATGGACGTCATCGCCTTTCTGTACCTCGACTCCGATCTGTCCCGGCCCTTCTTGGTAATTCTCGTGGAAGTATTTAAGGGTAGGATAAGCCATGATTTCAAAGTCTCGACAAATAGGGGAGTTGTCGTCGTCCGAGCAGTCAATGGCTGCAACATTGATCATATCCTTCCACCCCTTAATGTCGGTGGCGAGAGCCTTCCACGAGGGGGCGAACCGCTGGCAGAATCCGCACCAGCTATTGTAAAACTCCACCATGGAGGCATACCTTTTGCCATAAATCTGGCTTTTAAAATTGTTGGCGGTGAGAATGCTGACATCATCTTCGGACGCGTACAGACCTTGACCCTCAATGAGGTGCCTGTATTTCTTCAGCTCCACATTGGAGAGCGATGCGTTTCGCGAAAGACCGATGCAGCACAACACCAGCACCAAGCCGCACAACACTTTGCTTTGCCACATTTTCGCGAAGACCGGACACTAATCACAAATGTCACAATTGACAAGTTTGCAAAACAAAACACAGCAGATGCTCGAGAGGTTAGGTCGATTTAGCCCCGTCTGTGACAAGGGTCGCGAGGTGACTGGCTGCGATGGTTCGTCGTGCATATTATATCAGCACCGCACGCATTTTTTGTCTGATTGATAACCCCACAAGTTCAAATTGTGGCAGTACTCTAGCTTTATTGAATAATAGCTATACACCGCCCCACATCTGCAGCCTGCGCTCGCAGTACAGATACTGAGTTACCGATTACTCGAGTGCTCCGTCCTTTTCTTGCCCGTACTCCGCGCGAGGCTGCTGTCACTTGTCCTTGTTGTGAAAGTTCGTAGAGAAATAGGCAACTGCGCCTCCGTCGTTAGTTGCTTTTGTGGCAATAAAATGTATTTTAAGGTGTTTGTAATTGTAAAGTAACACGAAATACGGCAGTGCGATTGCTGCTGATGCATAAACGAAAAATTTTAAATGGCGTCAACTAAGTCTACTGCTTGCAATATGATTCATTTAATTGCAAACAACTCCATGCGCAACATTATTGTTTAACACAATTAAATGGTTGTTAAAACCGCTATTGTTCAATAATATTAATAAACTTCTTATAAATGTGTCATTTTAAAACTTAATAAAAAGTCTGTAATATAATTAATTTGTTCAAAGATATACTAGCTACCAACATATGCACATTTCCTCTAAAATCAAAAGACTGTAATAATAATTAGAAAACTGGCTAGTCGTAAATAACTCACAATATGATTTATTAGTTTACACAGTTGTGTACTAAACTGCGCCCACAGATCTTTGCAAGAAATCTTAACATATTAACGACTGTTTAATAATTTTTTAGTTGTAATTATTCGAAGTACAAGTTAAAAAGCAACCATTGTACTAAGAAAATTAACGCTGCTGTAGTTATTTACGATGTTATATTATATAAGAAATTAATTACTAGGGTTAAAATTACTACAAATACGATATTTCTAGATTTATGTAGACATCTACAAGTTATATGATACAATATCTAATTGTGTAGTTTTAAATTGTTACAAGATAATTATTACGTTTATCTCCTTGTATTTATATATTAATTTGCAAAATATTTTTCAACATCGCAGGCGGGTTCTGAACCATAATAATAAGTATTTAAATATAAAAGAATTACAAAAAAACTATACTCGTTAGTGTTATTTTATATACATTAGAATTTGCCGTCCATCACTTTTTTACAATTAATTCCACTTTTTACAAAATGGTTTCTTTTTAACACAATTCTTTTGTTCTCTACATTTTATGTGTGTACTGAGCTTGTTCTGTTTTTCAATTTCGCCAAGTTTTAAAAAATGGTGTTGTTGCACACATAAAGGTTTTGCTGTGAAGAAAGTGTTGAAGATTTATCTTGCTTAGTTTTAATCACTTGACAACTTCCCTTTTTCTAAAATCGTTTTTTAAGATGATTGTAACAAAGCTTATTTAGAATTTCAAGATATTTGAATGCAAAATAGAAATAGAAGCCAAACAAAATTCTGTGTGGAAGTAATGACTACAATCAAAGTAAAATCTATCTTGTCTAAAGATGATGGCAAATGAAATAGATAAATTGCATGAATTACTATAAATATCTTAGAAATATTTGAATTTATGGACTAATAAACTCTCAAACTGTAGTAGTTTTACTTGAATGGAATTAGATAGGGTTCCAACCTGAGAAAATTAGAAATTCGATAGCATTTCTTGCCTCTCAAAACGCCATTGTGGATGATGCAACATGTTTTGATCAATTTTACAATTTAAAAGTGTTTGTAGAAAAACATGTTAATATAGAAAATTTAAAAAATATATTTTCTGTCTCAAATAGGTAGAATGTTTTAAAACAAATACTGTTAAGTTTCATACTCAATTATGAAAAAAAAAATCATTTTTTTTACAATGGGTATGGTCAAAATGGTACTGTAGAAAGCACATTTTCTATGATGAGCCATGAGATAGACAAAAGAAAAAAGTAAGTTGAAAATTTCCAAGGTATTTTTAGCTGAGTTTATAATAATTATAAGATTATTTCATGTTTAGAATTTTATAAAGAAATACAAAAAAATGAGAAACATTTATACCAAATTAGCAGTGTACATAAATATAGCAGAAATGAAGAGGATTAAACTAAATAAATTTCATTAATTTTTTTTAAGAGTAACTTAAATTAAAAGTGCAGTTAAGCAATTCTTGTTTTTTAAATATATTTTCATGTTCCTAGTTATAGTAACTATTATTTTTATATACAGTGTGTTTCACCTCGCCTGTATCTTCGTTATTGATTTTCTTACCGATTGAGAATTTTAGCCAATTACAGTACCGTTTAAACGGGTTATCTGACATAATAATTTTCATTGCTTGCTTGCTTGACGCCACTTTGAGAGCGAACCCGTGGGGCGAATTGGCTGACTCAGGGCGACGCAAGTAAGCCAGTAGTAGGGTTTTCAAATTTGTGACTTTTTTATGTGGATTTTTTTGTTGATAGCTAACCTCAGAATTAACTCGACACACAAAATGGATCACTCTTGTACAAATTGCATTAAATGGATTATTTCGCTCCAAATTTGGGTGCAGAACGCTAGTCTTTAAATAATTTTACAACAAACGAGTAGCCTATTGCGATCAAAAATAAATGCAAACAATTGAAGAATCACAGTAGGGCTAACTTTATAGAACACAGTTATTGACAAATGTTGCTCAGAATCATAAAAATAATCGAAATCCAAATTTGATCGCTTTTTTTTTTATTTTTCGCTCCCTAACGCACTATTTCTGTTTTCAGGGATAGTTAAATTACTCCAGCCAATATTTATCTTGTTATTTAAAATTACATGATCCTTAATTTACAGCTCAAAAACTGGATTACAGTTTATAATGGTTTACAATAAAACTATTTAAAAATTTTAAAAGTAAAGGACTAAAATTTGTAATAGTTAAAAAAAATAAAGAAAATATAGGGGTGTGGAGGTGAGCAGTGAAACAATTTATATACATATAATTATTTAAGAAAATTAAATATGAATAAGTGTTTTTTAAATATTCGTTTTGCCACCTGACAACACAATGTAAAACTAATAGGATTTTCAGAGTATGTGTACAAGAATGTGAACGTGTACTTGTGTACTGACAAACCTACAAGTTATATTTAATTATTATTTACTTCAGTTAACAATATGAAATATCAAGTTTGATTTTTTTAAATAAAAAGAATAAGTTAGAAACAACTAGGGAATGTTCGACAGTAATAACCTAATAAGCAATAACTAATACAAAATATACTTGTATAGGCATAGTTACATATAATAACACCCCAATAAATTTTACCATCATGATTTTTGACGGTAAACTCAGTGTAAAAAATTCTGTGACATTTAATTTTTCTTAAAAATGGTAAATATGTATTTGAAATTGAAGATATAAAACATCCCAAAAAGTAAGTAGTGATTTTATGACCTTAAGTTAAAATGTATACTACAGTTACTTAGTAACTGATAAACTGATTGTTATGTATTGCTATAGTTTTAAATTTGTATCTGGCATCTGGACCTCTAGATGGATAGAATATATTCAGGAAACATAAATGTTTTGATATCTTAAAGACAGAGGTGTTAATTACATCAAATTGGAAATTATAATAGTTATTTATATCAAGGGCATTATGAAGATGTTTATGTCCGAATGGTATAAACATCAAGTAATGCCATGCCGTCGTGCATACAAATCTTTATCTGTGTTATGGACTGCTTTATACACCTGACATCAAAGATATAAACAACAAGTAATATCAAGTGGAACATGAAAGTGTTACTAAATTTGATTAAAAAATAGAGTTACTATGATATTGCGAGAATATAGAAATTAGTAGTGTTTCCTAATATTTCCAGATTTGATCTAATTCCTTAATCATTTTTAATGTAATTTGCCTTTCATTGTGCGTTGCATTAAAGTGTTTTTAATAATGCGCAGTAAAATGAAAATAATCTGTTTTTCTTTATTGGATAGGTACTGATAGTTACTCTGCTTGTAATTATACAAGGGGCAATTCTTCTTTGGGCGTACCCATAACAAAGTGGCTATTTTGCTATTTCAAAAGGAAGAATGCCCTTTCTATATGTTAAACTATTCCCTAATATTTATGCAGCATTTACTTCTGCTGCAGTTACAGATTTCAATCTTGAAAATGTCCCGTCTAAACGCTGGTTTGACTTTAAAAACAGGTGTTGTTTTAGATTACGTTTTCCGACCAGCGGCCAGTTGAAATTCTCGGCAACACATGGCACACCTCGGCGTTCGGGCTTCAAAAGCCAGGTGCACGACTAGGCAGAGTTTTTAAGCGATGAGTGCGTAGAAGCATCGTGAGTATAAAAAGAGGCGGTTATATGCGGAGTCACGGACAGATGAGAGAAGAGGGTTAAAGCGAACGCTGAATTTAGAAGATTTGGTGGTGAGAGCTTGAATGGTCAAGACGTGTTTTGTGAAAAGGGTCACCTCGCTCGCCTTAAAGTTGTCCGGGGTGTCCAAGTTTGAGTGATCGCTAAGTTAATTTGTGCAAGTTGCATACTGATTGCAGAGCCTTGTTTATGCCGTTTTATAGTAACTCGTGTATGGCCCTTAAAAAACAAACGTAAACTTTGAGACTACCGACAAAACCCTTGACGTCGACATAGCCGAAAGCTTTTGCACGAGTGAAAGTTTCATTGTATGTGAGTTGTGTTGCATTGTCCGATTGTCATTTCTTCGGATCGTAGTCTGGATGTAAAATACACCTCACTTCAGCTTTCTTAATTATTACAACGCACGTACTGCTTTTAAGTTTGGATAAGTTCTGGAGCTTCGACGCTCTGTATTCTGTTTTGTAAACTCCTTGAGGAGGGGAGCTTCACGGCTTCCGTTTGCATCTGTTCAGCTCCAAGCCACCCCCGCAGCTACAATTTGGGTTTGCTACGTCAGTCGATGCTATTTGGGAAAGATCAAACCCCCTGTTGTAACCCCTTTGAAAACAACTTTCTCGGCTTAAGGTACTTGTTCTATATTTTTCTATGCTTTGCCGAGCTGTGAGTTTTACCCAGTGACGTGCATAGATTAAGGGGAGCACGTTCAAGAAATCATTGAGTATGTAACGCCATTGTTCGTTATGTTAAACTTTGTGGCGCCTTTAGCGCTGTCATATGATTTAGTTTGAATTCGTAATATTGCATGAGTAACCTACGTATTCTAGTGTTAGTATTTATAGTAAGATTTATTGTGTGTGCTTGATTTTTGTAGAGCCGATGTTAGATGTTTTGGATGTCAAGCTCTCTCTGTTTCTCTCTATCTCTCTCTCTCTCTTTGTATTTATGTGGGCCTTTCGCTATTATATTATAGTTTTACTGTCTTTGTTCTATTTAAGTGTTTGGACTCCGTTGAATATTAACTAACGGAGCTGCAATTTTATTAATTGGTTTATGTATTGCTTGTGGTGACTAGTTGTATTTACACTTTACATTTCCTCTTATGCAGTCGCAGTCATATAAAGGTGTAATAAATCTCATTTGTTAAACTACATTTTTGTTTCTTCGAATGTAAGACATCTCGCTTGAGTAATAAGGAAACGTGCCCTTCAGGTGCGCTAAATTCAAAAGTTGTGTTTAGCCATTGTTTGCACGGTTATTAAAGAAGTGTAAAGAAAAGTTGAACTCACACAGCTAAAACAATTAGATCTTTAGTTAAAAAGAAATTAAACTATCACGTAAGAATCCTTTGCACCAGAGCCCGCTGCTTCGATCGTGGACCAAGCAGATTCATACAGCTACCGGTTGAATTTTTACGGTGGCGCCCTGGCAATCATCGAAATTTTCACTGTCCTAAGACGAGATCGGACTTTACTTAACACCGCTGCCTCCCAAGGTAAACTAGCCTGTGGTAATGCGGTCCGTTGTTGTAAAATCCCGATTATACTGTAACATATGGCCAAAGTGACTCGAGGACATATGAAAATTCTACTCTATGCTCTTGAGATTCAAACCGAACTATGATCTAAAAATTAACAGTATTCGTCCAGAAGGCACCTATTCAGATGCAGTTGCTTTAGCCAATATTATACCAATAGAGTTCAATTATGAATGCACTTGTATCTATGTACACGAGACTTTATTTTGTTGAACCTTATTTCATTAAATAATGACGTAATGACTGCAATTTTATCCAGTAAATTGGTAGTAATATGTACTACCTTACACTGCACTACATGGTAAGTAGTTTGTGTACAATCAATACACGATTAACCTTTAGAATGTTCTGTTAGCTTGAATGTGTACCATAATAGATAATCGCACTTGCTTGGCTGCAAATGAAAATGTAATATATTATTCACTGATATTTCCGGCTTTGTGAACACAAAATTTAGAACATGTGGTGAATGAACATAGTTTATCAGAGATCACGGCAAACTTAATAGTTTTCAAATGACTATAATAGGTTAGTGGGTAAGTTAAAAAAGTGTACAATATCATTAGGCTTGGGTAATTCGTGCTTGGTGAACCAAAACCCAATTTACTAGCAAAACCTCTTCTCCCAGTTAATCGAGTAATTTGTTTCTCTTGATTAATCCAATAAAGTCGTCAAGCGATGCGAATCTCAAATTGCTAATCCACTCGCACAACTGAATAATAAAACCATTCCCGTACGTAATTTTGATTCCACCAAACTTGACATACAAAATTAATAAATTTCATTCGATTTTTGCCATTCTGCATATTATCGAATTCGATTCGATTAATCGACTTCCATTACGCTGAATTAAACTGAATTAAATCGAATCGGATAGACTTTTGTTCAAGCTTTAGTATCGGTTTATTAACTATTACTATAGAATTTCATACTGTTCATGTTCACTGATTTCTAATTGCAAACGTACACTTTTCATATTTGAACTTAATAATAAAAAATAGTGTTTAACAATCATCAATCCAACATCGGCGGACTGTTTCTTGTTTGTTGGAGTCCCATAAATGCAACACTCGTCACTACAATCTACCTACTTCCTCGAAATAATTTTTTGGTGATAAATAGATCTATGTATGTGATACTCGTATATAAATACTTTCGCGCGCTTTTATGTAGCTGATTATCACCTCTTAAAATCTGGCGAAAAGCGGTACGTTTTCTCAGTAGACACATTTTCCTTTATGATTTTAATATAAGCTTGTAAAATAAAATAATAAATTGAATCGCAAATTGGCATCTGTTTAACATATCGAATTTAGCTACTTTTTCTATTTAAGCTATTCTCTATCTGCTACAGCTTCTAATTTATACATTTAAAAAACTCACAGTGTATGTAGAATTCAAATAAACTAATTTCAAAAATCTAAGATGACTTGCAGATGACGTAAAAATTACTTTTGTAAACTTTATTAATTCAGCTTCAAAGACTTTCTTAAGATTAATCAATCAAGATCTCTATAATAAATCACTTTAAACAATAGAAATATGTATCTTTTGCCTACTTTTATATTACTAACTGCAATTGTACTTTCAATTTTAATAATTAAAAACCGAAACAATTCAAAGCGGTAAAGTCTAATATCCTTGACCTGGAAAGTATTTAATTATTTTATTGAAATCGCTTTCATCAGTTAAAGTTACATATATTGTTTTAACACAATACAAAACTCATATATTCCGCATTAAACATGTAGGCAGCTTATCGATATTTACAATTGTTAGATAGTCACAAATTTACTTAATTTTGAGTTAATTCAATGGCGGAACTAAATAAAATAAAAGGTTTTTTGATTAACTTATTGTCATTCAGTAATCAACAATACAGTGTCGCTCCTTGCCTAGGAAATCTTAACCACTTTTAAATTATTTTTGGAAATAATCAACTTACTGAGAAAAACTACAAAATAAAGCATTGTTGCATACTAACCAGTTTACATCACAATCCACTGACCACATGTAGCGATTTTATAGCTGAATACGCACATTACCGTAATTGGATATACAACGGCAAAGGTTAATGAGCTTTTATCAACACTAAAAAGGAAACTAATTAAAGCTACCCGAGAATTTACAGCCATACACACATTTAAACATCTTTGCTCATATGTGAAACCAACAATTATTGTATCAATTTTGTGCGTTAATTTTTAGAAGTGAAGCCTAGAATTTACACCACATTTTCAAACATGGAAGATGCTGGAAATTAATAGCATGCAACAATTTTCTTTTTGTGTAAATAGGATCTTAAGTCATCGAAAATTATTAAACGTTTGCAGAACGTTGAAACTAAAAGTACTGTTTATCGCTGGGTTTAAAAATTGTAAAACGAGCTTAGAAGCTGATAAGCGTAGTGATTGAGTATTCACTCTGTTCGTTAAGCCCTTGGCGTCCACTGTTTCCTTCCATTATTTTCCACTGGTGTCTATCTTGGACTGCTTGAATCCAATTCCTGCTACCCTTTTCATCTAATGGGTGGTCGTCCCTGACTTCTTTCGGTGCATCTTGCTCTAAACTGTAGAAGTCGTTTTGTTTATCGTCTATCTTGGCTCCTAGCCATATGACCAACCCAATTCCATTTTAGTCTTGAGATTCTTTCGACGACGTCTTAAACTTTTATTCTTCTTCAGATTTTTCGTTGAGTATCCGATCTCGAATGCTTATCCCCCACCATTGCAAATTCCATTACACGTCGTGGGGTTATCATCTTTTATGTTTCGACTTGAGTGAGTGTTAAAGTTTCTGCTCCATATGTTGGCAGAACGCATTGATCGAGCGCTTTCTTTTAAGACAGATTGGGATGTCGCTTTTTAGTATGTGACTGAGCTTTCCAACGGCTGCCCAAGTTGGCCCTATTCTTCTTTGTATCTCGTACTTCTGGTTGTCTTTTCCGATCTTTGTTACGCGGCCTAGATGTTTATATGCATATTTGTCCGATTATACTGCCGCCTACATTTAGCTTGTTACTTGTTAGCATTCATAGTTGTTCACTTTAGTTTCCCTTAGTATAATTCAAATATTGTAACGCTAAAGTTAATTCTCGATCTCGAACTCGAAAATCTCGATTCTCGAAATTAATGTATGTGCGAATCGAATTGAAACTATTGCGACTGCGCAACCCCCAACACTATCACGTTTTCCATGTATTAACGTTCTGGGTTAATCCTGGTTATATTTATGACACTGTATGGCAAAGCAGTGAATCTGGCTCAGAGGTAAAACCTCGGGTTCAGTTCCAGTTCGATTTCCATAGACCTCAACGGCTACAAATAATCGAGCACCGGGCCGGCCAACTACGAATCCCGAATTCGGAATCCGATTTTGGTCTTAAAGTCTAACAATCTTCTAAAGAGGACACGCAGATTCTGCTTCGTTTTTATTCGAGTTTTAAAATTACTACTGAAAAACTGTCGAGATCGAGAATTTGGTTAATCTCGTCTCGAATAGTTGAGAGCAAAAAATGTCACCAAGAGGTGAGGATAGGCCTCGAACCGTACCGGCTCATAACAGGTAGTTTAAGGTACGCGATGTAAAACAACCTGGCAAGGTATGCAAAGAATTAGTCATGATTTCCAACTGAAAATTTATTCAGGACATTTAAATACATCTCGGACTATGTAGTTTTTATCCGGGATTATGAGCCGATCTCATTTCTGGTTTTTTAGTTTGGGCTAACCCAGGTAAATTTTCTTTTTCCTTAAAGCTTAATAGTATTTTTCCCTTTCATTTCTATCATAAATTGCTTCTTCTTGGTTGTCCGCTTTCTTTTGAAGTTTGACATTAAAGTCTCCTATCAACAAATTCTAGTCTGTCAATACTTACTGTATTTGAACTCTCTCAATATCTTTGTAAAAACTTGCGTTTTCTCACCTTTATGATCGCTGGTAAGTACATATACTTGTAGCTTGAGTGGAATTTCAATACTAGATACTGTAATGGTTTACTGTTCGCAGAAATTCTGATTGCCTAATTAACTCAATGAATAAGGTCAAAATGAGCACGGAATTAAATATTTTATTTATTGTAAGATCATCAGTATTTTACATTAATAAGTGCACGTGATGTGAGCAGCAGTAACTAATAATTTGAGGGATAAAAGTTAGCATGAGATAAGGTAGGTTTCAGAAGGGTTACGTTCAACGATTCAGCTATGATAAGTGTTCGGAAGGGCCAATGCAATTTAATTTGTGACCGACGGATTTGAACTTAGTAACGTCAAACATAATGTGAATAAAATGATACAGAATGATTTGTTAAGTACAGAAATTGTATGAGCGTTATGTATTAAAAGTTTATAAGCCAGAAAACGGCAAGTTAACTGAAAGGTAAACGAAAAAACTGTGCTAGCAAAGCAATAATTGCAATAGAGCAATGGAAAAATGTAAGGCAACCGATCGGAAGACAATTAGTGAGATGCTAAAAGAACTCAAGTGTATTAGTGCATTATAACCCGACGTGAAAATTAAAACCAGATCAAAGTGTGCTGACATTTATCTCAAGAAAAGGACAATTTAGTGAAAATGCAGAGACATAACATCAAAACTGTAGTCCATATGTTCATGAATGTAATCAAACCAAATTTATTTTAAACAGTTGTAAATCTAGTTGCTTAGTTACGAGACAGTCAATTGTCAGAAGGAATCAAACTAGCTTAAATTTTTCATATTGAGAACAAATTGAGCTCCACATTTACTGTATTAAATTTTGAATAAAAAGTCATTTGTGCTATCAGTTTAGTGTTAAAGTTATTCATTATATTCATTAAGTTATTGGGCATCTGTGGGTGTAATTTTCCCAAGTGTAGGAGCTCCCAAGATAGTGCAATTATGCCAGCAAGTTTCCACCTGGTGCGGCGTTGAGTGCGAGCCTACGTCGGTGAAGATTTTGGGGTAGTTCCAGACATCGGAAGGCAGATATTTTTTTGTTACATGGAGAGGAGGCCTACAGCTAACCCTGGGTAGAAGAATTAGAACCAGCAAACCATTTCCAAGCGAGTATTTGCCGTGACGTCCTTCCAGTGTTCCAACCAAACAGCGGAGCACCTCAACAAAAAAGGTAGGATTCTATAAAAACTAGGAGCAGCAGCCTCGTAGAATAGACCTTTGTCGAGAAGTTCAACGTATTTCCAGAGTCCCAGGTTGATTAAGCTTCGAGTAATTTAGCTGGCGGCTCTGAAAAGTGCGAAATGAAGAAAAGCGAATCTCGCGTGGGTTTACGTCACACTAGAAACAAAACGAGGTTAGCCGTTGCTACATCACAGATTTAATCTTCCACCATTTCAGTTTGGGTTCAAAAGCGGACACTCGACCTGCCACCAGCTTCAACGGATAGTAGAAATAATCGAGACCGGGTACTAAAACAAGCAGTATACCACAGCTGTATTTTTGGACATCGCAAATGCATTTGACAAAGTTTGGACTGAAGGTCTTAAATATAAATTGCTCCAACTGCCAATACCAAGCTACCTTAAAGCGATAATCCACTCATTTTTAGATAACAGGACCTTCGCTGTGCGAATCAACTCAACTGCCTCTGATAGCAAACCTATCAAAGCTGGAGTGCCCCAAGGGAGTGTTCTGGGACCAATATTATTTAATATATTTGTTAGAGATATTCCACTTACACGCGAAAACCTTGCTATGTATGCTGACGACACTGTGATCATATCGCAAAACTGGAACCTGAACGAGTCAATCTCTCAACTGCAATCAGCTGTCGACGAAGTAAACAACTGGCTAACTAAATGGAATATAACACTTAACCCAACGAAATGCGAAGCCAAAATATTTGCCCTTAGAAGGATTAAGGATCCTAATAACATTATGATAAATGGTAAGTGCATTCAATGGAATCCCAATAATGAAACAGTGAAATACTTAGGTGTACATTTAGACACGCGCTTATCGTGGAAATTTCACATTAATAAGAAGCTCAACTTGTGCTACGCCAGGCTAACAAAATTATATCCAATAATTAATCGAAAATCATCACTTAAAACTGACTGCTCCCTACTCCTTTATAAATCGCTAATTCGACCGTTAGCAACATATGCTTGCGTTATTTGGAGCAATGCCTCTAAATCCAACATCAACAAAGTACAAACACTGCAGAATAAAATCCCAAGGATATCAGTTGATGCCCCTTGGTACATCCGAAATACACAACTGCATTACGAGTTAAAAATGCCAACTATTGAAGAATATCTGAGGAAGACTACCAAAAAGTTCCTACTTAATATTAACAACTGTGAAGGTGCTGCCCACTTCCGGCTAGAACACAAAAATATACACAGAAGATTGCAACGCAAACTTCCACAAGATCTATACGACAATAGTGAATACGAAGACAATTAATCCGCTAACACCCAAGAATATGCAATTCATCCTAGAGGTCTACTTGATGCCTTAATTTGTGTATCTTATATGTGCTGTAAGACATGTAAACTTTATATCAGTGCCATGAATAACAATGATGCATTCTTGCCATTTTGATGTTTAAAATTAAAATTTACGCTATTTTTGCACTGACGGATCATCTTGTTTACTGCACTAAATTTAGAGGTTATTTAACTGTCAGTTGGGAACAATGCATTTGCCCTAATATCAGAAAGCAATTGTTATACAACAAATTATTTGGCATACAAATATTTCTACTTAATTTTATGAACCGACCCTCTGAGAATTGTTTCATGTTCACCGGAACTAAGCCCTAATTTATTGCAAATAAATAAAATAAAGAAAGAGCAATAAACCATTTATTTGTGGTAATTATTATTACATTCTTTTAAATTTCCCTGAGTTTAACAGGCAATTCTCAATTGAAACTTTCATTTCATAAAGTGTAGTATCCCTTGCCCTAATTATAAATTTCATATTTTATTTCATACTGTCCGGCAAATACGACTTTACGACATTAATTTGAGTCCGGAAAGTGGAACATTACATCACAAGGCCGGAAAGTAGGAACATTACATCACAAGACCGGAAAGTCGAACATTACATCACAAGGCCGGAAAGTATTGCTAGGCAGCTGCGGAATAATAAGTTGTTGACACTGTAAGTCTATATCAAATTCGAGGTTATCAGGTCAAACTTTCCGTCAGTTTTGACACAGACTGAGGCAAAACCTAACCTGCTAACATCGAATTCGACAGACTTACAGTGCCACCAACATATTCATACGTTTGAATTTTCACAGCTTTTTCTCAATGAACATGTTGTATAAAACAGTATGAAATAAAACATTGTACGATACACGGCCGTAAAATATTATTAAATTACTCGTTTAGAAATTCCATACTCGGCTCGTTCCTCAGCTCGTCCGTAAATATCTACACTCGTACTTTAATAAGTCATTTTCCGACCTTGTAACGTAAATTACTATTATTTAAAACCCCATTTTAAGCGAGGGTCCTATTACAATACATTACTCGTCTAAACACGTTTATAATGTTTTGATGTGTTTTTTATGGATTAGGTTAGGTTAGATTTAATATGAGTGGGGAAATTGCGCCTCTCCAGTGCGACCTTTGTAGATCTATTGTGACTCGCTCCTAAATAATTATAATTCACTGACGAAGTCGATGATTTGACTATGCGCAGTGGTGTAGTGGCAAATTTGGCAGTGGGGGAACGCTGGACTTCCGGGGGGTGTGGAAGGGGGGGGGGGTATGAAGTATTCCCTAGAAAAAGGGGGGGTCCGGGGGTCCTCCTCCGGAATTTTTAAAAAAATATAGATGCAAAAATATTCGTTTTGATGTTTTCTGGTGCAATTTTTCCGTATTACGATGTTTGCGGTTTTGTAGTCTTAATATATAAATATAAAGCCTACAACTTTCTAATTCAAACTGTTTTAATACTTTGTATATTCATAGCAAGTAGCAAGTCATGTTTGACGTGATTTTTCTAAATAATAACATATACCACTATTTAAATGACACTGGAATGAACAATAAATTATCAAATTGTTTGTGCAGAGAACAGTATTTACTTCATGTAGGCCTACGCCATACAATACCTTCAATTTAATATCGCTTATTATTTGCAATAAGAAACAACGCACATTTTAAAAATCTGCCAGTAAATTTAATAAGTTTTACCTGTGTGTTTTTTTGCCGTAATTATTGTATTAGATTAACTTTTTACTAAATTTAATCTTTTTTTTTACTTAACAAAAAACCAGTGGGGGAACGCCGTTCCCCCGCGTTCCCCCTCGACTACACCCCTGACTATGCGGAACTTGTGCATAGTGCATAGTCCGCTGTAATTACCCCTCGCCAAATCGGGAAAATCGAAGTCTTTCCAATCTCACGCAGGTACACAAAATGTGTTTTCCTAATTTCACCTCTACGAGTAGGTGGCAGAAACGACAATCCTCTCTTTCCGCTATACCAATGTAGTGTAGATGTCGCCTTAGTCGACAATGTCCTATAAAGAGCTCTGTCAGAATGCGCAGGTTTTTTCATTTCAGTTCCAGAAACAAAGCCATTCTGGTTTTCGAAGGCACATGGAGAAATTCCTGCGATTGATTCTGCTCTTCAATTCGGAGCCAATATAGCCGTTTGTCATGTTCATCTCAGCTCGAAATTACAGTCTTGGTAAGGGATTTCTAGATCCAACATATGGTTCCGGTCGAAATGTCCAGACACCCCAAATGGAGTTACTTTGTAGTATCGCCCAAGCCGTTAGGCAGCTCAACACTACCGTCGAACAGTTCTATAAGTGCGCAGTGCTTTAAAAGCTGCCTGGCTGCCTGACATTATTTTGATATGTGTTCTTACAGTGCCGGTTTAACATCCCCCGTATACACACAGTTCACAGTTCAACCTGGAAAATCTTGGCGTATTGACCAAGGTTCTTCGTTATTTCCACCGTCGGTCGGCGTCGATCTGACGCTGTATACCAGCCCCAACACCTTCTTGCGTTTTTGAAACATCCGTGTACCAAATTGAGTGAACCGCTATTAAATGGGGTTCCTTCAACTTCCACTCTTCTCTTCTAGGGAAAAAGCTCAAAACGGCATCTGAAAGTTAGATTTGGGTAGTATGATATCGGGTAATATCCCTATATACAGGGACTCTAAGTAACATACTCTGTATGTTCCCTCTGACTTTCCTCTCCAAGCAAATATGCAAAAGTGGTAGGTCCACGTGGACTTCCATAGCAGAAGTCAGGGAAAAACTTTAGAATAGTGTCCCCACTGGGTTTGACGTTTGCTGCGCAAGCGCAGAAACCCCCCGAAAAGCAGTGGTTTCCAAACAAATGATAGAGCATTGTTTACTACGTTCACACAAATGTTAAGCCGCAGCTAACCTAAAATTATAGCTCCTGTGCATGAGGCAGAAGTGGTCTATGATACTGCATTTTAGCCGTTCGGAACTGGCCATCGCAAAATCGTACCGTTCACTAATACTTTGCAAGCTCTGATCCGTTGAAACGACGGGTTGAGAGCCGCTGACTTGCAGAACCATTGCGCTTGCGCGAAGACTGGGGACGCTATATTGAAGTTTAGCCGCAGTCGGGTGGTAGACCTAGAACCTGTAATGACTAAGCATGCTTGTCACTGAGAAGGGGCGGGCATTGAAAGATCGACCACCATTTGTATATAAACGACCTTTACCGCTGATCAGCATGTGAAGATTTAGCCCCATGCTAAGCCAGCTTTGAAAATTGTCACCAAGGAAGATAAAATAATATTTATTCCATGTTGCAACAGGGCAGAAAAAATCCCGTCTTCTCCAAGTGATTTAAATGGCACAAAAAATATATTGCCCATTTAATTATTTCTGGCCTGATAATACTGGTGCCCCCCTCTTAATCTTTCCTGCTGGGCCTTCTTCGGAGACCACAAGGGAACGAATTCGGTAGCCGTTACTCTAGAAATTCGGAATCTGGAAAGTGGTGCTCTACGAGTACTACGAACGTTTCCTTTCTAGAGGTCGCAAGGTTCAGGCCATTTTACTAATCTTAACTCCTGTATCAGCTCTCTGCGAAGGATCTTGTGGATTCTATAGCTGTCAGGCATATTAGAAATACGCAGAATACAGAATTTTCTCCAGCACTCCCGCTTAGCTCTTCTTATTTCCTTGTTGTACTTAACAAGCCATTCCAGTCAGTACATTTAAGATTACGATATTGTATTGCAGGGCGAGTGCCGCTCCGAACATAAAGGCTCATTCGAAATATGCCAGTTAGCAATTTGTGATCGACAAGGTTAGTGCAGCTTGTTAAATCAAGTACTATAAAAATAGGTGTCTGCTACTGGTCACAACAATTGGTTCAGAACAGCAATCAATGATTGAAAGCTCTTCCCCTAAAATCAAATCGTACAGATGCTCACATCTGCTGTTTGTTGGAGGTTCCCCACAGCAAGCGTTATTAAAACGGGCACTTCAGTTTGAGGGGGTTGGTATACTGAGCAGACGATCAGATCCAATCTGCTATTCTACGCCGGAATCATCACCTCTGCTGCCACCACATCTCTTGTACGGTAAACTGTAAGTCATACATACTTGATGCTTTTCTTGGTTGAGATCCAAGCTCTAGGATTGAGGCTAGACTGATTCGCCAATACTATGCCTCTTCTCCCTAAGCCGCTTACCTGATCCATCCCACATAGCCAAGGCTGCATCTAGGGGTTCTTCAGCATACCCCTTCCTAAGCAGATATGATGTTGTCTTAGCATATTGGCGGTTTGATTGAAGACATTTGGTGGCAGTGAAAGCCATTACTTTTGTTGATTTGGCGGTGAAGGTTTTTCTCCGCATCGTCTTTCTGCGACTCTCCCTTTTTTCTTCTTTCCTTTTCTTTGAGGGCACTGTAAACTGCTTACTCTTCTCCACGACCTTGGCTTTAGCTGTAGTGAGTTTTGCCCCCCCCCCTTCCAGGTAGATGTACGGTGTTTGCATGCGTGGGTTTCTGGGTTACTCCCATTTTTGAGGTGGTTGGCTAACCGTCACTGTGGGTGTTAGACAGGAAAGTGGTTTTTTTGGAGGCTCCACGAAGCTGTCTTCGTTTTAGCGTTAGATTATGTACCGCTTTGGTGGCTTCGTCCTCAATATAAGGTCTCCCAAGATCCGAATCCCCGAAGGTAGTTAAAAGTTCTCGCTTGCGGGTCGGAAAAGTGAGGGTATCTGCCAAGACGTCAGGTTCAACCTCTACATCCATTGATTGGGATTGTGGTTCAGCTAGTTGCTAATTGAGATAATTAGCCCCGTCGTTAGGCTTGACGTCACTTCTGTAATGAGTTTCACGATTAGCTGAGGAAGGGGGAGTCTACTGCAGCAGAGTTCCGCAGTACTGCAGTACGACAATTGTACTCTGGGAGGTCGCTTGGTATTCCAGAGGCTGCGTTAGAGACGGCTCGCCCATAAAGGCTAATTTACTAAGCTTGCCACGTAAATAACTATTACTGGCTAGCCAGTAAAATTTTACAGGTTATCCAGTTAAGAGACATTTTCAAGGTGAATACAGTGACTTGATAAATTGATGTTTACAAGTGAGGAACAAATAAAAGTATTATATTTATTTTTCAATAAAATACATGCAGCTTAAGATCGAAACAGTCCTTTCATCTCATTTTCTTGAGAAAATATCTGACATTTCAAAATTGTCAGATTTTCTAAAATCTATAAATGCTACACAAAAGAGTATACTGTATTCTGTTGTTTTTTCCAATAGTGTTCTCATTGACTGCAGTGTTTTTGCTGCTAGAAATCTAGTTTTGATGTTAAACAATTAATTCTGATTCTGGAGCAAAGCTTATAGATTTGAAACAGTAAGCTAATTAGGGTGTAGATCAAGTGTTTGCAGCATTTTGCGTTATGTAGGTGTCCTATAAAGTTTCGTAGAAATCCTCTATTGTTGTCATTATTACATAGGAATATGCGTAGCTCCTGGAAACGACTTACCTTGTCATTTGTTAATATCTAAACGAGCTCATCTTACTTTAAAGTTATTGCAACTGCATTTTGTTTAACAAACAAGTTAGAAAACATTAAATTCAAGAACGGCTCTATTCAAAATAACACACACAAATACATTTACTGTGGGTCGCAGACTAATAAATTATCATAAGAATTCTATCTACGTCGTGGCGTCACGTTGCGCGATGCAAAGAAAGAAGCTAATACGAGAAGCTATCGATAGCGGCAGACGATGGATTGAAGCCTTATTAGGCTTGAAACGTGCAAGCCTCGGAGTCGAAAGATGGAAACCGCGGGCTTGAACAATAGAAGCTTCGGATGTGGGATTACAATCACTGCCGCAAGTCCTTATAGGGGGTGGTTGCAGATGAATGCGGGACAGCAGGATTTCATATATCCAATCAAACTTGGAAAGTGTAGCTTCGCTTCAATGTGACGATACGGGACGGGAAGTTTCAAATTTTGTAGCTAAACCGAGAGAAAGTCATATCCGAACAAACGTCGTAATCGCCTAGAAAGGCCGGTAATTTATTTCCCGGTTGCCGTATGACTGCACATTCAACACACCCTGCCGGACAACAACTCTACGCTGATTGATTTTGTGGCGGCTGGAAATTTAAATTGACATAACAACGTGACGAAATTAAAAGAAGAGAGCATGGTGGGTTGCGGCATACGTAAGGAAATAATGGATATTACTATTATTAACCAAGAATAAATGTAGTATACAACATTCGATAATGTATAGTTGGTAGCATGGAATTGTTTACAGCTGTATTTATCTAAGGTACCTATCAATTGTTTTGAAATTTACATATAATATATTTTTGACAGTTAGCGTTTGTTATTTAATAATTAAATTAGCACAGCCTAATTTACAATAGAAAAAAGTAGGTGTAAATATTTCTATTCTCCCAACTGTACAACCTAATCACTGTAAGTAAAATGTATGACTAATTCATTTAGTTAAAAAATCGAACTATTTGGATAAAGTAATTGTTCAAAATTATTCGTCTTTGTAAAACAGCTAGATCATCCACTTGTGATTTCTGAAACATTATATCCTTTGCCTTCATGTATAATACTCACTTACAAAATTATTTACACTTACAGAATGAAGCTCGTTTAAGCGCTCTTTGAAGACTAATTTAATAGAAAATTCAATATTTGTTAATTATTTATGTTCTTCATTCCAATAAAATCAGTTTGCGTTTCAACTAATCGTAAATTTTTACAGATGTTACTACCGATCGTAAGATGTGGAGCCTCTTCACTGCGGTGCTTATGTTGAACAATATATGTTTTACAAATACGTAGATAGAACAAATACATTATATTGAGTGGCAACTAAATCTCCAAATGTGAATACCTTCAATTTCTTTCTTGTGATCACATGTGATTATAAAGACTACTAACAATTTAAAGAATATTAAAATGTGCAATTCGCGACTAACACGCAAAACACTTCTTGATGCTGTCCAAAATGTACTTCAAGGATTTTGTACTCATATGGACATATAATTGCCAGGCAATAAATTCTAAATCCTTTGAACATTTGTTGTAGTAAGTTCTTATTGAGTATTATTCTTTAACGTCGGACAAGCCTAAAATTCTAGTTTTCTGCAAAACAAATTTTGAGTGATTTGATTACTGTACAAAGAGTAACTTTCCCAAGACTTAAAAAATAACTCAATATCGTTTCTATGCGTCAACAGTTATATACACAAACATGAATTAATTGTTTAATCAAAAACTAGTAATAAATTTCTTTGGCGTGGCAGTATTTGAAAAGTTGCAAATGTCAATTACAGTTACAGTTTATTTAGATAAGCTATAGTTAATCAACTAACGCCATTATATTAGTGGGCATTTTAATTACTTTTCATTAAGAATAATTGAATTCTCAAGGATTTTAACAGCTTGTAAGACGATTAACAAGTCGGTATTTTTAGTTTTACAATATGACCAGCCTAGAATCACTACTCAAAGCGCAACTGTTAAACAGATTGTATTTGAATAGGCATGTAGTGAGAAATTAAAGATTTATAATTTTTAACTTTTTAATTTTGCCTCTAGCCATACCAATAATCTATGGCAGCGGTAGGTACTCACTAGAAAGAAACCTAGAGCCACATATGAGATTAAATACATTTTTACGAGCCCCAACTCTAAAAAAAGATAGATTAAGTATACTCTGTTCACATCTTTTTTGCATGAGTTTTCCCAATTAAAAAGTGTACTTTGTTGTGTTTAAACGAGGTTTACATTAGAGGTTATAGAGTCCAAATGGATTTAGATTAGAAAACATGACAAAAAACCTTAAAATGCAAAGTTTCCATGTTTAAGCAGAACAGAAAATAGAACTTCGGTATATTTTATATATGTATTCAGTTTCAGTAATCGTGTAACTGATGACATTTTAAAGTATGTAGAATGTCTTACAATACTTTAGATTTTAAATATTTCTCCACATGTACTATCAAAATAAGCAGTCCATCTAGCAACAATATTCGATTCTGTCAAATGACAATAATGACAATACATTTTTTGGAGGTTATACAGGTTGTACAGGGAACAACAAAATCAAAATTACGGTGCTGTTAATGTGCAACGTAAAACAAAAATCCAAGGCCAACCGTCATGCAAAAAAGGTGTGAACCTATTATAGATGTTTCTTTTAATTACAACGTCATCAATTTATTTATTACAAGTGCATGCCTTACATTGGGGCCTCATAATACCAACCGTATGCCGCCCAGTGAGTACCACTATTTCTAAAGTGTTGTTTATCAACAGAACTATTTGCTGAGTAACAAACCATTCCTGAAATTTTATTTCACCTGTAGAAAATATAGCAGCTAATATTGGAATATTAGGTAGTTTTCAAAATTGTATTGATAAATATATAGCGAAGAAGAACCTGAATGTAAAAAAAATTATATAATATCAGTAAGATGCAAACGGAAAGTTTACAACCAACCCGTAGAACAAGTAATGATATTCAAGTACCTGGAAGTCAAAATATCAAGCCAAGAAAGCCTACATAAGACACGATTACCATCCATGTAGGTGCTCGGCCTTCTCTGCAACTTTCTACCATTCGTCTCTATCCTGCGCTTTCATTCTTCATCTTTTCACACCCATCTCTAACGTCTTCTTCCACATGATTGTCCCATCTCTTTCTTGGTCTTTCACTGTTTCTCTTTTCATCGGGTTTATTATGTACACAACCTTAGGGCCCCTGTTTGTTGGCATCCTAATTAAATGTGCCATTTTAGTCTCTGGGTTTTATTTCTCTAGTTCACTCTTTAAACCGTATATACATAGTTCCGACCCTATACAGCCAGCGTATATTCCATGTAGTTATGATGAAATCATTCGTTTTTTTTTCGTTGGATTCCTTAACTATGGGGTTTTCCGGAAATTTGGGTTTCCACCCACATGCCCACATCCCATCCTTTGTTTGATTCTGACCTTACCATCCACTTGGGTTGGTTAGTAGATCTCAAGTAGGGTTGCTCAAGTTTACAGGGTTCGCTACGTGAAGGTGAGAGTTGAGATTGAGTGGAAGAGGCTATGCGGCATATCTAGATCCAATGTCAAGTATTACGCTTCACTGCCCCATTCTGAATCAATGCACAGTAGAATAAAACAATATCAATCGCAGAATATCTATGCATATGTATCTTAGGTTTTCGTTTTAGTTTTAGAAGTATAATATCGCAATGCACCTTTTGTACGGCCGATTGGAGACACCCTGTATATTATTCTGATATGGTGTTCTACAGGTTGTTAATTGTGGACATACAGAACTGTGTTAAATAAAGATTCCTGAGGTCATATGCAAAACTGTGCTTAGCTCTTTTACATTAAAAGAATTGTTTATAATTTAATTGTCTTTGCTCAGTTCAAATGCAATGCCTGGGCTAGGTTCGGTGTGAATGTAGGTAGTTGATTAATAAACTCATTGGTAGAGACAAAAATGCAGCTTGAATTTCTACAACGAACATAAATGTATTTTTTATCCTATGGGATTTGTCCTTTTTGATATTACGCAGCGTGAGAAAGATTTAACTGGTGGGATTGATTTGAAAAAATTACTGTAAAGCTATTGATTTCAACTTGCTAGATACTTGCATTTATTAAAGCAAACAACAGATAACTCAAATACTTATATAGGCACTCGAGTGCAGGAAGTGAGTGCGGGAAGTACATTCCCGACCGCTGTGTAGGTAGGGACACTGGGAATCTCGTTCATCCATTCATGCGCGTCGCAACCTGTCCTATCATAATATAATAATTTTCCCAAATATTGTTTAGAATAAGGTGGTTGCGAATAAAATAGTATACATACCACGGTGAAAAGTGTCATTCCTGTCTCGAGATAAAGTTGACCTCGACGCTACGCGTCTCGGTTAACTACTTAATCTCTCGATAGGAATAAAACACTTTCCACCTCGGTATGTAATATACTATTATTCGCAACCATATATGTCATAAGATCATTACTGACTTTTAAAAAGCTGGAAAATGAGCTATTCCCAACTTGTAACTTTCCAACCGGTCGGAAAAGTGATTGCCGGTTGGAAATGAATCTATTCCCGACCGCTGTGTAGGTAGGGACATTGGAAATCTCGTTGATCCTTTCATGCGCTATCCATTCCCAACCGCTGAGTAAGTAGGGACACTGGAAATCTTGTTGATCCATTCATGCGCGTCACAACATGTGGTATCATAATATAATGATTGTTCCAATTATTGTTTAGAATAAAGTGGTTGCGAATAAAATAGTATACATACCATGGTGAAAAGTTTTATTCCTGTCTCGAGATAAAGTTCATCTCGACGCTACGCGTCTCGGTTAACTACTTAATCTCTTGACAGGAATAAAACACTTTCCACCTCGGTATGTAATATACTATTATTCGCAACCATATATGTAATAAGATCATTACTGACTTTTAAAAAGCTGGAAAATGAGCTATTCCCAACTTGTAACTTTCCAACCGGTCGGAAAAGTGATTGCCGGTTGGAAATGAATCCATTCCCGACCGCTAAGTAGGTAGGGACAATGGGAATCTCGTTGATCCATTCATGCGCAATCCATTCCCGACCGCTGAGTAGGTAGGGACACTGGGAATCTCGTTGATCCATTCATGCGCGTCACAACCTGTCGTATCATAATATAATAATTTTTCCAATTATTGTTTAGAATAAAGTGGTTGCGAATAAAATAGTATAAATACCACAGTGAAAAGTTTCATTCCTATCTCGAGATAAAGTTGACCTCGACGCTACGCGTCTCGGTTAACTACTTAATCTCTCGACAGGAATGTAACACTTTTTACCTCGGTATGTAATATACTATTACCTACTCGCTAATAAAAAATCAGATTTTTTATAATATTTGGAGGCATAAATAAGGTTACATTTCCATCATGTAAGGATCGTTGCTATGGAAATGCTGCTGTAAACACTTTCTGTGCTTTGTTTAAAATCGAGGTACAGAAAGTAAAACACTTTCTGTTCGTCCTTAAACGATTTGTCAAACGGACAGTTAATAATTTTTGGCAAAACAAGCTTATTCATAGCAACTAGATTAGGCGTTACTTCTTTTGGATTATTTTTAAAGTCATGTATATAATGCGCATAGACAGTTATTTGCTGACCTTGTGCTCTTGCTCGTGCTCTCCCTACTGTCGGGTTGCAAACAATCACTCGGTGCAGCAAATTTTACTTTCTATGGTTATTATACAAATAACTATTGTCTATCTTCTTCTTTTTCTTTGGCTCTACGGTCCTTGTAGGATCTTGGCCTGCTCGATGATCTTCCATTCGTCTCCATCTAGGGCTTTTCTTTTCCAAGTTCTTACTTCCAGCTGCTTCAAATCGTCTTCTACATCTTCGCTCCATCTTTTCCTTGGTCGTCCTCTCCTTCTCCTACCCTCCGGATTTCTTTCATATGCTATTTTTGGACCTATTGTCTATGCCATGCAGAAATAATAACAAAGGTAGAGCCTGTGAGGAAATAAAGTGCCACTTTTTTCCCGAGGAATGAAGAAGTCCATTATGTATTAAAAGTCAAGTACATAATCCATTTCATCCTCGATTGGAAGAAAGATTAATTAGTTTCTTAACATAAACGAAGAATGGCTGAGAATTCCAATTATTGTTTGTTAATTGTCCAGGTTGAACAACCTTGCTTATAGTTTTCACAAATACAAAATAGCGTAGAGCTAAACCTATTATCGTTACAACACTGTGATAAATGCATAACCTGTCCTTTAATTTTATGCACTCATAACTTCATAAAATGTGTAATTAGCAAAAGGTGATTTATTACTGCTCAAATAATTTTAAGGTCCTTTTAATTGTTGAATAAAGACAATAATAAACAAACTAACCAATAATAGATATTTTGTAATCAGTAAATTAACTAATATTATGTTTCCAGAATATTCTTTGCAATAGTCGAACGTATGTTACATTTTTACGTAAAAACAATTGGTCTGAAACTGCTTATTAATTGAAATGGAGTTGTTATTATTTTATATCCTAGAACTAGAATATATCCGAAAATTTAAAAAAAATCTTATTTCTTCTTTTTTCTTTTTTGTATTAATTTTTTATTTGAAATGCTTTTTATATCAATGTCTTCCATAGAGTTGGTACAATCTGAATGTGCCAGTTTAAAAATTGTGCCTGCGTTCGCGCGGATTCAAAGATCTAACAAGTTTTCTCTCAAAATTACTGAGTACGCAACTTAGAGGTAGGAGATACCTTTCTCGGCCGGCACGTTATTCTGATTTTTGCTTCGAAAACAACGTGACGTATTCGTACAGAGTTTCTTTGAGTGTCACATGCGAATCTCTTTCGATGGAGTCATCACTATAGAGACATCCTGTATGCGATTGTCACAGCCGCGAGATTACTTCGGGGTATGGTAATTTTTCCTTGCGAGGCAAAATAACCACGAGCCACCCAAAATCTGCTGCGTTTTTTCCCCTGCTTGTTTCGTTCTCTGCATAATTTTCTTTGCTGTTCACCGACGTTCAGCTGCCCCTTCGTTTTTCTTAACATTTTGGGATTCATCATTCGACCCCTAGCCGACGTCGTCGAAGGAAATGTTTGTGGGCGTGGACAAGTAAAATATCGACCACCTAAGGTAGCGAGATCTTCAGGTTCAGGTTTTTCCATTATCGGCTGCTCAGCGACGCACCTAGCGCGTTCCAGATGTAAATTCCTGGACTCGCCCAATGACGCCCATCGGGGAAAATTGTTCGGCATGGGTTTTGGACGTAGAATTAGTGTACACGAAATTTTACCTTCGGTTGTTTCCCTATTGAACATTCTTTTTCCATTTGAATACATTTTACTGTCGACAGGCCACTGCCCATCCTTTCTTTCCGTACCATGCAAATATTTCGGTTTTACAGAACATTATTAATTTATTGTAACATAAACATCACACGGGCTGACATGTTTGCATTCAATTACTCACGTTATTCGCCCATTACAGCGAGGTCCTGTGTCGGAATCGAGTGATACGATCACCAATTCTTTTGTATAAAAACGCTGCGTTCGACACGGCCTTTTCGATAACATTACCCGTGAGCCGAATTAATGTGTAGCTTTGCTTGAGCGTTAATCGCAATCCTTTATTTAGGACCTCGATTACTTCGCTTGATCGATTCCGCATGCGATCACCTAAATAAAACTGTTTGCTCACATAGTCCCGTCTACTGTTTTTACGGGGAATTCCTTTGAGTTGAGATTGTTTTCTTTTTTTTTTAGGTTCGCGTTAATCGCTTTTTCAATACAGTATAATACAATACAATACAATTACAGTTTCCAGATTTTAATAGAAAGTTCATGAATTTTTAAGTCTAAGCAATTTCAGTTAAGTAGGTAAATAATTTTGTTAAAAGTTGAAATTAAAGTTATTTAACTCAAAATTGTATGTGGATATATTTATAGTCGTTAATCTATACCATCTAGAAATTGTGACACCAAATGCCGTCATCATTTAATTAAATTTCCCCTAGCAGCCAATCTTATTGTTTCAGCGTTACCATATCTTTAATATAATATTAATATAATATATAGTTACATTCTATTCTATATACCGTGGGTTACCATGAAATACCATTGCAATCTGGAGCGTGGGGATATTAAATATAGATTGTATACTAACAATAGGTTAATTTGACAACTCCTATATCTATTTATTTATAATTTTAGTAACAGTTATATCTGACGTTTTTAAAGCATAGTTTCATATTTCAATAACGCCCAGAAGGTGAAAACCCCATTATATATCTGTCGAAAACTGTTTTGTTAAGAATTTGTGAGTATACTAACAAAACATCAGTTACAACATGCATGTCCTTTGCACTGTAACTGCTCATTCACAAGTTGCATGTCAGGTGAACTTCTAGTAGCTCCCTTTAATTATATTAAAAACAATTAGCAATATAATGAGCCAGAAAAGAATGCTGAAAATAAAGTAGAAACTGATATAAAAACTACGTGTAAAAATATTATCTAAAAAAGTAGTAACTGGAAAAATTGCGAAAAACACTCGTAAGTTAATTCAAAAACGAAGAAATATGGACAGGAATACATAAAACTCAACAAAACCATTAGCATAAAAATTGAAAACGATCTACTAAATTACAATGTTCAATTAATCAAAACCGTAATAGAAAACAGTTAAGACATGAAAGTTTGAAAATCAATTTAAACAAATGGAGAAGCAAGAATACATCAATTAGATATAAACAAATATTGGCATTTAGTATGGATAAAATCTTTGTAGTTCTGCTAAATCCGAGCCAGAAAATTACAACTTTAATGATGTACTCAACATAGGTTCAGAAGAAATATATCACTATTATGTAAATACAACTGGTCCAATTCAAATCAAAATGCCCGAGCTTCGAAAAGAAAATTAATTACTGTTCTAATTAATATGAATGCAGGTTGTTTTACTGAAGAAAAATAACACTTTGCTTGCCTTAAAGTCAGTTTATAAGGGTAAATCTAAATTTGCCATGTTGGAACAAAATACTTCTTTAAAGTCATACCCTTACTTGATTTGAAAATTATTCTGCATAAACTTCAATGTGTGGCCTGGAGCTAAGGCCTGTTGAAAAATTGTTTCCCCTTAGGACTCACTTTTGCCAATTCTCGACCCAAATGTCGTTCCAGAAACTATACTTTTGGCTCTTCATCATTCCTTCAATTGACACTAAACCCAAAACATTTTCCTTGGGTGATGTTTGTCCGCCTGGTCGATATGTGCACTAAGAAGTCCCCATTTCAGAGAACAACGCCTTCCTCCATTTATAAACTGCGCTGGTTTTTGAAGATTGAATTAATCATATGTACGTCATACCTCATGAAATAGAGTACATAACCAAACATATCTCGACTTCAGTCAATCTGACTTATAATGAAA
Source organism: Agriotes lineatus (assembly GCA_940337035.1). Taxonomy (NCBI): domain Eukaryota; kingdom Metazoa; phylum Arthropoda; class Insecta; order Coleoptera; family Elateridae; genus Agriotes; species Agriotes lineatus. Next base: position 84,261,480 of record OW679199.1, on the reverse strand, counting down.
TAAAGCAATCTCCTTTGAAAGTAATTTTGATAACGAATTACAGTTACAATTAATTTTTTTGTTTAAATATCTAATTATAAGCACAATATTGCAATATACCCATTAGTATTACTAACACAAAACCTCCAAATGTTACCCTCCTACATGCCAACATGATTCAATGCATTTCCTAATCTTCAATATTTGCTGCAGCTGCATCGATTCCTGCCAAAAGGATAGACACGAATCAGTAATCACTTGTGTCATACACGCTTAATTCTCAACAGTTTATAAAAAGGGTAGACAGTGCTAGAGTACACCAAATTTATTTTGTGATTTTTTTAATGATAATAACTAAATTTAAACTGTTAATAATGATTTCGGAGGCTTTTGCGGCCATTATCATTATGTAGGTAACTATACTACTTTGACTTGGCTCCTGATGAAGCCCCTTATGAAAGTGGGAGTTTTTCAATCTTTTAGGTACAAAAATATCCAAAGATGGATAGACTACGTATGAGATTAAACACAGAATTGAGGAGAGTAAAAAGATTTTAGAGGCTTTAAATCCGATATGGTGGGACAAACACATTTCTAAAAATACTAAAACGCGAATCGGTAGAGTCTTTGTTGAATCCGTTCTATCATATGGTTGTGAAGTTTGGACTTTGAATGCTGAAACGAAAAGAAAACTGAACTCTGTGGATATGGACTATTTAAGGCGTAGCGCTGGAGTATCAAGACTAGAAAGAATAACAAATCAAGAAATTAGGAGACGTATGCAGACAGAAGACGATATAGTTACAAGAATTGAAATCAGGGGTCTGAAATGGTTCGGTCATGTACTACGTATGGGTGATGGAAGGTGGCCCAAGAAACTATATCAGTGGGCGCCTCCTGGCAGAAGAAAAAGAAGTCGTCCAAGAAGATCATGGAACGAGAACCTAAGAAATAGTATGAGAGACCGGAATTTGGATGAAGACGATGCGCAGGACAGAAACAGATGGCGGTTAGGTGTAGGAATGCGGCTTGAGCTGTAAAATCCTGAATATATATATATATAGTTTTTCAATCTCAATAATGACACGGTCCATTCTTCCTTTCTCCCGGAAACCCTTGAGAATGAAGCACGAGCTTATTATTTTCTACTTCAATAGCTGAGTCTGAGTAACTAATAACTCCCTATTATCAGCAAACCTTTTAAATCACCTATATCAAATAGATAACGGTTTATCGGTATTGATATATTATTTGTAGGTCGACGATTGATTGAATGTGGATTGTTGTAAGTAGTAATGAAATTAAAATTTTCAATTAACCTATAAGAGATAGTATTCTAACTGTAAAATAATATATATACTTTATTCAACAGGCAAAATCCCAATTACAGAACAAAGAAAATTATTATACCAACACAATATTACAAAAAAGTCAATTAAATGCAAGTAGTATGACTAATTTAAATTAATAAAACAAATTCATGGCTTAAATTTCTAACATAAGTTAACGACTCTGAGGTGTAAGGCATTTTCACAATAAAGTTTTAAATTAATTCACATTCAAATTAAATATGTCCAGACTTATAGGAAGTGAGTTGTAAGGTTGACACATTGCAAAAACTGGAGATTTCATCAAGCTCCAATCTTTGGAATAGATTTTTTTTAAATTAAACGATATCTATTAAGTGTCATAGAAAAAATTAAGGGTTAAAATTGAAACGGAGCACGCAGCCGGCTGGTAAAGTGTTTGCGCTTGCAGTTGGCAGGTAGTGCGTTCGAACCTCACACCCGGACAGTGGTTACATCTTACGCCATCATACAAACATTTTTGGTGGTCGTGACCCCTGTGAAAGAGCATTCTTGCATACTTCAAAGGGTTAGGCTAGCCATTTGCCCCGGACGATGCTTAAGATGGCTTATAAAAACTGTACTCAATCTGGCTTCTACTAGGTGGAAGACACTGAACAACGAGTTCATTGTTTTGTTCATAGTGAAAGTCGGGTGATCCTGCATTAGTTCCCCATGCTGAATCCAAATTTGCTTTTAATTTTTCACCATCGCGTATAGTTTCATAGAAAAACATGATTCTGTTTAGAAATAAGACGCTATAGTAACTACATGTATTTAATATTCAAAACTATACATAATATCCACTAAAATGTTCTACTCGACAGTTTTATTTTGTATAACGATGCATTAGAGTCTTCTCTAATCGGTGACAAATACTAATCACCTGATATGTTCGAATTTCATCTTCTTTGGTACCGATTTTCCAAAGTTGCGAGTTCCTGATGGAAACGCTCAGCATGTTCACCACTTACAACTCCCAAATTTTCGGGGAAAAATCAAAAAGTGAATGTAAATAATGCATCTTTAGTGACATCCCATTTTATGGTAAGCCGATTTTTTGTTGCCCATGAAGTCGGTTACGAAACAATTCCGCGCTACCTTTTCCTTTCCTTGTAGAACCGCATCGAATCCGTTATCATTCATTAATTGGCGAATTTGGAGAGCCACAAATATGCCCTCCTTAATTTTTGCTTCACTGATTTTTGGAAATTTACCTTTTATGTATTGAAAAGCCTTTCCGCTACGGTCTATACCTTTTACGAAATTCTTCATCACTCCTAACTTTATGCGTAAAGGAGGCAAATAGATTTTTCCCTATTCACAAGTCTTTTATGTAGAATATTGTTTTTCCTACAACTGGTTGTCTGCTTGGCCAATCTTTCGGATTTTCTATTCGCACAAAAAAGCAACAGTATTTAGTAAATCCCAGTTGCATTCCTAAAAAATGAGCTATAACTTTTAGATCTCCATATAGGTTCCATTGATATCGTCTATAGTCTATGTTCGTTAAAGCTCATTTAATATTTTCATAGGATTTATTGAGCTAAACCGAATACCCTATGAAAACTGAAGGTAATGCATTACCACTGTGCAACAGAACTGCCTTCAAACTTAATTTAGATGCATCAAAGAACAGTCGCGATTCTTCTGGTTTGTGTTTATGTCCAAGGGCTTCCATTAAATTATAATTTAATAAAGATAAAAGGCAACGGTAAACATTTATGACAAATATTCTTTAGGGGTTAAAAGTTTTTAATCAATCGCAGAGTGCTTAAAATCTATCAAGCGTGTTACGATCCATAAGCAAGGGTTAATACATTTTCGTCCGAATTTGCCGAAGATTCAATATCCTCGAACACCGACACCGGCTCAAAAATCCCTAGTACACAGTTTGGAGGTGGGAGATATCTCCTCTGATCTTTGGTTTTGAAGTTACATTACGTATTTGTACCGGACGTTCTTTGAATGTATCGCCGAGTGCGGATTTCTCCCGAGGAAACCGTTGTCACAGAGACAGTGTTACCTTGTTGTTGAATCACTGCAGCCGCTTGATTACTTAAGGATATGGCTTTGCAGCCACATTCCCACTGCGCACTCATGATCTCAAGCCCTTTTTTGTTTTCCGACTTCCAGCTTCTCCATTGCCTCTCCTCCCGTTGGAGAAAATTACGCGCACAGTGAAATTTAAATGTCATGTACAAGTTTTCTCTAATTTTACATGTCATCTCTTATACAAGAGTTAGGTCTTAGACTTTCAGTCATGGAAAAAGCTTGCCAAAGAAAAGAGTAATAGAAAACTATTCTTTGACAAAACACGAATAAAGAGTAATCCCTTGTTAAGTCAAAATGTATTCATTATACACTCCATCAAAGGAAATTCTATTTTGGTACTGTATTTCGGAGTGATTGTTATGTTCCCGATCAATTGTCATTCATCATTTTAATCATTTTATAGTTGATGCTAAGACCGGTACTAACTTCCTTAAGTGTTTATAGGAGTTCGCATGTTTCATCTTGGAACGCAACCATTAACGTCTTATCGTCTGCAAATCTGAAGTTATATTTTTAACCACTCAATATTTACACCACCTTCCCAGTCCTGCAACACTTGTCGCATTAGAAATTCACTATATATTGTTATGATATTGGTACAGGGGTTTAAAAATCAGATTAATAAGATTACAACAATACATTAAAAATTACAAAGATAGATTTAGATGTGAAATGGAAATCAAAATTATTAAGTTGCATTTAGAAAGGAAGGGAAATAGAATTTATAATTTAATTAAATGAAGCTAATTGAGAAACAGTAGGATTTTAACTTAATTTAATATCTAAAATGAAATTGGAAGTTAATGACAAATACTTTTTCGAAATATACTATTTAACATAGTATGTATTAATCAAATAATAAAGCTTTAATAGTGTGTTGGACTGTAAAAAATAAGCAAGATCGCTAAGAAGATAGTTTATTGATTAGAATAAAATTTTTTATAACGAAAATGATGCAATACAATTTTGTAACGTTTGAAATTAAGAAATAAGTAATACAATGTGAATTGAGTTTATTGTGGAGTTACATTGCATCGACTGAATTGGATAACAAGGAATGGTTTACAAAGGAAGTAGATTACATCGATATCATTAGCAGAGTGAGCATATTTATGGGGCTTGTCAAGTGACATCTTGTGGCTTGCATCTGCTCAAGATTCGTGGTGCTGAGTTGTAGCAAGCTTCATACGTGTGATTTGGTTGAGCATTAAAGTAAACACATCTACAGCTGAGGTCTATTTGGATGTGTACTGTGGTGAAAGTGTAGATGCTAATTCCTGTGGCGAACTGGGTTCCTGTGTTGATTTGGATCTGGATCCTGGACATCTTGGCAGTTGGTTGTCAGTTGAGGCCTTTGCCGTGGCTTTGAGTGGAGCAGTTTTGTAGCGCGGTAAGTGGCAGAGCTGGATGTATTGAGTTTGGTAGAGGAAAGTGTTAAGTCAAATAAAAGGTAATATAATACAGGCAAATAAGAACTGAAAGAAAATAAAGAGTGAAGTGAGTTAATTTTAATTAAGGAAGTACTTGCCATTTGAGATTTTCGTATGACAAATGTAAAGATAAAGTATTTGTAATTGATTTTACAAAACTAGTTTGAAGTGTCAGTTGACAGATGTATTGAGTAAAATAGGAACATCAAATTTCAGAATATAAGCAATCTAGATTATAAAGAATCCGACCTGATTTTCAGTCAAGTGTTTCTACTGAGGCTAGCAGTAAATAATTTTGACTATTCAATTCACCTGTCATCTGTCAAAGAGTGACCAATGAAAATCCAGAATTCTGACGTTTCTTGACCAATCAAAAAAATATCAGTGGATATATCTTCCTAGAAGGTATTCAAGTGACTATTTTAAACAAATGTGATTTTTATTAGAAAAAGTCAATATTTGTGTTCTGTTACTATAGAAATTGCATAGTTTGTTGTTAGATTTACTGAAAACTAATTTGAAAAAGTAGTTTGGTTCATTAAATAGTCCCTCGAATACCATTCTTAGTCAAAGTTAAGTAGATTATTTTTGCGGTGGTATCACTACTCATGTCCATTGCGCTTGGGATTAGGACTCGTCCTAATCGTACCAAAGCGCAATGGACATTCGTGACACCACCACAAAAATAGTCGACATAACTGTGACTACTCATGGTATTATAAGTGATTATCCATAATAAAAAATAGGGCAATTAAATTAATTAAAATTCAATTTAATATAAAAAATTTGATTGAGAATAAACTAAAGTAAAAGGTGTAAGTCAATTATAACATAACATAAGTTGGGCACACAAAGTGGAGCTAATCACCGCCATATTAAAAAGGAAGGGCGATAGAACACATCCCTGTCTCACATCTTTGGATGTGGTACATTTACCAGACAAATATTTGTTAACTCTTACGACAGCAGATTTGTCATAAAGTTATTTTGTCATATAAAGCAGATGTTTTGTTACTTCCATTACAATTAAAGTAGTCCAGAGCTTATTCCGTTTTACATTATCAAATATAGTATGAGCAAAAATAAAGTTAATCAAAGTTACCTTTGGAAATTTGAGGTCATGCGTATAGAGACAACAGACAATTATACCTTATGTCTTGGAAAATAGCCTTCATTTTTTGGCTTTCTGTAATGACTTCGATAATGTACTCTTTTAGAAATTGCTACGGCGTATTTCGATCTTTGTGGGTAAGCAAATTTATAGTATTGTTATGTTCTGGTTACACTGAGCGTAAAAGGATTGCGCGTCATTCATTTTACGCAATGTTTTATGTTTGGACCTATCGCAGTTTCTGAATTGTTGTTGAAAAGTACACATTAGTTGGTGATCGGAACCATAACATGAACCTGGTAATGTCTTATACTTTTTTACCGATATCTTCCAGCAAGATTTAATCGTCATATAATCAATTTGATTACGAGATCTCTAATCAGATTATGTCCAATTAGGTATATAGTCGGCGTGGCTGTTGTAAGAATTTAGTGTTGGTGATAGAAAACCCATTGTAAATAGAATTATATCAGGCGGCCCCTATTTCATTTCGATCCCCGAGATCAAACTTACCGACATCAAAAATATGATCTTCAGAGTTGGTACGTCCAACTATAGCCTTAAAATCTCTCATCACGATTACTAGTTTTCTGTTCGGAAATGTTTGCAAGTTACTCTCTTGATCAGCATAGAAGGATTCTATTACGTTAGCACAGCCCAAATTAATGTAAAAACGGAGATAGTGGGATAATCCATTACCAAGAGATAGAAAATCGAGCTGCCTCGCCCCTGAAAGTTAAGCTGAGTCCAGCGCTCCAGCCTCGCCAGCCTCAAGCTCTGAAAGGTAGCTTAGGCTCTGACACCTGCAGTCAACAACCCGGAGCTATGCTAGTCCGAAGCGACCTCAGGCTCGCCATCGTCCAAACCAGCCAAGTCCCGTACAGAAATTCCAATCTCAAAATTCTCTTGCAGAAACCTGATCTGCCTACGCCCACCAAGCCGACACTCGGTGATGAGCTATCCTTTGAACAAAAAGATCTCCTGCAGTCCTATATATTAGTTCACCAAGCCGACACTCAGTGCTGAGCTTTCATTTAAATAAAAGGATCTTCTGGAGCTCCATGTATTTGTTGATCAAGCCGACACTCGGCGATGAGTTATCTGATTGTAACTACCCGTTTTCCGAAACCACCCCTGAAGGCGCACCGCTGCCTCCTCTAACGAGAATAAAAATTCCTGGAGGCACAATCCGAGATTTCCAGTTCGCCACGCCCGCTAAGGTTAAATAAAAAAAAATATGGCCCTAGCCGGAAGCCTGATGGTGTCCCGGACTTCTGGACAGTTGTCACCGACACCGTAAAATAAACAAAATCCGACCTACCTGACGAAGCAGCGCCCTTTCAACACCAGGAAAAGGTCCTGCGGCTTTGCTCTTGGAGCCTATAGCGCCCTGAGAAAATCCGAGATATCGCTAAGCGACGAGCGTTCGCGCTAATGGCCGAATAAAACCTGTAGTTAAAAGGAAGTCTTGCACCAGGCCCTTCCGGCAGCGTAAATAGTCATAGTACGACCCTTAGCCCAAGTGTAACTCCTAAATACTTGGAAAAGACTGGAATTTCTCAAACCCAAAGAGATTCCTTGCTTGTTACTTTATATACATTATTGGTTTAACTGATTTTTATTTTAAGAAGTTTTAATGTGTACATATAAAGATCAATAGATGTATGTTATTTATGTTGTTTTTAAATCTATTTTCACTCGAAAATAATATGAACTCTTTGCTTTTTATGCTGCCCTTAGGGGCGAGCAATTGAGAAAAATAGTTAGACTAAATATAACCGGGTCAGAGCAAAAGTTTATAAAATCAAAAATACTTCAAATTCAAAAGTTTACAATTCTACTTGATGATCATCAGCAACAAATATTGGAGCATATACCTGAAACAAGTTTATTATTATGGGAGCTGAATTTATTCTCATCCCTTATAGTGTAGTTCGGTTAGTCCGATATTGGCAATACAAGGTTCGTTTTCTTTAGAGTACATCAACTTTCCCTGGCATTAGAAGACCTCCCACGTTGGAAGACGGTTCTTATGGCTATCTTTAGTGCCACACTAGCAATACATTTCGCCCAGGAAGCCTAGTGGGTCAACTCCTTGCGTCCGGTAACAAGTTTCACACTGCCGCCCCATGCAAGATGACTGCGCCGAGTGCCAGCCGGACAGCGAAGCCTAACCGAGGCCTCACTATAGCTCATGCAGTGCTAGTGGGATTAAATGAGAATAGTAGTTTCCCGTTATTAAATCTGCCGCTCACTATGGATCAGACTAGTTTCCAACCGCTCATTCTGAGACATTCTCTACACGGTTTTTATTCCAACCCTCCGTTGTATCAAAGTTTCTCTTCCTCGCCTTCGCTGGTAAGGGTTAGGGCCCTAAACAGGTACTGGTCTCCCTGGTCATAAAGCCCCCGAAATCTACGGTGGGCAAGAATGATTCCCTTCCCTATGTAGGAGGACCTACCCCATACCCAGACACAATACAAACTCATATATTTCTCATTATTCATGTAGGAAGCCTACCCGTATTTATAATATCTAGAGTGAGCAATTTACTTAATTTTTATTGCAACTTTCCGTGTTAATTCAATGACGAAACTAAATTAAATAAAAGATACTTTGTTTGATTACATTCTTATCCTTAAATAGTCAGCAATTGCGTGCAAATTTTTCGTCAGTGCAACCAGGGCCGCTGCTAAATTATTTTTTAAACTGAGAAACCTCATGGTGATAACTATAAAATAAAAATTTTATTGCAGCAGGCTTACATCATAGTAAAAGTGACCACATATTACGATTTTATAGTTGAATACGAGCGATATATAATTGGATATACCACTACGAAAGGTTAATGAGTTTTATTAACGCACTAAAAAGGAAACAATCGCTTGAGTCAAACAACTCGGCCATTTAATTGCATTCTTACGTATAGACTACATATTTAATCATAGTTCTGCTCCAGTTATTTTTTTATACAAATGGATACTGATTAAAAACCACCTACGCACGCATACCTGGTACAAATGTTTCTAATTTGTTTATACGTATCGGTAGGCCCGACTATCTATGCAATTTTATAATTAAATCTTAACTTTAAATCAATTTTTTTGCCGATTGACATGACAAATTTTATTTTACTGCCGTTTAGCAGGTACTAAAGTGTGACTGACTGGCTATAAAAGTGACGCTTTAGTACCTGTCAAATGTTAATAAATAGTTATTTTTACACAGCAACTGTATAACAAAGCAAACTGATGAATCTGATGATAGCGATTCTAAACAACCTAATATGCACAGCAAAAATGCAGATTTAGTGCATTGACTGAATTCAAACGCAAGGCACGGCAGTAAATCTGCTACTTCTCTGGCTAGTTAAAAAATTAACTAATAAATTAAAAATTTGCGAGGTATAACATTTTACATAAGTGTGCGTGCATTTCAGTGGTTCTTCTTTGCTCTGAAATAGTTCTAGTTCTATTTTTATTCGCCAGTGAGCTATTTCGGTATAATTTTTACAGGCACAATTTGAATGCTCAAGTTTTCCGTCAAAATTCTAACGATTTTTGTGCTTAAATCATATATGTTTCTATCAGTCAATCAAATCCGCATGAAGAATTTGCCAAATTTTCTCAACTAATCGAGCTAGTCTCGCTTAAATTTCAAGCCCAGTTTTCTCCAGCTCAACATAAAATTTGATATTAGTCCTCTGGTTGAAAAGAAGCTTGGGTCCCTCCCCTACTATGCTTGTTTTCATACTTGAAAGTGAGAGCCAGTTTGTGTTTTTTATATGTACTTAATTATGTGATTTAAACAGTGTATTTAATATAATCGAAAGCGCCTAAAGCCGACCTGTGTAATGAATGTATTGTGAAGTTTAATTTGCGTGTGTAGCGTTAAACGCGAATATGAGCGGGATGAGGAACATTTCAACTCATGCAGATTCACTAAAGAGAATTAGTTGCACGCATCCTCAGCTTAATGCTGCACGTGTTGGCAACTCCAAATTATAGTCTGCGAATTCGCCCCAAAGTGAGTTAAGTGAGAAATGCAACGAATAAGCGTATGTAAATTGTGAATATGCAAACGTCTTTTTTAGATGTGGCGGTGAGTACTCCAATTTTGTGCCAAATTCAGAAGAGCCCATTTTGGGATCAGACGCCTTCTTCAGTGTGTAAAAAAAACACATGCGAAATACGACATCCAAAATGTGTATGAGAATTTACATACACCAGTCATTCAGTCGTTGATGTAATACAGGTCCAGTGGAATATGCAAGTTTGTGACCCCTAAGCTCCGAGGGTTTGCAGCTGAGTCAGGGAAATCATGTCAATTCTTTGAAGTTAGTTTCAGCTTGAAATATAACGCTGATGGTATTAAGTACTTACTAGTAATATGGAATGGAGTGAGTGATGTTAGATATCAGTTTACAACGAACCGAAGTAAACAACGTTGTAGAGAAAATGGTAAGCCAGGTATTTATTGAGCTGGTCATACAGCGCGAGACAACTCCAAGTAGACCAAGGTAATCCGGTAATAGAGATCAAGAGAAACCAGTGCCAGAAGAAATTAGGTGATCGCTGCACAAGAAAAAGAGATATCGAAGAGCTTAAAGAAAGCCAATGTCAAGAAGAGGATGTTAAAAAGTGGGAAGAAGAAATTCAGCATCCTAACTGCTACTATACTCAATAGTAGAACACTGATTGAAATTGTTTTTGCTAAAATAATATTTCTTTTTTGTTAATATCATTTTTCTTACCACTGTTGTTCATGTTACAGGCAAAACGGTACTTAAAACAAACAAAAACAATAACCCGTAACAATGATTTGCTGCAGCTAGCTTTTAGTCGAGAAATGGGCGGTTCAAGGTACCTGATGTGGATTTCTTTGCTTATTTGAAGGGGTACGTCGATAATTAATCAGGGTCAGGTCACCACGAATTCCTGTAAAAACATTTTTAATTTTAGGAGCCTACGGCTAATTTAGCGTTATTTTCTCGGTTCCGAGTTACGATTCCGCCTGTATATAAGGGTCTCAAGTTTTGTGCAGGCATTCAGTTGTGTTCTAGAGCACACATCTGTGTTTTCGATCGTGTTGCTTTTTTCAACATGTCGGGCGACCAGAATTCTTGTACTATTTGAGCCAGAATTGAGATAATTGCCGTGCGTTCGAGAGAGCAAGTCGGAGGTTTTGCCATCACCACTTTTCAATGCGGGCGATCTTAGCGCGCTTTTGAGACAGATTTGTGACCCTGCCTGTCAAGAAGCAAGAAGTGACTTCGAAGTGGCGTACGTGGTCAAGGCTTTGTAGTTGTTTATTTGTGCTGATTAACGTCTAACGGTTTGGTTCCGAGTTTTGAACTTCCGTCGCTTCAACGCAGGTGTGGTGTGTCTTATTGAATTGCACGTGGCGTAACCTTGGCTATAGGGCAAACGTAACGTGGTTATTTACTGTTGTAAGCCTTGGAGTTTTGGTTTATCGTGGAGCGGCATCCTCTATAATACGTCGTTTGAACGGACTCTCAGTGAAATTTCATTAGCAGCTTATCCTGTTTCGCGAAACTATGGCTTATCGTTTCTGTCGTTCTCCCAATTTCCCGCAGCGTGCTTCGATTACTTCTCGTTAGAGGGTAATATCCCATGGTTCCGCCTCAGCCAGCAGCTTCCCGATGATTTGGTGCAGTCCCCTTAGGTGTCTTCTGCAGTGTTCGGATATCAGCCGTGCAGTAGCATGGGACATCAATTGCCGCTCAGCCAAGCTCCTTAAAGGTACCATCTATATTGTTAATAACGTTTACAGTGCGAATTTAAGTGTACAGGGTGTTTCGCCAAAGTGCAAACCAGTTTGACTAACGTTGCGGCCATTGCTGCATATATTGTCTGGACCGTTACATTTTGTTGAGTCTTTATAGTCTTTATAGAGTCATTATAATTCATTTACCGTCAGCTTTTATGATTCTGTTTAACTTTACGTAGTGGCAGATTAAAATGTGTCGCAACCGCAACTTGTTTAGTTGAATACCGCCTTTTATTGCTGTTAATTGATTCAGTATTTCGATAGTTTAATGTTGATACTGCTTAGCACTAATCTCAATAGTTGATGTCAAGTTCACCGAATATTTTATTAGCTTAAGACGTTACGTAATTTACATATATAACCTTTACTAACCCATTTTGCATTTTTATGTAACTTTTATGCATTTAACTATTTCTGCTAATGCATTTCATGTTTATTTAACTGTGGTTTTCTTATGATATTGTGCATGCGATATGTGTATGTATTTTACAGTTAAAAAAGGAATTTGGCCAGCCGTTCAAGTGAGTTCTTCGAAAGGTAGATCCGTGGTGTTATACTTGGCTCGCTAACTGGGACACTGCCAAGGTTATTGTTGAAAGGTGAATTCATTCTGCTTCCACTTTTTCTCGGTGGGTACACCTATGCATTTTTCTCTAGTATGGAATCATGGTGGCCTTATCATTTTAGATCTGCTTTTCGTTTATTAGGCCGTTGCCATGTGTGATCACGTGTCGGACCACCCCTCGCTCCACTAAAGTTAGTCGGCAACTCTTTGTAACGGGCTGGGGCAGCGGTCCTAAGTAGTACATTCCCGATTTTATGAGTTAGCTTACGCGCTGGTCGTTTAACTTTATTTTACTTGTCGTAAATATCGTATCGTACTGTGACAAACTGGCGCGTTGTCGTAATTATCGTTTTAGCCTGTTACCAACTGGCAGTCCATCGGGGTGCCATGTTTGGTTTGTCGTAGTTGTCGTTTTATCCCGTTACATCCTTAAACTCCAAACCGCGATTACTCCCCTTGAGAATTTGAGGCAGGGGAAAATATAAGCTCCTGGTGCTCACGACGTCTCTAACGTTAAAGAAACATCAGCGGAGTCGTAAAAAAAATTGTGAAATGCACATATATTCAAGTTCACTCACCTTGCTTTCAGCTATTAATTTCGCTACAAAAATACGTTCTGCACGTTTGCCTTACAACAGAATGCAACAAAATACTCAATATTATTCAAAACACTCTAATGCACACACCAAGTGATATGGAATTCTGGTGCAGTAATTTTAGGCTAATTTCAACTAATAGTTACCCTGTATGACGTCACGAGAATACAAACTATGGAAAGAGTGACTTCAAATACGAAAATAGAAACCAAGGAGGCATTCAATCCATAAAGGGGCTACTAAATAGTAAATACAGTAATATACATATTTCGACGGCAACACTTCGAGCATAAACCGAAATCTAAGCATGCAAGCACTCGAAAAGACAGTAAATTACATTTTAATATAGCGGAAATGTAGAATTCTTTAGAATCCCTGAAAACTATGGAGGATTGGCAGTGGTGTCCAGCAGTTTGCTCACTGGTAGTACGATACCCGTAGAACAATTGAAAAAAAAGATGTCTTTGACAGGTCAGCGGGAGATGTGACGAGAAGATGCCTAAGCGACGATGCAAGAAGGATCGGGCTGGCCGCGTAGAATGTAGCCAGCACGATGGAGGGAAGCAGACGTGTAATATTTTAATGCGATATAATATCCATCATTGTGGAAACCACCGGTAGGAGAATTTATGCGCGGCCCAACTGTATGAATTCGAACTAAATGAGTGCCCTACGACCGATAATGTTAAGCTGGCCAACACCACAGTTATTTAAAAGCTTCAAGATCTAAATTATGTACCCGCACGTACACTTCGCTTCTGCAATTTCAAAAATGGCTCAGTCATTCGAAATACGCTATCCAGGAGAAAGTGCAGGGAAACCAAACTACGGGGATTCCGAGATGGCTCAGCGGGTGTGCTTTCAACACTTTCCGGCTAACAAAAACATCGGGCAATAAACCTTGCTCGATGACGCCATCACCAAGACACAATTCGAGTCAAAAAGTACACAGCTGCAGAAGCCCTTTTCGGAACTATAGAGCCAAAGTGTCAGACTCGATAAAGCAATCAATAAACCCGAATTTCTTCAGTAGCCAGAGATAATACACTAATTCCTTCTACTTTCGTAAACGAAGGCTATATAACGAGGAGACGGCCTGGTGTCAAGATCATTATTCTGTATTCAGACATTGAGTATTGACAAACGTCGTCAGATTCCAGTTCGCTTATGCATTTGGGTCATTTTTGGCACTCTGAACTTGAGCTCTCAAGAGCCGTAATAAGGTCAGCGCACGAGTTACAAGTGCTAGAGCACTTGTAACTCGTACGCTGACCTTACCATTTTCACGTTATTAGTAGTGTTGTATACGCGTACTCTATATAAATAACTGTACTAAACTGCTACATATTTGTATATGTTCATGTATGTCAATTTATCCCTGTTCTCAAATAGGAAAATAGGTGTTATTGTTGATCATGATGTCTATCATTTGGTATTACGCAGGGCAAAGCAACATCCACATTGGTAACTTAATTTTAAAGTTACAATTAGGCATAGCGAGTTTAGGCGTATTGCTAGTCGCTATTTCAACACACACAATCTAACGATACTGTATCAAAAATGCTGCATCTCACTAACATTAAAAAGGAGTAATTATTTTCAAAAACGATTCTACTTTTCCCGCGTAAGGTAGAAATAGATAAAATGTGAACGGGCGAGGCCTAATATTGGTGCATAACGGATACTGTTAGTTTAGTGGTTTTCTCCAAAATTTAAAATAGAAATATAATTTCTAGCGTGGCTGTATTTGAAAAGTTGTAAATGTCAATTATGGTTACAGTTTATTTAGATAAGCTATAGTTAATCAACTAACGCCGTAATATAGGTGGGCATTTTAATTACTTTTCATTAAGAATAATTGCATTTTCAAGGATTCCTTCAGTTTTAAAAATGTTAATAAGATGTTATTTTTAGTTGCTACTTTTGAATTCCAATATGCCAAGAATAAGCACTTGCCATAGCCACTCGCTATATGAATTAACACTGGTACTTGACAGTTTTAAATTTTACTTATTAATTTTATCCTTTCGCACCTTCCTAACGCAGGTCTAGGGTACTACGATATCATATAAGATATTACTGATTAGCAACACAATTTCTTACTGCTGTCGAAATAAACTATAAGACAAGAATATAAAAAATCTGGTGTGATACACTCACACAACTACCTTTTACAATGATCTTATAATTAGCCAAAAATTTGCTTTTTAATTTTTAAGCATTTGTCAAACTTTTCCAAAAATTACAAATTCTACAAACACGGTACAAAATAGAGCGTTAGTTGAAGAGACACTTTTTCTGTAAAATTTTAAGCTGAATTCAAAAATGTAATAATATACCGGGTGTTTTATTTAAAATAGGAGTTAATAAAAAACATTTTAGAAGTATTCAACTGGAAAATTACCTATCTCACATCAATACATATTAAAAATGTAATAAAAATGCAAAGTTTTAAAAAAATTGTTAGAGCAGTTTTTGAAAAAATCGAAAAAAACTGAAAAATCACAAAAGTAAATACCTACTTCCGGTTATGCGATTTTCTTCAAATACTTGCTGTCTCATCTACATAGTACACAAAACTTACATATGAAGTTTCAACGCCATACCTCTTTTCGTTTTTGAGATATTCTGTTCACAGAAAGACACACAGAGAGACCAATGAAACAAATATGTTTTTTGGATTCAGGGGACTCCAAAACGTGAAGATCTGGTGAAAACTCAATTTCGAATTTTTGGGGTGAATCCTATACTTCCTTTATCGTAAAAGGAAGTCAATTTGGCAGAAAATATTTTTGTTTGTAGGTATGGATTTTCTTCTTCTGCATGGCATACATTCTCTAATTAGATTCTGATATCTATTTACTGGCGGTGATAAAGTCCCCACAAGCCCCGCGTTACGCAGGAAGATAGGGGCTGGCTCCTGGCCACCATTCATAGAAAGTAATAAAAGTTTTGAATGCGTCTATACTCAAACCGTTTTATGACCCACATTCTATTGGGGATCCACTTCAATATTTCGCGGGGGGGGGGGGCAAAGGACTTAGCACCGCCACTGTATTTATACTGTTTGAATTGCGGCAAATATGTTCACAAGAAACTCAAATGTTTAGGGAAGATTCCGAAAAAACATTCTCGTCACTTACTAAATCTAGCGTGCCTGCAGGCACTAACTAAACCCAACACAGTGCCTACTTAATAGTAGTAATAATTTGAACAGCCTTTTGTGGAATGACTGATAGTTAAGATCAACTTAATAGATTAATTGTATTAAGGCTGGGATTTATGGGACGGAAGATAATCTATACCTTGTCTTACAAGTGCTTAAGAATAGGAAAAACATGTTACCAGTTTGTCAATATTTTTGTAACAAGTATTGAATATATTGTTGTGATTTCCTTCTCAGATCGCGACCTTGTTTATAAATGCTTAATCTCAGGGTTCTTATCAAATAAAAAGCTCATCACTTACCTGTAGCTCAATCTCAATAGCATGAACAAAGATTAACAATGTTAACCTGACTCTTTCTCTCGGGTAACTGTCGGAAAAATATACTTTTTAACCAAAACCTAGATATTGCAATTCAATTCAAATTAATTAAACTCACAAACTGGGGGCAAAAACACAATATCAAACTAATTGCGTGTAAGTAGACAAATAAAAATGAACGTTAAATTATAATTCACACAAATGGATTGCTATGATTCAATTTCAATCAATTAAGGCTTAATGAAATCAAATCGCCTTTTCTGAGATATATTCTAGTTACTTGTTTATCCACTCCTACAAAATATTTCTGTAACTATGGATACTTGTAGCTTACAAATGAACAAACAAATGAACGACTTTAAATGAGCAATTTTTTACTTTTTAATTATTAAACTAAAACCTACCAGGCTTTTACTACACAATTATAGTCGTTCTAACTTCGACTTTTTAGGTTTTTGTTCAATTTTGTACAGAATGTAATAATTATTTGCACTCGTGTAAACTTTGGGGATTTCTACCGGATTCTCGTGCGATGGACGATAATCTGAGCTGATATTTTACTCGATGCCGGTACAATTTTCTCGCTCCTGCTTAGCTTACAAATCGCTGAATGCGTTACTGCACATCTACGACAGCTAAATTCAGTTGTATTACGTTGCTCGACCTTGATTTTGCGTTTTGCGTGCTCGTAAAAGTGGCGATGCGCATGATGGATTAAGTACAAAAGAGGCGGGACAAAATTAAGGAAGCATTGAAGTAGCCAATAACAAAGATATACAACTTCAAGCAAATATGATTCAACTTAACAAAACTCAAAAGAAGACGCTCAGATAATTTTTAACTTATTCAATCGCGTTTGCATTAACTCCACAGCTTGTGGCACTAATGTTCGACGATTTGTACTAAATACTATTATAATAGTCAAATAATTATGCCAAAAATACCGGTTTACAGATTTAAGCGGTTATTTTCAGAGAAAGAATTTGTTTCTGTTTATAAATAAACAATTGACTGAAGATTGTCATAGTAACCGAAAAATTGTAAGTAATGCGTGATCTGTTTTATCAAAATTTCAATTGTCAGGTTAAACGTCAACATTTCCACATTTTAGGTTAAAACTGTTATTTCAAGCAAAACAACTCCTGGAGTCTCACTAGCG
Organism: Agriotes lineatus; assembly: GCA_940337035.1. Taxonomy (NCBI): domain Eukaryota; kingdom Metazoa; phylum Arthropoda; class Insecta; order Coleoptera; family Elateridae; genus Agriotes; species Agriotes lineatus. The sequence goes on along the minus strand of OW679199.1, from coordinate 84,243,963 downwards.
ATTTTAGAAGCTACAGCTATAATTCAAGTAAGTAAACTTATGCAAATTTCTTAATTGCTATAATAATGATGTAAATGAATGTTTCAGAGTGCAGCTAATTCTGTGAAACTGTTCGACTTGCCTTTTTAACAAATTTAGTGCTGACTGAATTGCAACCTTGGTATTACCTTATTCAAAATACTGTAACGTTTCGACCTTTTGCATTTCATTTTAGTCCTCGTAAATGATTCTGGAAATGTATGACTTCCACTAATTTCAGAAAAGTCCAAACAGTTTTGTTAATTTCTAACTCAAGTAGCTCAATCGGTGAAATGTTCATTAAATCTCAAATGTATAAGGTCAGGAAAACACAATTTATATATCAACTGTATAATATTGTTAGTTATTGGTACAAAATAAGACTTAACTTTACGAAACTGCTATGTACCCCCTTCTGGGGTCGCATTTTCTTCGTCTCGGGTCGATCCGCTACTCAAATAGCAGGTATGTGTGATTGGTTGCCACGTTGAGCCTGGGACGGAGTAGGTCCGCTGCCTTGTATATCCTGCGTCCTGAACTCCACCTCTGCGATAGACTATAGGCGGGCCGGAAAATATGGCGAGTTGTTTACGTTTCGAAGTCCGTAAGAATATTCGTGTAGCACAATAAATACAAGATACCTGGTGTTCACTGGCAGTGTATTAGACAGTGCAGGTCGTGGTCGTTCCCTGGTATGCAAATTCGGGACTCCAGGAATAACGGAAACGTGTGATTTCACGTAGTGTAAAACGTCCGCCGGCTGTCGGTAAACTTGGCCACGGAGGCACTTGAAATCTGCGCGCGATTCCACGTTCCTGCCGGAGCAGTGCAATTTGCCTTCCATCAACCACCAGTAAGACGTCGTTGGACGTACAATGCTATTCCTACAGGTACATTAGTTATTAGGTTCTAATCTCCTCGGTGAATCCGGTAGTGTCGAGGACATGGAGTTTTCAGTTAACAGAAAGTGCTCTAGAGACAGTAGCGCTATCACATTCTAAAACACAGGCGGGTTCAGGAAGTGTTCTAGGAGACAGTGACGCTGGCACATTCTAAAGCACAGGCGGGTTCATGGAGTGCTCTAGGAGGCAGTAACGCTGTCACATTCTAGGGCCGGGAGAGGATTAATGGGAGCGAAGTCCAGGGACTCAAGTCGGACGGACAGGACTAGCGTCTAGGCCCTCTGGGCCTATAGCTGCTGCTTGAGATCGGACTCAAGTGATTTCAAATGCTTGGGAAATCTACTTTTATACTCTTCGATCCACGTTATCGGTACAGTCGTTCCAGGTACCATTAAGTGGGAGTCGCTGCTGTGTTTGCTTTTCCGTGACTTTGCGCATAGCGGGTGCTTGCTCTGTTATCACCAGCTCGTGTGTTGGTTAGATGTAACGCCCGATTACGCCTAAATGAGCGATGTACAAATTAAATACATTATTTGATATACAATTTATAATTTGCTGCAGATGCTAGCGTTACAGTACAACACATCTAAATGGAGAGTTCCTTTATGCTGAACTACAACTTTAATGCTGCGAATCGATTAACTTGTTAAATCTCATTGTCATACTAATTTTCGTAAGTAAAGCATTATTAAGAACGATTTTGATCATATAAGTGATTTAATTATTTGATTCAGATGCTTTTATCTGTTAAAATACCAATGTAATACTGTAAGACTGTTAAGGAGTAAGCTTTATGCTTGTTTAACCTCTTCATTGCAATTTTACTACATAAGTACATAAGCTATTAACTTTTAAGTCGTTCGATCATTGTGAGAACTCGCAACATAGCAATATATAGAATTATTCCAGTGCTGCATAAGTAAAATTGATTTGCAATAAATATTTTAATTCCAAGCGCGATTTTTAACACTAAAAATGCAGGTAAAAACAAAATACAGCCATGCTACAACATAGTTCAAAATGACGTACCTTTTAGTACTGCCACTCTCAGTGCGTGAATTACGTATAGACCATTCACTTTAAATATCAATTATCAATGTCAAAATTACAATTAAAATCACCAAAAAATATTCTAAATAGGTTGTTACCGCTTTGATATTTTATCAGATTTCAAAAATACCACCTAAAGTTTATCGGGCGAGACTTTGCAGCGATAGCCGGGTTAAGGAAGCAAGTGATTGCTGGTGATTGCGCTGATTAGTTTGCACGGTGGGCACAGGTACACTAGGCAAATTTCTGCTGAGCTCACATTTCTAATAGTCCATATTTATTACCCTAGTAATAAGCAACCGACAATACACCGCTGTGGAGATGTATACATAGCGACACTCGCCTCTGTAAATCAGGATCGCTAGGTCCCGCCCACCAATGCAAAGTTTCATCGGATAGACATTAAATATTATATTTCCAACAAAACTACTAAAACTGTGACAAAAGATTGAGCACAACCCTTGTTGCTAGATTTTAGGAAAAGTCATACTTTGTTTATTTAAAATTTTATATACTACAATGTCAATAACTTGACAATTACCATTAAAACAAATACGAGGGATGATCAATGTATTCACAGCCTAACCTATAAAGAAACACGTTTGAATCAAAATTTATTTTTCAACATAATCATCCTGGAACAGCAATTTACTGTTTCAAACGATATTCCAGCGCAGCAATTCCCTGCAAGCAGGAATTTTATTCAGTCGACAACAAGATTGGACCACCACACTGAGGTGCATCTTTAGAAGATTATTTTCGATGCTTAAACTCTGTTGGCCACTTTTTGACCGTACTGTAAAAAGGGGCATACTCGCCCTATATAAACACCGGTAGATTTCAAGATTCGTCATTGTTTCTGCACAAATATTTAACTCTGTTCTAATATCACCTTTTTCCGTTTTATAAAACCTAACACGTATTCCAATAATAACAATTAATAGCACAACAACCAATAGATGGTAATCATTCAATTTTGACGGGTGATACTAAAAAAGACTATTGTGTCAAAATGTCTAAGCTTTCTATGTTAGGCCACGAACACATGTATCGCTCCTCGTATATTGATATCAACCAATGTCATGTTTTGCACTGGCAGCTGCTCCTTGGGGGGCTCAGGGGCTCTAACATATCAGCCGTCAAAAGCCTATATGGCATTAGATAAAAGTAAATATTCTATAATTGAAGATATATTTTATCATCTATCCTACCGTTATAATATAACAAGGTTTAAGTAATGTCAACATAATATGAGGTATGAGTCAACACACTCGCTCGTATTAAAATGTACCAAACAGCCGGTAGCTGCTAAGGGCGCTACGAAAAGTGGCATAAACTTATATAGGATTTACGGGTGAAAACGTTGTCGCTACATAGTTGAAATACAGCAATATCAATGTAACGCGAAGGCTAACGATGTTGCAGCCGAGACCGCCGTAAACTCGCGAACTTATAGCCATGTTTACAAAAATATAGTGCTTCCAAAATGAAATGCAACCCGAGGGTAAAAGCAGCCGCCGCGCCGCGCCGATAGCAAATATGGTGCAATATTTGACATTGAAAATGAATGCCAGTGTATCAAAGACGTTCTTGCATTCTTGTGGGCCGTGTTTATATCAATTGCAGTTGGAGCTACTGATTGGCGCTATTTCACGTAGAGTGATTACGATTTTCGGATGCTGCCAGATCTCAAGTCTGACACAGTAAATGATATATTGCTGGTGTGAGAGATGCGATAAATATTACCTAAATACGGCTTCGAGTCCATTGTTGCTTGTTGCCACAAGAATTTATGAGCAAGCGAATTCACGTCGGCCCCGTGCGCATCTCCCCAGTGAAGTCTGTTTAAAACGCACGTAATTAAATACAAACCAGGTCGAAGATTATGCTGTCTTACTGTATGTATTCGAACTCCGAGCGCTATTTTGGTAATAAATTAATTCTAATCGTTATACCTGATTACATAACAACGAGAAGCGAAGTCACGTCTTCACAGATTTGATGCTTTTCACCGGTTAGGTAACCGTATATGAAATGAACAGAGTATGAAACTCATGATCAATGATCATGTCACGCTTTAAAGTCCTAATATAAAAAATCGCAGTAACGACTCAGGGTGCCATTGAAAAATCACTATAACGGTATATCGCTCATCACTCGTTGAAGCATGTTTATTTATCTTGGGCAATTTCGGTTGTTTCGTGCAGTTTTATACAAAAGATAGCGGAGAATAGCATAACTAAGTATTTTTAATTCTAATTTTAAAAGCCTACCGTTAGATGTAAAGGTTAAAATAACAAAAACTTGGACGCCTACACCGGCATTAAATTTCAACCTGCAAAATAAAGTTGGAACTAAAAATTTTATAAGACGTTTTCTGTGGACACTTACAAGAAAAGAAATAGATTTGTGGATGTGATTAATTACATGGCTTATTTTTCCATTATTAAATAAACGATCGTTAGTAACACTTATGTACATTTAGTGATGTGTTTGAATACTTTTTGTTATATGCATATGACGTTTTCCTTCGGTTTATTAAAATTAAAAATCATTGCTATATTTGGATCAAAGCATCGACAGACTGTAGCTGAGTCATTATTATTTTTTCCTTAGTTATTGCTAAAAATTAAGAGCCCCCAAATACACGAGCCGCCAATGCATATTTGACAGTTGATATGTAAAGTGAATGAACTGTGTAATGCCATCCTTTAGAGAGGTAGTTTGACCCGATATTGGGAGAAATGCTAACAAAAATCTTGATGCCAGAAGTTGCAACTGCGTGCTTTAGCGCCGGATCTAGTGCATCTCGTAGATGGCGTAATTACCCTGATTCTGGTACAGTGGCTATATAAGGACAGTGTGGTCAATTTTGGTCATGTTTTTGATTGGTTGTTTTAAAATCCGCCATTAAAAGTCGTTTTACGAAATTACACATAGTCACACAAAATTGCTTCTAAGTCCTTTATTATTGAAAGTAGCCCCAACATGAAGTGGAATGAAATAATCATCATAAAATTCTACAGTGTTCTGTCTAAGCGAATGCCGAATTTTCGTTTGTATAAGTAAATGTCAACGAGTTAAAGTAAAATACTTTTTGCGAAAATTGCGCATTAGCCCAAATCAAAAGCTATAATATACTATATAAATGTCTTAACGATAAAGATTATTGCATCAAATCAAAGAGAATTTATGGGTTATCTAACACTGAATATTATATTCCTTTAAATTAACTGGTGGTATAAATAGAATGGTTTGCTTATAAATATCGAATAAATCAGTTTTTGTTGAGATTTTGTACGTAGTCTCTGTGTCGACCAATGCAAAATGTTGTAAATTCTCGTTTTTTATGTACAGAAACACAATAAAGAAGATAACAAAGGACACATTGACTTATATTCCGATATTACGTTGCTCGTTAACGAGGATTTTTAATCGCTGGCAGCGATTCTTTACGTTTCACGTCGTCTCTTGCCGTTTAATTCTGTTTAAGTAATATTATTGACATTATTGTACAATTAATGTTACACTGCACATATGACCACCTCACATTGCACACATTTTCTGGATCGTGGGTATACACCGCTCTGTAAAGCATCGCGGAACTTCACATATGTCCAGTCCGTATAAAATGACGTTTTTATTATACCTGCATCAGAATCGCCATTTAAAGCACGCCTGAGCGTGCGAATACAGGCGATTAAAGCTCGCCGAGCTTTAAAGGTTGTCAAGGAAACGACTGAACGCAACAACGGACATGGACGCGATAAAAACGAAAATAATTCTCGTAACTATAGTAGCAATATTATTATGCCCTCTCGATTTATCACGACAAGAATTATTTCTAAGTTTTTAGTGCGTAATTTACTTCCAGTATTGGAGGTATAATAAAAAATTGCGTAAAGTATTCGTGGATAACTGGTCTTTAAAACACTTGCTCTATTTCGAGCACTCCGGCTACGCCGTCGTGCTCGAAAACTCGCGCGTGTTTTAAAGACCTTGTTATCCACTCATACTTTAATATACTATTATGTCATAATTTAGCAGAGTGACGTTTGTCTTACAATTTAGCAGGCCTTGCACAGAACAATACCTAAGGGCGTGGCTGGTTGTTGTAGAGACGACTCTTAATGGCTGCCTTTTTTCAAATTGACCACACTGTCCTTATATAGCCACTGTAGATTCTGGCATGGTATCTTTTGTTTTCAGAAGGGTAAAACACCTGCCCGCTGTGACGTCTCGGATCGCCTGCAGTTTTATCGGAATGCGTGCCCCGAATTGCCGAACACTTGGAGAAATTCAAGAGGAAATCAACATCCGTGATGCACAATGCGATGTAGATACATAATTCATTTTCTGACGTTAAAAATTATACTGCACAGCTACAAAACGAAGTTTTCACTTTTATGGTGTTTCAAATAGTACAAATACAGCTGTCAGTAGGTTATGTTTACATTGGGTTAGGAAGTTGAAATGAAACAGCCAGTCTTCAGATACTGAATTTATCAGCATAACCAAATGATTGTAACGTTACGTTTCGTTAGTTAACCAACTTCATCAGACGAAATAACAATTGAAATGGTAATATTGAAATACATCTAAAAATGAGGCAATTAGGTTAGAATAATATAAAAACAATGCAAACTGAAAATCTCTTACCGTTTCAGTGTAGATAATTATTGTTTGGGGAGGAATTAACACTCCCCTTCATATCTTTATATATATTATATAATTCTTCTGTACGTCTGTATGTGACTGAACTCCTCCTAAACGGCTGCATCGATTTTGATGAAATTTTTTGTGTGTATTTGAGTGAGCCCCTGGACGGTTTACATTCACGACTGGACCCGGTAGGTGGCGCTGCAATTGGGTTCTAGAATTTAAAAAAAAAATTGACGATTTTTTTATTTTTATTAAGATTTCTAGCATATCGGAACATATAACCCCAAAATTTCATCCCCCCACCACCTCCCAAATTTTTTAAAATGAACAAAATCGAAAATTCGAATATCGGAAAAACGTTTGCTGAACCAGCTAATAACAGGCAACCCAACGTTCGGGCAGGACAACGTCTGTCGGGTCCCCCAAAGGAGTTCAAATGAGTTGAAGAACTGAGGCCCTCAGTCCAGGGGGGGCCCCAACATCAGTCGAGAAAAATGTATTTCACACTTGTTACTGTTTGGGGCTCAATCATATTCCTGGAACCCAGGCCTCTTCCAATGAAATTCCGCCACTGGAACATTGTTGTGTCCAATGTTCAATAATAGTTATTTATGTACCAAGAGCATTATGAAGATGTTTATGCACGCTCGAAGGCGACAAGTTTAAAAGCCCAAGGGTTTGAAAATCACCAGGAGCTATAAACTGTGACTTTCACTGGTGATTTGGTGAAGATCATATCTTGGGCCAACTTTGTCGTGTTAGTTTCTCTCCAAGGCTACTGACGATGGCAGCTTAGCTGTCGAAATACTTATTTAGCGCTTGTTAAATACTTGTGTGGTTAGGGTTTTCAACGAATTGTGTCAAATTCAAACCACAAGTTCCAGCAGTGTTTTATTTTAATAATTAGGCAGTTGCTTAGCACTCTTTAAAACTTTCTTTTACTGTTTTATGGAAACAAAGTACTTCCTTCGCTTACTCTCATAGTCTGAGTTGCTAAAAACACTTTTACTAATATTTCATTTTTGTAATTAATATGAATTTTTGTGAATTTGTTAACAGCTCTTAGACCTTTTCTTTCTTGCACTTCAACTAAGCGCTTGATACATTGCCATTCTATTTCTAAATTATTTAAATCGCACAAGCCTCCTTTGTCACAAACAGTTTTAACATGTGGCATGCGCATGTACGACAGTTTGGGCAGTGGCGTAACTATCATATGTGCAGGGGGTGCGCAGAACCTCGGCGCCGAATCTATATAGGCGCCGCTGTAGCGGAGTTTTTAGTGAAAATAAAAGTTTTCCTAGAATAGTGGTTCAAAGCCACAACAGACTATGATACGTGAGCGCCACTGGGCTCTTTTAAGTGCGCAGTTTTTTCTCCTTTTGAGTAGATTAGAAATTCCAGCTCTAGTGTGTGTTTGTGATTCTTAGATTTCATAGTGCATAGTGCATAGTAATATACTATAAATTCAAAGTTTTAAACCGCAAATTTCTGACGATTGCCTCAGATACAGAGATCATAGAGAGTGCCAAATTACTTCAGACTACGTTCTAAACTGATCTCGATGACGGCTTACTAAAGCAAATTGTACAATTTCGATCTTCGTACGCAACTAGTATTCAATCTTGCTTATCAGTGAAGGAAGTGGGAGAAAAATGTCTGTCTAATCACACATCATTGGCTAGCTTTCCAGATTTGTATACAGCTTATATCCTATTTTTTACATCCAGTGACTACATCCTCCACTGAGAGATCTTTTTCTAAATTAAAAATTATTACATATTTATATACCTATCTATAGATTTTATTTTTCTTGTGAATTATTTCAATTTGTATTTCTTTTACGTGGTTTTTGTTTTTGTATTTTCATATGTATTTTTATGTTTCATGTTTTATTTTGCGAGTGTTTGATGTAATGGTAAAACCTGTTCTACTTTATGGGTCGGGATCGTGGACGGTTACAGAACTGGTAAAGCAGAAATTGCAGGTGTTTGTAAATAGGTGTTTGGTGGCCAGTCATTACTTCGAACAAAGATCTTTGGGACCGAACAAATCAGGTGGACATTAATATAGAAATTAGGAGAAGAAAATATGGATGGTTATGGCATACGTTGCGAAAAAATTAAAGTGAAATTTGCAGAAAAGTTTTGATTGGAACCCTTAGGGTTTCAGAACCAGAGAACGCCCGCGAAAAACGTGGAGGAGAACTGTAAAACAAGAGACAGGAAAGACTATAGCACAACTGAGCCAAATAGCAAAGGAAAATGACAACTGGAGAGAATATACAAATACCCCATGTCCCAATAGGGAATAATGGAATTATTATTATTATTATTATGTTATATTTAATAAAAGATTGAAACTTCTAAATTTGTTTTATTTTGCAGTAAGTAACCTTTCATATTAAGAAAAAAGCTTATTAATTTTCTTCTAAATTTAAAGTGTTGCATGACCAAAAATTACCCCCCTCTTTTTTTTCTGAAACTTCTTGTCCACAGCGGCTATCGTTTATTCTTGCACACCGGCGCCAAACCGTCTTGATACGCCGCCACCACTGCGTTTGGGTAGTATCGGGATGTGCAAAATTAGGTTTAAAATGTTCGAAACTGTACTTTTGCACCTAAAATTTATCCGGTGAGACTTTGCAGCGATAACAGGGATAGGGGACGAAATGTTCGCTGTGGTGATTGATTTGCACGCTGGGCAAATTTACACCGGGAAAGCTCACTTTCCTAACAGTTAGTATTAATTTCGCCTACTAGCAGGCAACCTACGATACACCGCTGATGCTCTCGCTGCCAACCACTGCCAAGTTTTACCAGATAAATATTAGTATTTTGCAGATGATGGATGGATTAACTGGTACTCCATTAAATGTTATCGAGTGACATTTTATACCAGTATACTCTAATGATATTAAACAATGTCCTAATATGTTAGACCCTGTCCATAACAAACAAACAAACAAGGTCTTTCTTGTGCAAGCAAATAAGCAATTGGAACTTTTCAGTTTTCAATTGCCACAACTGCTGTAATCACAAAGGTATTTTCCGTCCAGTCCCTTCCTGTTCAGTCCCGTCCCGTCCAGTCCCGTCCCTTCCCGTCCCGTCCCGTCCCTTCCCCTTCCC
>OW679199.1:84073509-84234103 GCA_940337035.1 Agriotes lineatus | reverse complement strand
CAAAAACTTGCATGTTGCATTTCTTTATCAATTATAAATCTTGTAATTAACAATGTATCATTTAAAATAATTGCCATGTACAGGCGTTGCCCAAGTAACTTGATCTCATTCCTAGAAGAACTTGATACAAATTTAGAGCAAACACAAGAAAATAACAAAATTGAAATATTAATTGGTGACATCAATATTAATCTAATGAACGAATGTGGTGCTAATGTAAATAAATATTTTTCAGTACTTGCAAAATATGGTTTTGTACCCTACATTTTAAAGCCTACCCGCGTTACTCTTGAAACTAACGCATGCTTAGATCATATATTTTTTAAAAATACAATAGTTTTCGAAGTTTAAATTTTAATAGTTACATTCTAAGGTGTAATATTACATCATTATCCAGTATTGTTAAATGTATTTTCTAAATCGAAAAATAGTGTAAATTTAAATTCTAACGAAAAGAACATTGTTACGGTATTAAATTGTCCTTACAACACCCGCTGATAGGCGAGTACCGAAGGCTAAACAAATTTTGGAAATGGGGCACGCTCACCCTGGGAAATCGATAAAACAAGCTAAAGGCCTCGGCTGGAATGCGCTCAGGGAAATGGGCGTGGTTCACAACGGTACGCCACAGGGCAAGCGTAACTTGATATGTGTAGGTTGCTGTTAAAGAGAGGACACACCAGATCCAATATCGAGATTCCCACATTCAACCGAACCTGGAGACTCAAACGGGGCGAGAAGTACTCAAAGTACTACTTCGGGAAAATACTCAAATAACTATTTAGGGAAAATACTCAAATAACGGCGGTACGCCGGGACGCGTGAGAGCAAAGCCTGAATTTGAGCCCGAGTCATCCGAGCGCCCTATATTACGACACACAAATTGGCAGTACGCAATGATAGATTTGTGCAATAAATGCGCTACCATTACAAGGGGCTGACGGCACAAAGGTTGCCATACAACAGTGAATTTTTAGTCGGAATGTACGTTGCGCTGCACTATCTCACAAGCGATTTTACGTAATGCATGCGATATTGGTAAAGTTGGCGGTAACATGCCACCGTGAATTTTAGACGGAGTGTACGTCGCACTAATATTGTATTTACAGCAAAGTTGAATGCAGGAAGCGGTGTATCTAAAGTTAGCTGACAGAGCAAGCGTTGACGCGCAACAGTGAATTTTAGGCGGAGTGTACGCCACACTAATATTGTATTTACAGTAAATTTGAATGCAGGAAGCGGCGTAATTAAAGCTAGCTGACAGAGCAAGCGTTAACTCGCAACAGTGAATTTTAGGCAGAGTGTATGTCGCACTAATATTGTATTTACAGCAAAGTTGAATGCAGGAAGCGGCGTAACTAAAGTTAGCTGACAGAGCAAGCGTTGGCTCGCAACAGTGAATTTTAGGAGGAGTGTACGCCACACTAATATTGTATTTATAGCAAATTTGAATGCAGGAAGCGGTACCATTAAAGCTACTGGCGGTACAAAGGTTATTACAGATCGTTACCTTGTTAGTTCAGCCGATAGCGAACGAGGAGGCACTCCACATAGTAGTCGAACAGGCACCTTGCACCAAACGTGGCTGAATGTCCTAATAGATCCCCTTTCGGATTGAAATTTTGCGTTGACCTCCCTTGGTTACGCAAATTGTTGACAACGTAGGCGCTACATGAGTAAATACAGAGATCGTGCTCCCGCATAATTAGCAATGGCGGATTAATTAACTATACAAGCCACATAACACCGTATTCCCTGCAGCGGCACTTAAGAAGAGACCGGACTGCCACCACACAAGCTCACTCAAACACGTCTCTCTGGGAACTGCCAAGAGGTAAACACAGTTCAGATGAACACCAAACACACTGTAACAGCACAAACGAGAAAGGCCGACGCCCCCGCGTCAAGCACGGGGACGCCGCACCAAATCCAAAATTCCAACTTACTACTTCGACGGGTCGGGGCTGAATCAATCTACCGGTCGCCAACGACCAGCTGGGCTCGACGAGAAATCGCCTCAACCAATCACAGCGCAGAATGGGCTAGACATGCAGCCGTTTCCCGCGAAGCAAGCCATAGCCATCCTTGTCGCACCCACAGGCTGAATTTTTAAATGTTCGAAATATTGAGGTGCTTAACATGCAACTGCCGAAACAAAACTAGAGGGATGTCCAAAATGCCACAAATTAGCGACAATAATACCAGGGGTCTACAAAATCATTATGCTTACAAAAATATCTAAAAAAGGATTTGAAATACAGTCAAACTGCTCTGAAGGCTTAAATTGTTAATTGAGTTGCTAAAAACTGCAAAATAGCCTGACTAAATCTCACAAATTGACTTTAATAAATTGGAAACTCTTCTAACAAATGAAAACTGGAGTGATATTATGAAGTCAAATGACCCAGAGATTGAACAAATTTAACTCAATTATTGAAAAATCACGAGTTTATAAAAAGAGAAACTGAAAAACTACAAAAATCAAACCATGGATAACTGATGGTCTGATTCTGTCTATAAAAAGTAGAAACAAGTAAAAAAAAAAGATTAAGTCAACACTTTACACCAAAATTGGAACAAGAATACAAATCCCACAGAAATGAATTAAATAAACTATTAAAAAAAACTAAAAATGATTATTATTTTAGACTGCCTGAAGTAAACAAAAATCATTTCTGAAGCTACTAATGAAAAAAACTAATAATAACAATAGAGCTTTTAAAATTGTGAATGATGAACATGTTGTATTTGAAGACAATAAACAAATGGCAAATCACTGTAATAGTTATTTTATCAATGTTGGTTTAAATATAAGCAAAAACATAAACGCAACAAATTTTACACGAAATGCAAACAAACTCAAATTCTGTTTCTTACTCCTGTAGAAGAAAATTAATTAATAGAGCACATTTCTAGTTTAAAAAATAATAGGTCACCCGGTATTGATAAAATAACGATATTATTAAAAAAAGTCATTTGTTTATATTGCAGCCCCTTAAACATATAATAAATTTAATGTTTCTAAAAAGTGTAGTTCCCTCACAATTTAAAACTTCCATAATTACTCCTATACATAAAGATGGCGATAAAACTAAAATATGCAATTTTAGACCCATTAGCGTTATTAACAATTTTACGAAAATTTTTGAAAAATGTTTAAAGACCCGGCTCATTAAATTTTTTAACCAAAACAATACTTTACATGAGCACCAATTTGGATTCCGTGCAGGAAGGGCAACAGGTGATGCTATGTGTGCTGTTGTCGGGGACATTATGAAGGGTTTAGATTAGTGATGGGCTTATTCGAATGAAAAATAACCGGTTATCCGGTTATTGAAATAACCTATGTAACTCGGTTTTCGTTCCAAGTATTGAAATGAAAAATAACCTCATGCTGATACGTACTACGCTTTGAATATAAAACCTCTATTCAAAGGTACTACGTGCCATATCTTAGCGACCTACGCAGTGCTAAAAATTCTGTAAATATAAATACGTCATAACTCATAAACAAAGCAGGCTGTACTGAAAACACCATTTGATTATCGCGTACCTACCTCCTATCATAGAAAATATCAAATCATCAAATTCTGGGGACCTGAAACCTGAACGCCTAAAACTACAAACGCATCAAGCTATAAAACATTTTTTTATTTGCTTACATCTCCAAAGGTTCAATACAAAAGGCGGCGGCTTTAACCCGCCCGATCAATAAAGATAAACGTTTACCCCTGTTCTTATTGCGATTAGCAAGCAGTTCCGCATATTTCTTTCTTTCTACACTTCTTAATAAATACCTCTTAATTTCCAATACATAACACATAATGTACGGTCGGCGCCTTAGAAATCGGGCACTACACACCATTATGATATATTTTGCATGTATTTTTTAAGTGTATAAACTGGGTTTTTACAGTTATTATGGTTTTAATTGTTACGTCAGATTGTTTATTGTTTGTCAATTATGAAATGCCATCTCACATTAATGAAGTAACCGGAGCAAGAATACTCCAAAGACTAGAAGAACAAATTACATGTCCCGATTTCTAAGGCGCCGACCGTACGTATTACGTTTTGGTTCCTCTACTATCTGCAAGTTACGATGTCGATGCAGATGACGGTGAACCGATGTCGATGCAGATGACGGTGAACCGTCAACCGGCAAACCGGCTGACTTAATCAAAACGAATCGAGAGCCAAAATTTATTCGAATGATTATTCAAATAATCATTCGGTTATTAATATCATTCGAATGCAAATAATTCGGTTATGAAAATTGTCCGGTTATGCCCATCACTAGTTTAGATGTCAATAAAAAGTGTATTGCTGTTTTCTTGGACTTGGCGAAGGCATTTGACACGGTTAACCATGAAAAGCTCCTAGATGTTCTGGAACGTTATGGTGTTCGTGGTGTAGCGTTAGATGTCTTTCGCAGTAACTTGCCGGATAAAGTGCTACTTGTCAAAGTCAATGATACTATTAGTGAACCCTTGGTTGTTAGAGTGGGTGCACCTCAGGGGTCCGTTATGGGTCAAATACTCTTCCTTACCTATATTAACTCTTTTTTGTCCTTGTTGGCAGACGCAAAAATTATATCCTATGCCGATGATACAGTCATCACTTTTTGTAAGAATTCTTGGGAAGAATCTAAAGGGGCTGTTCAGGCTGGTATGCAAAAAATTATAAATTGGCTAAATTTTTATCATTTATCATTAAACTGTAACAAAACCCACTACCTGGCCTTTACTCTAGCAGGAAACTAATAGACCTGATTTTACTAGTATAAAAATCACAGGCATGGAAAATGAAATTAAAGAGGCAAATGAGGTTAAATACTTGGGTATATTCAACAGTAATATCCCAAGTGCATTAAAATAGCCGATTAAATTTTGACGTTCTCTGTCAGAATGTTTTGCTAAGAAATTTGTCAAGTAAATTTGCTGCTCAACAAGAATCCCGAGTGCGCAGCACGAGGGATTTTGAAGCGGAAAATTTACGGGATATATTTCTTCAGAGCAAAACATTCTGACAGAAAATCGTCAAAATTTAATCAAGCTAGTTTACATGCACGCGGGATGTTCGGAGTGATTATTTCCTGAATAAATAGATAAAATTCAGTTGGTGAAGCACCTTTAATAATCATGTTAAAATTATGCACAAGCGATTAAATTTTGACATAAATTTAACCCCGGTTAAATTTTGACGTTTGAATTTTAGTCATTATTAAACTGGCAGAAACCATGGTGATTACGCATTATTATGGATATGAAGGAAATAGTCACTTATAATACCATGAGTAGTCAAAGTTATGTCGACTATTTTTGCGGTGGTGCCACGAATGTCCATTGCGCTTTGGTACGATTAGGACGAGTGCGCTAGCACGAGTCCTAATCCCAAGCGCAATGGACATGAGTAGTGATACCACCGCAAAAATAATCTACTTAACTTTGACTAAGAATGGTATTCGAGGGACTATTTAATGAACCAAACTACTTTTTCAGATTAGTTTGCAGTAAATCTAGCAACAACTACGCAATTTCTATAGTAACAGAACACTAATATTGACTTTTTCTAATAAAAATCACATTTGTTTAAAATAGTCACTTGAATACCTTCTAGGAAGATATATCCACTGATATTTTTTTGATTGGTCAAGAAACGTCAGAATTCTGAATTTTCATTGGTTACTTTTTGACAGATGACGGTGAATTGAATAGTCATTGATAAAAATCTGAAATGGAGTAACCATGTGGATTATCTGACGAAAAAGGTGAGGAAGCTAATTTACAAATTTTATCAGCTACGGGAGTTTCTTTCAACAAAATTATTTGTATTAATTTACACGTCTCTTGCTGAATCCCTATTTCATTATGGTATCATAGCATGGGAACGAATGTATAAGAACTCATTACATGTTGTATACTAAAAATCATATTCAAGAAACAAAGACGATATCATACGAACCTAATTTATACAGAAGATGTCTGCAATATTAGATCACTCTATTTTCACAGTTTATGTATACAGGGTGCCCGGATTTCGTAGGGACAACATGGGTAACTTTTGTATTTGAAGAGATAGAGAGATGGTTAAATTAGCAAAAAGGTGCAGGTTTGAGAGCTCATTAAGAATCCATCTTCAAATTTTACTTGTCATGGCCCACTTGTCTAAAATTTAAAAAAAAAACAAAATCTCCTAATTTCTTTTATATGCCGTAACTTTTTTGTTACTTAAGATATTGAGATGCGATTTGAACTAATTTGAATGGTAATTTAAATACTTTTATTGATACTTGATAAAACCAATTTTATTTGTGTTAATTTTTAGTAATCTAACCTAACCTCAAAATTTTAAATTGGTACCCTGCAATTTTTTTGGCCCTTTTAAGAGAGGATTTTTTTCTGAATGCAGTGATGTATTACATGATATGGAAACTTCTTCAAAATTTTGAAAAACTGAGTTTATTCTTTTTACAGGCAGAAATCACTAGTGCCATGATCACAATAATTTTGTTTTTTATTTATTACGTTATCTGTAAAATTATGTTTAGAAACAAAAAGCACTCTTATCATCATACGTGCCTTCCAGTAGTGTCAGTGTGTTCCGTATGTTTGACGTATAAGTTCTACGTTCTTGTAGCACTTGACATACGCACAAAATACATCATATTTTCAAAATTTTCCGTTATAAGTTGAAGTAATAACACTCACACTGACAGGCACGTATGATGATAAACCTGGTTTTTGTTTCGAAACATAATTTCACAGATAACGTGATAAACAAAAAACAAAGTTATTGTGATCATAGCACTAGTGATTTCTGCCTGTAAAAAGAATAAACTCAGTTTTTCAAAATTTTGAAGAAGTTTTCACATCATGTAATACATCACTGCATTCAGAAAAAAATCCTCTCTTAAAAGGGCCAAAAAAATTGCAGGGTACCAATTTAAAATTTTGAGGTTAGGTTAGATTACTAAAAATTAACACAAATAAAATTGGTTTTATCAAGTGCCAATAAAAGTATTTAAATTACCATGCAAATTAGTTCAAATCGCACCTCAATATCTTAAGTAACAAAAAAGTTACGGCATATAAAAGAAATTAGGGGATTTTGTTTTTTTTTTTAATTTTAGACAAGTGGGCCATGACAAGTAAAATTTGAAGATGGATTCTTAATGAGCTCTCAAACCTGCACCTTTTTGCTAATTTAACCATCTCTCTATCTCTTAAAATACAAAAGTTACCCATGTTGTCCCTACGAAATCCGGGCACCCTGTATATGCATTCAAAAATAAGATATTTCAAAATCATATCTTCTGTACAGGATGGCCAGATAAGAATGCAAAGTGCTGTATCTCGGAAACTATTCGTCGTAGAGACTTTCGGTAAAAAATTATTGTATGACTAAAGTGGCCAAAAGAAGACCGTGGAAAATATTTTCAGATTTCCAAAATGATCACCAGGGGGCGTAACCGCCATCTTAAACCTTTAAGTAATTTTTCACTAAAATCCACCTAGTAAATGTTACCAAAATATATATGCTTATTAAAGCTAAGCTTTACTCGAGTAATTTTTGTTTAACACTTTTTGACTTATGTATTAAAATAAAGTGGTGGGGGGTAATACAATGTTTTTTTAAATAAACAGCTGTAACTTCTAAACCACTGAACGGATTTTAACAAACTTAGTCTCGTTGGAAAAAGCATTTATTGTTCCATGAAACCCATCTAACCTGTGATATGTCTAATTCTTAGTGATGCCGCTAGAGCGCGTTTTTTGATATAACAGAAAATTGCAAAATTCTCTAAAAAATTAAATGCAATAATATGACTTTTTTCATAAAAATGTAGTGAAATGATATCTAAATAGGCTAGTGAAAACCGTATCTCGATATCTTATTCGTAGCCTGAAATATCGAAGAAACAAAATTTAGTTATCATATAATTTTAAAAAAACGTTATTACACCGATATTTATTGATATTTATTTGTCTTTTTTCAAGATTCAATGATAAAATTTCATAATTTAATAATCATATAAATAAAGGAGAACGATCCAAACGTGTGTGTCACGACAATTGCAGACGCGATGTCCCCCATTTGTGTTTACATGCATTTCACCGTCGCCTCGATTTCGCGACCGGGGAGGAGCCCCGAGTGTCCCACTGGAGAAGAGCGGAGCCCCGATGGCTCCCTTGGAAAAGGGCGAAGTCCCGGGGGCCCCCTTGGAGAGGTGCCGAGCGTCAAGGGCCCCCTTGGAGAGGGGCGGAGTCCCAAGGGCCCCCTTGGAGAGGGGCGAAGTCCCGAGGGCCCCCTTGGAGAGGGGCAAAGTCCCGAAGGCCCCCTTGAAGAGAAGCGGAGTCCCAAGGGCCCCTTGGAGAGGGGAGGAGCCCCGATGGCTCCCTTGGAGAAGGGCGAAGTCCCGGGGCCCCCTTAGAGAGGTGCCGAGCGCCAAGGGCCCCCTTGGAGAGGGGCGAAGCCCCGAGCGTCCCCTTGGAGAGGGGCCGAGTCCCGTGGGCCCCCTTGGAAAGGGGCGGAGTCCCAAGGGCCCCCTTGGAAAAGAGCAAAGTCCCGGGGGCCCCCTTGGAGAGGTGCCGAGCGTCAAGGGCCCCCTTGGAGAGGGGCGGATTCCCAAGGGCCCCCTTGGAGAGGGGCGAAGTCCCGAGGGCCCCCTTGGAGAGGGGCGAAGTCCCGAAGGCCCCCTTGAAGAGAAGCGGAGTCCCAAGGGCCCCTTGGAGAGGGGCGGAGCCCCGATGGCTCCCTTGGAGAAGGGCGAAGTCCCGGGGCCCCCTTGGAGAGGTGCCGAGCGCCAAGGGCCCCCTTGGAGAGGGGCGAAGCCCCGAGCGTCCCCTTGGAGAGGGGCCGAGTCCCGTGGGCCCCCTTGGAGAGGGGCGGAGTCCCAAGGGCCGCTTGGAAAAGGGCAAAGTCCCGGGGGCCCCCTTGGAGAGGTGCCGAGCGTCAAGGGCCCCCTTGGAAAGGGGCGGAGTCCCAAGGGCCCCCTTGGAGAGGGGCGAAGTCCCGAGGGCCCCCTTGGAGAGGGGCGAAGTCCCGAAGGCCCCCTTGAAGAGAAGCGGAGTCCCAAGGGCACCTTGGAGAGGGGCGGAGCCCCGATGGCTCCCTTGGAGAAGGGCGAAGTCCCGGGGCCCCCTTGGAGAGGTGCCGAGCGCCAAGGGCCCCCTTGGAGAGGGGCGAAGCCCCGAGCGTCCCCTTGGAGAGGGGCCGAGTCCCGTGGGCCCCCTTGGAGAGGGGCGGAGTCCCAAGGGCCCCCTTGGAAAGGGGCGAAGTCCCGAGGGCCCCCTTGAAGAGAAGCGGAGTCCCAAGGGCCCCTTGGAGAGGGGCGGAGCCCCGATGGCTCCCTTGGAGAAGGGCGAAGTCCCGGGGCCCCCTTGGAGAGGGGCGGAGTCCCAAGGGCCCCCTTAGAGAGGGGAGAAGTCCCGAGGCCCCCCTTGAAGAGAAGCGGAGTCCCAAGGGCCCCTTTGGAGAGGGGCGGAGTCCTCGAAACCCCGAAGGCCCCCTTAGAAAGGGACGAAACCCCTGGAGCCCCGAGGGTTCCTTTAGAGAAGGGCGAAACCCCTGGAGCCGCGAAGGCCCCCTTGGAGAGGGACGGACCACCTAGGGCCCCTTGGAGAGGGGCGGAGCCCATTGAACCCCCTTGGAATGCCCCAACGTAATAAGCCTAAAAATGGTGGTAAATTGAATAGAATAGACCGCGCAATAGCGCGCGCAGCCCCGTTTATTTTTAAATAATAAAAGTATTCTTAGTTCAAATAATTTAAAAAACGTGTAGGAGCATACTAAGAAAAATCTGGTGTGATACACTCACACAACTTCCTTTTACAGTGATCTTATAATTAGTCAAAAATTTCATTTTTAATTTTTAACCATTTGTTAAAAATTTTCAAAAATTTCAAATTCTACAAAAACGGTACAAAATCGAGTGTTAGTTGAAGAGACAAATTTTCTCTAGAATTTTAAGGTGAATTCAAAAATGTAATAATATACCGGGTGTTTTATTTAAAATAGGAGTTAATAAAAAAAATAGAAAAAAAAACAAAAGAAACCCACTTTAGAAGTATTCAACTGGAAAATCATCTATCTTACATCAATACACATTAAAAATGTAAGAAAAATGTAAAGTTTAAAAAAAATCGTTAGAGCCGTTTTTGAAAAAATCGAAAAAAACTGAAAAATCACAAGAGTAAACACCTACTTCCGGTTATGCGATTTTCTTCAAAAGCTTGCTGTCTCATCTACATAGTACACAAAACTTATATATGAAGTTTCAACGCCATACCTCTTTTCGTTTTTGAGATATTCTGTTCACAGACAGACACACACACAGACACACACACAGACAGACCAATGAACAAAAATATGTTTTTTGGGATCAGGGGACTCTAAAACGTGAAGATCCGTTGAAAACTCAATTTCGAATTTTTGGGGTGAATCCAATACTTCCTTTATAGTAAAAGGAAGTAAAAAAGGGCCGATTTTGAAATAAAACTAATGCCTCCTTAAATGCCCGAACTGTCTTTCATCACACTCAATGCATTGTTGGAGCCGCTCATGCGTGGACATTACAGCAGCTTCAATTTTTGCTCTTGAAAGGCTACGAATGGCCTCCTGTATTCGGATTTTCATGTCGTCTCTCGTTGTTGGTGGAATTTGATAAACAATATCTTTCAACCGACCCCATAGATAGAAGTCCAAACAGGTGAGGTCTGGGGATCGGGGTGGCCAAGGAAATAGACTTCCTCGCCCAATCCACTTCTGGTAGAGATGGGCGAAACGATGCGTTAGGTGGAACGTTCCACACGTTCTCGTTCCGAAAAAATACCGCTCCAAAATAACGTTCTTCCGGAACGAGGGAACCAAATGACATTACTGGTTACATCATTCTAGAACGTTTATTATTATTTTATTAGCGACATATTAATAAGGTGTTTTTAAAATTCATTTTAAGTAGGTATTGTTATAATGTTCGTGTACCTAAAGAAATATCAGTGAGATTGAGAAACATGTGCACTTGTTTTTAAAAAATTAAATTGTCAGATTCCTTTAGTGAAACTCTTATATTCATGGCTTGATGAAATTTCTATTTATATCAAAATTTTAAACTGTTCTTATTTTTAGTTCTATCAGTTAATAACGACTATTATTTTTCTAAAATAATTATTAATTTGTCGTTTTACATTTTACAATAAAATTAGCATTCATAATATTTTACAATTATATGTTTCTATCAATGAAAAAACATAACGTGAAAGAAGCGTTCTCAGTTCCGTCCTTGCTTGCCGAACCGAGAGGATGGAACGTGGATAGTACAGTAAAATTGTCGTTTTACCTTAAAAAAATTGACCGCGGCGATTCCTCTTGCGCAGTGGTTTAGGGTCATTAGACAAGTGTTAAACCAAAAAGGCGTCACCCCACTCCTTGCCAAACAGCCGCCATCTTGATAACAATTAAATTTATTTTTTCTCGCGATCCATTGGTCGCACAGAAAAAGTTATTGAACAAAAAATGTTGGAAATAAAATTCTACACATTTTTTATCCTTGCCGCGATACCGAGAAGTTAGTATTTCAAACGGTAGAGGGCGACAAAGTTACCGAAAATCTGTTCCGCCATTCTAGCGCTGTGGGGGTGATTTTCTCCGAATGTGCGAATGTGAAAGTTGTAGTGCTTGAAAAAATTTACACGAATCTCTTCTAATAATGTGATTGATTTAAATAGTCCCCGAGTGACAGCCCCTCAAAGTCCGCGCAGCGCGGAGAAGTGGAGAGATGTAAATTATTTATATCCCGCACTTATTATAACTAACGAGATGCCATGTCTGCCATTTGGTTAACATAAAGGAAACCATTATCGCTCGTACTGTTATCTACTTTTAATCAGAATACAATCACGAAACAGCACTCGCGGTTGTATTCACGGATTTTTCCAAGAATTTTTTACATTGCGTTTATAACAGGTTGTGAGCTCTTTTTTCAATAAAAGTTTTAGCAACATTTCTATCATGGTCGATAATGACTCGGTTGTGTCCGAGACTCCGAACCAAGACGAAAAAACAGCTCCAAAAAAAGAAAACGTGTCTAAGTAGACTACAATATATCTTAGGGTTTATGCAAAAAGAAATTACTTTGAATATATGAGCCCAGAATCAAATCATTTGGCACAGTTAAGATTTTTCTGGTATCTTTATTTTGTACCCACAAAAGAAAATCTTCCAGGTCAATATTCTTACATCGTAATTGTAGACGTTTTTAGCAGTATTATAACAGCTTTAACAATAACAAATTACAAAAAGTAGTCGGGAAACAATAACTTTAATAGATATTATAGACCAAGTGAATTAAACATATGTTTATTCACGAAAAGATGGTGAGCTCACGAGCACGTATTGCGAGTGAGATCATATCTTTGAGTTAATAAATGTTTAATTCACGTGGCGTATATATGCTTTTATTCAATTTTGACGAAATTTTGAATAAAAATTTAAAAAATATTCAAACTAAGATATAAATTTGCCCATTCATCGTCGATTTGATCTAAATTTTAGTAATTATATATTACACACTACAAAGAGAAAGAATAATTGAATGTAAATATTTGTAGATAATAAAAATATGTTGTTCTTCATTGAAACTTTTTTAATTCTCTAGTGAATTAAACTTTTTTAATTCTCTAGTGAATTAAAACCCTTTTATTTCACTAGTGAATCATAGACCGTTTATGAAGGTTATGGAGTTAATAATGTCACTTTAAACTGTCAAAATTGAATAAAATAAATTACCGATTCATTTCATTTGACCCATACGACCAAAATATATTTTCGTTCACCGTAGCATGTTTTAGTTTGAAGTGAAACAAGCTGTTTGTTGTTTAATAACATATAGACAGTCGGGTGTCTGTATTATTTTTGCAGAAATGGCACGTGGTAAAGCAAT
This sequence comes from Agriotes lineatus, assembly GCA_940337035.1. Taxonomy (NCBI): domain Eukaryota; kingdom Metazoa; phylum Arthropoda; class Insecta; order Coleoptera; family Elateridae; genus Agriotes; species Agriotes lineatus. The sequence goes on along the minus strand of OW679199.1, from coordinate 84,221,160 downwards.
TGTCAATTTGTTGAAGTTTGGTCATTCCGGTGGCAAAATTTACAAACAATTGCAATTATCATACTATGTAATAAATATTACACCAGCAAATTTAAGAGCTATACAGATCTGAGCCAAATGATATCATTCTGGGCCCATATACTCCTTTCCCATCATTTTCATTTCTTTTACCTATACCAATTTCTCGGTATCGTGGCAATGACCAAAAATGTGTAGAATTTCTGTAGGTTCTGAAAACCTATTCACATTGAAACTACTTGAGTGACGCGACGATTTTATCTCGCAAAAGAGAAATGGTTACTTCGCTGCGCCGGAATATATCGTACATTTCCCACGCTGCGCGCACTTTGAAGGGCTGTCACTCGGAGACTATTTAAATCAATCCCATTATTAAAAGAGATTCTTGCATATTTTTTCAAGCACTACAACTTTTACATTTGCAATTTTCGGAAAAAACCACCCCCACAGAGCTAGAATGGCGGAAACAAATTTTTGGTAACTTTGTTGCCTTCTACCTTTTGAAATACCAACTTCTCGGTATCATGGCAAGGATCAAAAATGTGTAGAATTTTATTTCCAACATTTTTTGTTCAATAACTTTTTCTGTGCGACCAATAGATCGCGAGAAAAAACAAATTCAATTGTTATCAAGATGGCGGCTGTTTGGCAAGGGGTGGGGTGACGCCTTTTTGGTTTTACACTTGTCTAATGACCCTAAACCACTGGGCAAGAGGAATCGCCGCGGCCAATTTTTTTAAGGTGACGGGGTATTTTCCGACAATTTTACTGTACTAGGAACGGGAATCGTGATTAGTTCCGAGCAGCGACGCCAAACCAACAACACTAACACTGTCTGTTTGTGTTGCGTTCTTCTCGTTTTCACCGTTTCAGTTTTATTCCGTCGTTCCAAAATAACGCGTTCATTCTATGTTAGGAACGTTCCGGTAAGTTGCTAAAAAATACCGTTCCGAAAGAACGTTCCGTGCGGAACGACTCATCCCTAACTTCTGGTGATATGTTAGATCTAAATGTTCTCGCACATTTCTTGAGAAATGTGCTGGGCAACCGTCTAGTTGCAAAAACATATTTTGCCGTAATTGCAAGGGCACATCTTCTAATAAAATAAGCAATTGGTTTACCAGAAAATCAAGGAACACGGCACCATTTAGTGGTTGATCAAAGAAATAGGGACCTATAATAGTTCCGCCCAGGATGCCACACCACACATTGAGACTCCAATGACCTTGATGTTGGACCTCGCGCAACCAGTGAGGATTGTTGTCAGACCAATAATGCATATTATGCAAATTAATGTTTCAATCACTTCTAAAAGTGGCCTCATCCGTCCAAAGAATTTCGGATAAAAATTCTCTATTTTCCCTAATCATGCCCAACATCCAATGACAATAATCTATCCGTCGGTCAGTCTTCGTGATTTAAGGCTTGATGTAAAACCTTATGATATGGGTGCAGTCTAAAAATTTCAAATAACAAACACATTGTGAAACATGTAAGGTAGTATTTTTAGTGACATAAAAACTTACCTGTGATCCTTTAAAATGTTTAGAATAGTAGTACGTGATATACCCAACGCGTGAGACATTGCTCTCGTACTAACGTGGGGATTCAATTCCACGTCTGCTAAGACATTAACAGTATTGTCTTCCGTTGTTCTAGCAGAGTGTCTTCGCAACTGAGGTCGAAAGCTGCCAGTATTACGCAAATTTTGCACTAAACGCGGAAAAATTCTCGCATCGCGTAAACGCCGATTTGGATATCGAGCTCTGTATGCTCTTTGAGCCAATGCCACATTTTGAAGACATTCAAAATATACCGCAATCATATCGACAGCTTCATCATTTGTAAAAGGCATTTTAATAGTTTCAAGGCCTTACTTGTGTGTGCAACGAACACAAATTACACTGTCTCTATAAGTATAATTTTAATATTTGTTGACAAGTTGATTTTAGGCATTTATTCTTCCTCCATGGCCTACTCTTCATATTCTGCCTACCTTGCACTTGCATACTAGCTGCATTGATTATTATGCCCCTACACGTTTTTTTAAAATTTTTTGAACTACGAATACTTTTATTATTTAAAAATTATTAAATTATGAAAATTTATCATTGAATCATGAAAAAAGACAAATAAATCACAATAAATACCGGTGTAATAGCGTCTTTTTAGAATTAGATGATAACTAAATTTTCTGTCTTCGATATTTCAGGCTACGAATAAGATATCGAGATATGGTTTTTACTAGCTTATTTAGGTATCATTTCACTACATTTTTATGGAAAAAGTCATATTATTGCATTTAATTTTTTAGAGAATTTTGCAATTTTCTGTTTTTATATCAAAAAACGCGCTCTAGCGGCATCACTAAAAATTAGACATTTCACAGGTAAGATGGGTTTCATGGAACAATAAATGCTTTTTCCAACAAGACCAAGTTTGTTAAAATCCGTTCAGTGGTTTACGAGTTACAGCTGTTTATTTAAAAAAACATTAAATTACCCCCCACCACTTTATTTTAATAGATACATCAAAAAGTGTTAAACAAAAATTACTTGAGTAAAGCTTAGCTTTAGAAACCATATATTTTTTGGTAACATTTACTAGGTGGATTTCAGTGAAAAATCACTTTAAAAGTTTAAGATGGCGGTTACGCCCCCTGGCGACCATCTTGGAAATCTGAAAATATTTTCCACGGTCTTCTTTTGCCCACTTTGGTCATAATTTTTTTTACCGAAAGTTGTTATGACGAATAGTTTCCGAGATACAGCACTTTGCATTCTTATCTGGCCACCCTGTACATCACATTCGCAGTATTACTAACGAGCGCATAGCCATCCTGCAATTTAATAAAAGCATTTGTCAGAGATTTGTAATGTACACCATGCCTAAAACCTGTAACCTTCTGCCACTGGAAATCAGGCATGTTAATAATCTTAAAACATTTTCAACCATGTCCAAAAGATTTATCTTTCAAAATTACCAAGATTTCATTAAAATATTAGAAAATTTAAACTTTTACCTCTTGTTAACTTGCTTATTACTGTTCACTATTAATTTTACTATTATAAGATAACTAAATGTTCTGTTGGCAATATTCACAGCACAACACAAGTGTTAAATCACTTAGGTGCTCACTCTGTACACTGTTACGAAATTTGCTTGCAAATGATACAATAGCTTTATTGTACTGTAATCTTAAGTATACTTTGTATTTCTTATGGTTTTTCCTATGCATCCTATGTATTGTAACTGGGTGTGCAAATAAATAAATAAATCTGCAACTAACTCACTTCCGAGTTCAACAAATACCATTTTTTCTATAGCACATGTTAAAGTGTGCTTTTATCAACTCAAAACAAAAGGTCAAGTTTTACTTTAACAGCAAGGGTAGATAAAGTAGCACTTTAACATCAAGGATAGATAAAGTAATTTAATTTTCTAACTTTTGTTTAAATTAAATATGACAGCTTCGTATTATCGTAGCAACCCAATCTAGCTACTGACATTTTGAAATCTGATTGACTGTCATTATTTTCTTTTAAAATTGTTGAAGTTCTTGCTATAGAAAAAAATATTGTATTATACACGACGATAAAGTTATTTCTATCCACTCTTGAATCATTAACGTCTCGACTTCGTCTCGACGTTAAACGATTCACTCATGGATAAAATTTAACTTTATCGTCTTGTATAATAAATTACTATTGTTAATTGTCACAGGATGGGGTATAAGGTTCTTAAATATGGAGCGGACATAAGAATATGCCTTGGGAGAGTAAAAATGTAGCTCTGGAATAAATGCAATATTATTTGACGCCAATTGTCTTTTCAAAAGATCTTTGGGTTTGTTGGATACTGCATCCTGTTTTGAAAAATATAATTAAAAAGGTAGGTACCTACCTATTTGAATAGTAGATTATGCAATAAGGGAGAGAAATGCGTTATTTTGCTGAGGCAAAATAGCATTCTCTCCGAGTTGCATATACTATTTTTTGCACGTTGCAGGAAGATTAAAAACGAAAAACCCGTTTTTTAAACGTCATTTATTGACATTTCAGTTACAATTATTTTAAAATTAGTAACCTATGGTAAATTTTAAAGTTGGTGGCACTGTAAGTCATTATGACAAGAGCTCACAAATATGTCAAATTCGAGGTTAGCAGGTTAGTTTTTGCGTCAGTTTGTGTCAAAACTGACGCAAAAACTAACCTGATAACCTCGAATTTGGCATAATTGTTGTGTCAGTCATAATGAAAACTCCCTAGGGAAATTTTTGTCTTATTTAGTCTCTAGGGAGCAAATGTTCTACTTCTGTCACAATTTTGATGCTATAGAAACGGACTTCTACTCCCGGTCGTGGAAAAACAATATTTCATACTATACCATTACAGTTTCTTGTTTTTCTTGGGTTAATAAATGTTATTCAACAAGGTGGTCTTAATGGTTTTAATTGTGTGATTCATAAGTATTATCATTAAATTTAAGGGTAGTTAGAGGACATCAAACAGAACAACTTTGCATAATAAACTATACGTCAAAAGTTAACAATAATCCCACAAAAAATTAAAACATTAATTAGTTGCTTAAACTGATTGATGGTCACTAGAATGAATTTCTATGAAGTGGGACTAGGTGGTTGCGATAAGACTTCTACCGAGGTCAGTATGCACTCATTTAATTTAATGAAAATACTTATGAATCATCCTGCATATGACGTTTTGCTATACGAAGACTACTGAAATGATTTGGTTTTATTCTATATCTATATTCAGCACTGCACTTTTTAATATTTTTCCATTTTTTTCTGTTTTTGGCTATATTTCTCGTCACGTTGATTTCATCCAAGTCATTCTTAACACACTCCCACCAGCTCTTTTTGGGTCATCCTCTCTTGTTTCTTCCTTCAGCTTCCCCTTTTAGTACTTTTTTTGTCACTCTCTCACTTCCTATTCGTTCTAAATGTCCTAACCATTTTAATCCATTTGACCTGAGTATCTTTTTCCTCCAGCTGTTATTTTCCTTTATTCTATCATAAATTTTACGAAGAATCTTCCTTTCCCAAATTTCCAGCTTTAAGATGTCACTTTCTCTTAGCACCCATGTCTCGCTAGCGTAGCATAACACTGGCCTTACCACTGCTTTGTACAACCGCACTTTTACTGGCCATGATATTGAACTAGCACTGAATGTCTTCATGTATGCACTAGCGCATCTGCTTGCTGCTGTTATTCTTCTTTCTATCTCGTTTTATAGATCACCGTGTCTGTTGAATTCGGTCCCCAAATATATAAGTGTGTTTTTTCTTGAAGTCCAACCTTTCGCCTTCTTGTGTCCTTATGCTGAATAATTCTATGGGTCGGTGTTCCCTTCCCATCCTTTATCTAATAGACGTGTCTGTCTGGGACGCAGTTTTATCCGGGACGCTGTTTCAGCAGCCAAACCGTAAGAGATAGAGAAAAAAGTTATTAAAGTTATATGTTTGGAATGGTCATGTCAGGTCAGGAACCGAATTTCAGTCACGTGACACTTCCGGTTTTCGAGAAATCACAAAAAGACCGTTTTTCAAATAGAACGCGTATTAAATAAAAACTGTTTCGGCCGCCAAACGTAGCTGCGACCCTCTGCGCCTTAAATCCTCGATCGGTTAGGCAACCACTTTGACACCTTCCAGGTCTGGGTGGTTGCCTAACCGATCGAGGTTTGAAGGCGCGTTAAATGAGACATTTGTCTCACTGGACTGCTAGTTATCATATAATTTGTTTTCTTTTCATTGAACTTCAAACCTACTGTTCTTGCTTCAGCTTCTAGTTTCCTAGTGGTAGTTTTCAGCTCGTCATGCATTCTTACCAGTAAAACCATATCATCCGCGTATGCCATGCACTGATGCGGGTATTTTAGTATTGTTTCCTTCACATTGAACCCACTGTTCCGTACTACTTGCTTCAAAGTTAAATTAAATAACGTTGTAGACAGTGGGTCACCTTGCTTTAGTCCATTACTGGTTTGGAATTTTTTACTTGTTTTTCCCTTTATTTTAACTTGGTTTATTGTTCGCTGCAATGTCATTAAAACCAATCTTATGATCTTAGTTGGAGCTTGCAATTCTTCCATTGTTCTTAAGACTTTATTTCTGTTTAATTTGTCAAAAGCCTGTTGGAAGGCAATAGCGAGGACGTGAATATCGATCCCTTTTCCTAGGCATTTTTCCTGAATAACTCTTAGAGTAAATATTTGGTCTACTGTTGAGCGGTTCCTTCTAAAACCGCACTGGTACTCCCCTAATTCCGTTTCAGTCCATTTTTTTAGTCTGCGGTTTATGAGTTGCGCTAGGACTTTGTACGACACATTCAATAGCGAAATCGGTCTGTAGTTTGTTACATGATAATTTAACTCAATCGACATTGGTTGTTCTAAAAGGCAAAGTCGGGAAAAAAGTGAAGGGTTCGCCGGTTTTCGCAATAACACAGATCTTAAAATGTGTCGGAATAGATGGAGGTGTTCCTGTTACCCTCAGCTTAGCTCAATCAGGAAGGAGTGGTTCGAAAGCTGACTCAAAACAGACGGCACATACCCTATACTTTTGCTCAAAATATTACCCAGAGCGCCACTCGCTTTTAGGGGATGAAAATATCTCGTGACCAAAACGAGAAACGTCATGGGAGGCTGTGAGAAATTCGCCGGGGTCGCTGCAAACTGCCTCTTCGCCGTTCGCTAAACTCCCTCCAGGCCGGCTGGTACAAACACAGGTTGGCCGTGAAATCAAATTGCTTACGTTAATGGCCACCCTCCTAGACGGTTTAGAACTTAATTCAAGCCGGTATTTTTAAGGCTTGATCAATCAAAAAACATGTTTTGGCTTTACACTTGGCTACAAATGACCTTTGCCATTTTTGGTTGAAGACCAAAGGTTTCTTATAATGCTACCAATAAATAGGCTAGCTTTGACAAAATTAGTATTTAATGATTTAAACACACAGAGAGTTTCAAGCTAAATACAGAAGCGGTACACCCTAACTGAATGTAAAAGGGATCCCAGTCAAAATTAACTTACCTACTAGGGTACAAATCAAGAAACTAGTTCACAAAGAAAAGAAATAACAGGGATATTTTTCCCAACTATACACAAATAAGGCGATATGAATTCGCCCGCGCAAAGTTCCACAACATACGACGCACACTATATATTTGCAACACTTCCGCAGTGCATTTTCCTACCTTTCTAGCCAGAACATATCTTGCTTGGGGCACAGACGGTGCTATCAGCCGAACCTGGTGTTTGCTTAGTGGCACGGCTCCCAGCGGCAGCGAAGGCAGGAATGCAGACTTCTCCAGCGTAAGGGTTATGCAGAAGCTCGTTCGGAACCAAGAGGCCAAAAAGGGGTGATTGTACCCCAAGAATGAAAACGGCAGCCAGCGGCGGACGATAAGTTGCTCCAATTTTAAGCACGACTTCACAGGATTTGCAAGGGTGCAAAAACTTCTCCCACTAATACGAGAAAACACTTTAGGCTTATGAGGACATCTTAAACTTAATGTGCAACGGATGCAAACTACTTCTCCCACCAATCCCGGGGCAGAAATCGACCAAAAGATGCGTCGCCTATAATTTGAGCCGGCTAACACAACATCGTCCCTAATCCGCGCTACCGAAAACTTTTGAGTTACAACCAACTAGCTGCTGTCAAGACTTGGGCCGAACTGTCCAAAACTCGAAAACTCACAGGGGCACACACGATTTACTTAAAACAAGCGAAAGCGGAACTATAATGTATTTACGAAAAGCTTCCCCCGACCACGGGTAACGTGGCCGGGGGCAACAAAACTGCACATCTTTTGTACTTGAAGGCTGGTCACTCATTCCAATTCCAAATGCACGCGGCTTGAGAACAGCCCAACGGAAGAAAGGTTTAGGTTCTGAAATTAATGTCTCCATATGCACGAGGACCAAAGAGCTTATCAAAAGTTTCTTCCCTCTGCCAAGGCTTGGGGCAAATGCGTAGGTGCAATGACTTGGTTGGCAAAATTCTGGCTGCAAAATTCAGGGAAGCCCCGCTAAAACGATAAAGCAAATAGGAAAGTTTTAGAATACTTAAACTGCTACGTACAGAAATTCCAAAGAGCTTAAATATCTCGACCGAATAATTTCTAAGAAGTCCAGAAGCTACGACTGTCGGAAAGCGAGATTGAGTCCTAATACAGTGTTCAAACATTACGCGACAACAAAAGGGTCCCTCAAAACGTATTTTTCCAAGAGCTTGAATTCAACAGGCAGTAAGCCGTAAGGTTAAGAAGTTGAAACGCGAAACCGCCTTATCTATAAAATGGAACAAAGAATGTATTTGTAAATACAATTCGGCGAAATACAACTGAAGTGTTTGTCATGAACTACACGGTCCCAAGAAAATGCTTACAAAGAAATTTTACAGCTAGCCAGCATCTCGACCTTCATTCAAATAAATTTGATTATAATTCCGGGAGCCCAGGGCCGGCTTAATAAAATTTGGTGAAACGAAAGCAAATTAATATTTCATTACAAGTTGTTGCAATTAGCTTGGTGTCCTTTTTTACGAATAGGGGTTATAATCGTCTCTTCCCATTCTTGTGGCATTTGTTCGACCAACCATTTCTGTATTAATTTTTCTCCTCCATATTTTATTGCTTCTACCGATATTTCATCTATTCCTAGAGTCTTATAATTTCTCATATTTTTAATAATTTCCTTCCAGTGTAGGGGTTCCTATTTCTTGTCCTTCACTATCATTGGCTGTCCATAGTTTGTTTTCCTCTTCCTCTATGCTTCGACTTTGTTTGTAGTGTTCCTTCCATCTCTAATATTTCATTTTCTCCACTGATTATCTTACCTTCTTTATTTTTGTATACTGAGATGTTTGCTTTAAATCATTTTCTTATTCCCGCTGATGTCTTATAAAATTATCTGACTTCTTTATTTCCGTAATTCTTTTCGAGTGCCTCGATTTGTTTCATCTGTAGCTGTCTTTTCTTTTGTCTGCAAATTCTGTTTACTTCTTTATTTGCTTCTCTGTACTTCCTTATGTTGTCGTCGTCTGTCCGGTTTTTCAACATTTCCATTTTCGCCTTTCTTCTCTCACTTCTACTATTTCTTGGCATTGTTCATCAAACCATTCTTGTTTCTTCTGTTGCCACTTTTTCATTACATTTTCATTAATTTCTTGTTTGATGATTCCTTTGATGCTTTCTACTCTTTTTTGAATACCCTTTTCATAATCTTGTTGTACCTCTTTTTCTGCAGTTGTTCTATGTCGTAGTTTGCACTACCTACTTGTCTCTTTTTTGGAGTACTTGAAAACGGCTGCTCTAATTTAGCTCTAACTAGAAAGTGATCACTTCCTATCTCTGCTCCTCTTCGTGATCTTATATATGTCATCATTGTCATATGTTTGCCTTCTATTAGCACCTGGTCAATTTGATTTATGGTTTTGCTATCTGGGGACATCCACGTACCTTTGTATATTTCTTTTTGGTTTAAATAAGTTATTCTTACTTTTAGGCTTCTTTGAGCTGCAAAATTTATAAGTAACTTCCCATTTTCGTTTGTTTCATTATGTTTACTGTTGGTTCCGATTACTTCTCTGTAGCGGCCTTCTTTTCCTATTTTTGCATTTGCGTCCCCTATCACAATCTTTATATCATATCTTGGTATATCATCGTAAACAGTTTCCAATTCTTCATAGAACTTATATTTGTCTTCCTCTTGTGTTGTTTCATGAATATTAACTATGCTTAATTTTCTATATTTACCCCTTAATCTTATATAGCTTATTCTTTCGTTGATCACTTTGAATTCCACTAACGCTTCCTTTTCTTAGCAAGAATCCTGTTCCTAGTCTGTTTTCCTGCCCACCTCCAGTTAGCAGAATGTATCCTTCTACATCTATTATTTGTTCTTCTTTTATATTTGTTTCCTGTATTGTCAAACAGTCTAACTTATATCTATGTGCTTCTTTTATTAGTTGTTTAAGTTTTCCCTCTCTGTAGAGTCCTCTGACGTTCCAAGTTCCCATAAAGATACCTTCTTTAAGCTTCTTTCCTTTTTTATCTTTAATACTTATATTTTCATCTTTCTGGTATTCACTTCTCTCTTTTTTGGTTCTACTCCGTAGTTCCTATATTCTTCTCAGTAACCTTTGTGTCTCAATTCTATTCCCTATCCTTTTTGCCATCCCTTTGAGCATTTCTGGTGTGTACTTAATCCTTATTTCGTTATTTTTCATTTGATGATTTTCTACTTTTTGTGTTAGTTGCTGTATTTCTCCTTTTAGTTCTTTTCTTTCTTTTTCCCTTTCTACCGCTCTATTTATTTGTTTCTTTCTTAATTCTACACACTCATCCATTGTTGTTACTAACTGCTCTGCCAGATGTTCTTTTTCGCCTTTTAATCTTCCTAGTTGTATTGTTAAATTTTCAATTTCTTGTTGAATGGATTGCAGTTTTTCCACAGTTCTTTCGGTCTCCATTGTTTACGGGCTTTTACGTGGTTTTTCTCTTTATTTCAGCTGTAAGGACCATGTAATACGTTTGCTTAAAATTATTTCGAATTTCGCTACTTAAAAGTTAATCCGCATCTCTATTCGTTCGTACACGCGCGCACCTCTACTTTTCCGCCGTCGCGTTTACCTTATCGCGTCCTCCACTTTTGTTTACAAATAAACCCGATTATCTAAATTTGCGTTTATCGCAATTATAGGTTCGTTTTCGGTCTAGATTTTTGTTCTTATTATTCACAGTTTTGCACTGCTTCACATTCTTTCAATTTTGTTGATTTTCTGTAAAAAAATTACTTTCAACTACTGTTGAGTGGGATGCAACGCTACCGTTATAATTTTCTACAAATAAGAATAAACATATTTTGATATCATAAAGTGATAAAGTCAAATATAGATATTTATATGTAATAAACCCTTTTCATCAATGGAAGTTCTGTTCGTTTGGAACTTGAGATTTGGAAAGTTTTCTGGATTTGTTTTTAAGTTAAATAATTGCGACGTGACAGATTCTTTTAATAATATATTTAGGGTAATCGTGATTGGTCGATATCAGACATTTGAAAATGTCTACAGCAAATAACTGTACCTATCTTTAACTTTTAATTTTTTTTCAATCTGCATATTTTTTTAATTAACCTATCTGTCCCAGGGCCGTAACTCGGCAAATTTTTATTGCAGGCAAGCCAACATTTTTGCGCCCCTCAGTACAAAAACGTTATAGGTGACAAAAAATACTAATGATACTGTATGACTTCTACATTTATCTCCGGATATGTGATGTAATATATTCAAACAAACAGATAGATATTCAAAAATAAATCCAACATTTTTTATTAAAACATTTTGAAAATAAACAACTAATGTTAAAATAAGAAAATTCAACACAAATAAAATGAGAACAGAAACCAAGATTAGAAAACACAATTCTAATTTTAAAAAAGTACTTATTATTATGCAGTCAGTAGAACATTTTACAAATCCCTATATAGAAACATATGGTGTACCCAAAATCTGAACGCCACTGCTTCATTTATAGCACAAGGATAAGCATATGCATTTATCAGTAAACACGGGTTCAAATTGCACTGGCTGCAATGTTTCCTTTTAATTTCTAAACTCATGTAATTCGTTTACTAAGTGTTTCTGTATTATTAGCAGCGTTAAGGTATTTTTTACCTATTTTATAGAGAATTTTGAAGACATCAACCATAATTCGATCTATCAAAAGCAGTTTTTCTTGCAGCGCGCTTTCTGTATTAAAGACATTGACGAAGATATTAAACACCTTAAAAACATTTTCCTTTGTAACTTTTTTTTAAATACAAAAATTATTTTAATGAGTATAAGACCACATATGTTGTGCGCTCAAAAGCTGGTAAAGACCTATCAATATGTTAAAATAATACAATATAAACAAATAATTACATATTATTATGTAACGTTTCGCTCCTATTTTAAATGCGAATTAGTCCTAATAAAATATTATGGGCATTTAAAATTTCGCGTTTTACGTTACTTGCGCTCCAGGGTGCCCACGGCCGGAGATTCGTCGTGATGCGGGAACGACAAGACAGATCGTCCCGCACGCATTTCCGCTGCCGCCTTGGTGCCAAGAGGGAGAGCAACCACGTATAAAACCAAATTGTTCCGCCGAACTGGAAGAAAATTAATCCAAGAATTATTCCAGAAATTATCCCGATTCCCTGACCTGGCCCGCGGTCCTCAACTGGCGAGATCTCTGCAAACCCTCAGTTAGTTATTGGTAATTAAAGCAAACTATAATTATTCAAGTTTGTTTACAATACCGCCAGCTGTCAATAATCGATTACTGTGTTACAGGTCTAGCAACACTAGTAAAATTCCCAGTTGGTTTCACCGACCACCATACCGTGAATCTCGGACGAGCACGCAGACAATTGAGGTTGTCTACCTACACCATACCGAAGATATTTGTTAAAATAAAATTTACTTTGTATATATTTATGAATTATCTATTTAGTTATTTTCCAAGTGTACTTAGTCGATAATAAATGTTATTTACGTTGAAATACCTATTTTAAATCAGTGTAGGTATAAATATAAAGCGAATCTGGCCCAGTCAAAAAGCTACCATTTATAAGGGCAAAATTAATTAATGCTAAACTACTATAAATATCCATGTAGCATTACAATTATGCATAGTAACATGTGAACGTAGAATAAGGTTCTGTATTCGCAGCCACACTGTCATACTGTTTTGTAATAATCAGTATATTTAAAACATGAAACTGTTTCTGTCGGCACGTAGTATAAGCCTTGCATAAGGCCAATTTCGATTATTCCATTTTTTTTAATAAAAGCTACCATCGTGTAAGGTCGCAGAAGTGTTTTAAATTGAAAAAATTCTACCGGAAAAATGATTGTAGCGGAAAATATCATAATAGTGGAACAAGTAAGCTCTCAAAATCGGTATGTGGTGTTCTGCTGATTGTTGAAATGGGCGACTGTATCAGCAATGAGCCCAAAGCAGTGAATGTATATGTAATATCAGTGGACGCGCTTCAACAGTTGTTAAATATTTAAGTTAGTTTGTCGCCACTGCTGTACCTACATTGTTTTAAAAATGGAAACATTTTTATAATTAGAAAAACGCCACCTATGCGGTGGGCTAACAAGCTAGTAATTCTAATTTTTTATTGATATAGGTGAGAACTATAAAATAAACGCTGTTACAATCTGGTAGACATATAACATTTCCTTTGCAAATTGCACAAGGCAGTGTAATGTATCGACCAGATTGGGCGCAATTCGCATTATTATAATTAGCATTTGGACTAAAATAGTTAATATTAGAAAGTAATTTATTTGTAAATATGCCACTTGTTTATTTGTTTTCTATTAGTACGAAAGAAATTCTTTTTTCAGTGCCATTTTTGCGCCTCTTGCCGCTTGCGCCTGTAGGCGGGGGCCTACTCGGCCTATACCTAGTTACGGCCCTGACTGTCCTATTCACCATAAATACCTACAAGAACCCAATGAAACCTAATCGAGCTCCACGTCTTGGGCGTTATTTACTTGTGCCGGTTTTGAACGAAGGGTTGACGAGGCATAGACTAGCTCTTTTAACTCTCGGCAGAATATGGCATGGTGTTAAGGACCAGGCTAAGAAATGCTTCGGGCTTTTACAATTGAACAGTAGATTAATAAAAGAATTGAGCGCCATGTCGTTACTCACAACAAATAAAACAACCCTATTAGTTAGCAAAATAAATCAACACTTACCTTGTAAGCTTCACAACATACCTCAATCTAAATGTAGTAATGCGAACAACAACAAATACTAACAGTAACAGTCAAAAGAATATTTAATATTCAAAACAAGTAAGTCAAGGTTGACGTCACTCAACTTACACACACGTGTAATTGTATATCAGGACAAAACAGACCACACAACAGGTTAAAAACTTCAATTCAAAGTAGCATTTCCAAACTAGCTAGTTATAGTTTAAATTAAAACTTCAGGCTAACACCTGCGCAATCGCAATTAACATAAACACACAACGCCAAGGGCGCTCTCGTAAGATATAGTATACACGCTATTTCAGCAATTTCGAAATATTTAAGTACTCGCTCTTTAGCGGTAGTAAACAATAGAGACAAAAGATTGATTTGACACGCTCAGTTTGATTTGCTAATATCTTAGTAGGAACTGACATAATTAATGCAAATGCCTTTGTTGATAAAAAAGCAGAGCTGATAATGGCATGTACTTATAGTTTAACTTGATGTTGAAGTCCAGCGATCGTCAAGTGGAATTCTGTTGCGTTGCATTTATCCATGAAGTCGGATTTGGCTGCTAAATTCTTAGATCTCAAAGTCGCCACTGTTAGAAGTCAGCTAACAAAAGGAAGCGGCACATGTCAAGAATTCCTGGCTACATATGGAAGCAAAATCGGGGAACTGAATTAACTGAATTTTAGCCTTCGTGTGAGCCTAAATCCAGCCTACATAATGCAAAGAATAAAATTAGATGAGTTTTCTTACCTACACTGAAAACGCGCCGGAGAAACCAATGCTGCAAGCGGGTCGCTTGCTTGAAAACAACTATTTCGACCACATTTTAAGGAAGTTGAAATAAATATTTAAAACACAAATCAACAAATTTATTCAAGAAACATAAATCTATGGCATTCATTAGTAAATATTAGTTATAAATAAAAATATATTTAATAGTAATTATATAAGTATTTCATGATGCAATGCAGTCTCCTTTCGAATTTGTGACTTCGAAAGTTTTAGTCAAGAAATGCAAAATCAGTAAGGGATTAGTACTCGTCTAAGCAAAATACAAATTTTACATAAATAGTCGTATGTTACAAGTTCCACTGTAAAAGGGCATTTACATATTTTGAGTTCGAGTAAGAAAGGCGAGTCTTCGGTTTCGTACCTCTTCTGGATCACAAGGACTTGAAGGGGTGGAGGGTGTACGCGACTTACACTCTAGGCTCATCTGGATAGCTTTCCTCAACTGATTTTCTTCGTCATCCTCTTCCTCCTCTGGCGAATTATCCTGAAGGCTTAGCCGCAAAGCCTTCTGCAATTCATCCGGGTTATCAGAATCCAAGCACGTGTTGGTCTCGTCGTCCTCAGCCAAACTTAACTGTATAGCATTTTGGAGATCCTGATCATTGTCATCCGAGCTTTTATTTGAGAGAACTGGCCTTCGAACCGGCTGTGCAGGTTTTAGCTTCAGCAGCTGATCGGCATCACAATCCGGTAGCTGTCCGAAGATAACAAATATGCAGTAACCTTCGTTCCTTAATTGTGCCAAAAACAAAGATAAATACGTATCCGATATCAATTCTGGTCTCGAAAGTAAAGAATTCAAATTAAACCACTGGTTGCCTATCCGCCTAATTGTAAACCAATGGTCCTTGTAGTTACAAATAAAGGCCTGCATGGAAGTTGGGTCTGTGAGGGCAGTTTTGACTCTCTCGTCCGTACTGGAATGCGGCACCAGCTCCAACCCCCACACTTCCAGGGCACTGCTAATTACTTGTATGGAAAAATAGCCACTATCGTCCATGTTTCCAGACGGCTGCTGTAGGAACCTTTGGTATTCTTCGCTTTCTTCGCCACATTCTGCCATGCGAATGCGCTCTTCCTCGTCCAACCTCTGAGCTAACGTACTCAAATCGACAGGGGTGAAGTAGGCACCTTGCAGAAGTGCGTTTAGGCAGTGTTGGGCACACAGAGACCCCTCTTGCTGTAAAACAAGAAGATCGGTATATTCAAAGTGTTTTTTTTGTACGAATACTAAATAGGGATGTTTGGAAGGAGGGTGAACCATGTTCACGTGCACTTAGACCTCAAGGTGGGGCCCATTGTGCTACCTCCAAGTCACGTTTATGTATATGTGTCATACGCAGTCTTGTTACTCTACCACATAGACTAGTCTTGAGACGAGAGTGTCGTTAATTGTATCCCAACTTCAAATGGTCACTCGGCTAAGTACCGATCCAGTGAACGGATTCAAACCAAGAACTCGTTTATTGCAAGCCTGGCACTCTACCTACTGCACCACCAAGGTGGTGTTACTAAACAGGGAATGTTTGAATTTTGTCTAGAAATAAAAAAATATTTCTAATTTGATTGATAAATAAGGATTTATTGTATTAAATTTTAATAACAAATAAAAATAAATTTGTGTTTATAATCACATCTAAAAAGCACATGAATGCTGTGTGGAAGAAATGTATTGGACAAATATCTTCTTTACAAGAGGGTGTAAAAATCAAATTATTCCTTAGGTATTCATTGTTCGGCAATACGAAGGTAGTCCCTGACATATAGGTCACTATTCTAAAACCTTTTATGTAAGTAAATCTCTCTCCCTTTTCCATCATTCAACATATACAACATCATATATATTTACAAAATTTTTTGCTTTTTCCTTCATATGCACATCACATATACTAGTGGCTACTAGCCATAGTGCAGAATACCAAAGAAATTGAAGAAAAAATAATTAAATAAGCATAATAAATTTTTTAGACGTTGAATTTCCTTTAGTTTTGTGTGGTAATATTTACTTTTGTGTTCTCCGAGTTGTTTGAAAATATTCTATAATTTTTATTTGTATTCGTATAATAATGGGATTTCGACTAAAACAACCACTGAAATAAGATACGTTCTAAATTTAGCACAGAATGAAACGAGTCCAAAGCTAATTTTAAGACTGAGGTTGTTTTTATAATCGGGGGCGTTGGAAGCGGGCAGTCTGTGGGCGATGTTGCACACGTGTGGATGCAAAACCTAATTCGCCGTGGGTATCACTGCACCGTGATTATGTGTTTTAGAAGTGAACTGAATTGTGGATTATAAGTAAGTGAACGAAACGATGAGGCCTGTAAGATTTAAAAAGAATACTAGTCCTTGCGTAGCTTTGCAATAGAGACTGTATGTAGTTATTGTGGAATCGAACACTCATTTATTGTTTGTACTGTTGCTGATTGTAGACAGCTTTATTAATTGGGTCGTTGTTTCATTGTTATGGTTGGCCTGGGGCCGCAAATAGCGCTATTGTGCCTGGATCCGTGGCCATTCAGTGAGATGGTCCACGATCCTTGACCTGTTAAGCATCTTGCTTATCAGTGATCCCAGTGAGCAAGACTGGGTGGCTCGGGAAGCCCGTTTCCCAAAGATGCCTTGTGCCTGTGCCTTTGCGGCCACCGCAATGGCGGGTCACAGTGACATATGTTAGACCCATTGATGCAGTTAGTGTTTGGTTAATGCATACTAGATGCGGTAAGCATCCGAATTAGAATCCTTATAATACTCCAAATTATTATCAGAGCTACAATAATTTATTTATTACATTGTGAATGTGTAAAAGGCCCAATCATTACACATTCAGCATGTGGTTGCAATAATGGGAAACACTTCAACATCTATAGATGATAATATCTACAATAAACACAGACTGTCAATAGAATATGTGGACATGAATTAATCACAAACTCCTAGGCCCAAAATATGACGATTTAATTCAACTTATTTATATCCAATTGCGTTTCATTCTGCTTCAAAGTTCTTTTTGAAAAACTTTGCTTATAACAATAGAACGTTTGATTCAAGTTGGATAGTATCGGTAGGACACTCCAAACTAGTACAAATAATCTTTTACAATATTGGCTATTGATTACATATTATCAGTGAACTACTAGTGAATGAAACATGGGCGTCACAACAGAGAGTAGACAGCAAGGCTGTTAAATTGATTTTTTTTTTCTAGAAAAAAACATATCTAATTCCATAATAGGAGATATGAACGCTAAGGTGGGAAAAGAGGATACATACAAAGTAATCACTGGGGAAGAAAGTCTACATAATGAAACAGATGACAACAGGCAAAAATTGATAAACTTCGCCGCTTCCAAAAGTTTGGTAATAAAAAGTACAATGTTTAAAATAAAAGATATACATAAAGTGACCTGGATAAGCCCCGATAGAAAAACAAAAAACCAAATAGACCATGTGCTAACACAAAAAATACATGCAAGCAAAATAACAAAGATAAGAACATACAGAGGCGCGGACGTAAGCTCAGACCATTTCCTAGTTCTAGTAAGAATAAAGTTAACGGCAATGAACACCATACAAAGGAATGAACAAAGAACACGAAGGAACAACGAACTACTAAACAAAGAAGAAATACAGCAAAAATATAAAGAATGCACAAAAAACCTAGAAGAAAATTTAGAAGAGGAATGGGAGCAATTAAAACTTATATTAACAGAAAGTTCCCAGCTATTAGGGACCGAGAAACAACAAAAAAAGAAAAGACTGGTGGGATGAAGAATGTAGAGTAGCTACAGAAGAGAGAAAAAAGACAAGAATGGAATACTTGAAAACAGGGGCACAAGAAGCATACGAAAAATATAAAAGGGCGAGGAACAAAGCGCATGACCTATGCAGAAAGAAAAAAAGAAAAGCAAGAAATGAAAAATTAGAAAGAATAGAAGAAGCATACAAAACCACGAATATAAAAGAATACTATAAATGCATAAAAGAAAAAAAAAGGGCTTCCAATATAAAACGATGGGTTTATTGAATACAAAAGGAGACCTCTGTATGGACGAAAAAGAAATGGCGAAAATATGGGCGGACTATTTCAAATTGACACTAACAGTATATAATGCAGAAAAAGAAGAGACACGACATCCACAACATAAACATAAAAACAAGACAAAAATTCCAACCTATGAAGAAATGTTGGAAACAATAACAATACTAAAAAATAATCGAAGCCCAAAGTCTGATAACATAGAAGCAGAACTAGTAAAACAAGCCGATAAAATAGTACTCGAAAGGTTATACGAACTAATAAAGAAGATATGGGAAACAAAAACAATTCCAACTGAATGGACTAAAACAATTATATGCCCAATTTACAAAAAAGGTGCCAGAAATAGGGTATCAAACTATAGACCAATATCACTGTTAAATGTGGCTTACAAAATAATGGCACATTTGATAAATAAAAGACTAAAACAAGAATCGGAGCACAAAATTGGGAGCTATCAAGCTGGCTTTACAGAAGGGAAATCCGTAATCGATCAGATCTTTATCATACAACAAAGTCATCAAGAATGTAATAAGAAAAATATCCCTATACATGCACTATTATAGACTTTAGACAGGCTTATGACAAATTAAAAAGACCGGAAATATTTAAGGGGCTGGAAAACTTAGAAATCTCGGAAGATTTAATAAACCTAGTTAAAATGACCCTAAAAATCACAATGAATGCAGTTAAATTTAAACAAATATTATCCACAACAATCTTCAATATAGTGTTAGAAAATATACTAAAAGAAACTAATGTAAACATGAAGCAAAATATTATAACAGGGCCCTATCAAGTTCTAGCCTATGCTGATGACATAGTAGTATTAGCTAGAACAAAAGAAGAGTTAAAAAGAATCGTCATAAACATCGAAGAACAAGCAAGGAGGGCTGGTCTGGAAATAAATGAAGATAAAACCAAATATACGATACTTAAGAACAAAACACAAGAAGTAAACCAGAACATGTCCATCCAAATACCAAGCACAGAGAAAAAATATAGCTTCAACTATGTGAACAAAATAGTGTATTTAGGAGTGGAAATGAATAGTAATGGTCAACAAGGATCAGAAATAGATAGAAGACTAATGATGGGAGCTAAATGTGCAGCAGCCCTGGACAACGTGCTAAAAGACAAAAACATACAAATAAAAACAAAAATCAGACTATACAAATCAGTAATTAGACCAGTAGTAATGTTTGGTGCGCAAATGTGCGTGATCACAAAGGTATACGAAAATAAGATAAGGATATGGGAAAGAAGAATATTTGGAAGGATAAAGGTGAACGAAGAATGGAGAAGGAGAACTAACCAAGAAATCGAAGATTTATTCCATGAGCCAAGTTTAATTGCAGTTATTAAACAAAGCCGACTACGATGGTTGGGACACATAAGTAGAATGAACAAAGATGACCCAGTATGAAAAAGTCTAGAAAGGGAAGCAGAAGGAAGAAATAAGAAAGGAAGACCGAAAACCACTTGGTGGGATGACGTGCAAGAAGATATAAATGCGATGGGAATAACAGATTGGAAAGCAAAAACTAAAGACAGGAAAGCATGGAAGCATGCTATCAAAGCCATAGGGCAATAGGCCTGCTAGTGCTGTGTATACAGTATGTCCAAGATAAGGAGGGCCAGTATGGGGATCTCGGTAATGGTAAGAGATACAAATTTGGTTAAATGGGAAGAAAGTTGCGCAATTAAAGGACTAAAAAAATGACGTCTAGAAATTCTTGATATGATTTTTCGTTTTTGAATTATCTCAAAAAAACCGAATTTTTGGATTTTATTTTTTATTTTTTTCTGGCGTTAATATTAAAGTTAGAGCGAAACTGATTAAACTTCTTTATAGCAACTTTTAGTGGACTTAATGATTACGTTATCAATTTTTTTATCCGACGTTTCGTCTTCGAGAAACCATCATCAACTTCATTTTTTTAAATACGGTCCTGGTTTTTTGATGCCAAATTTGCAAAGCCCTTGTTACTCTGAATTCAACAATGTACCACATATTATGATTTAATTACGTTTCGAGCTTTTTTCTGATCATCAGAAAATTTTTTAGATACGGACCTGCATTTCTCATAATTTTGTAAAAATAAGTTCATACAGTAAGATAGGCGTTTTTAGATGCCGTTAAAATATTAAAATGCACATCATAATGTCATAATTCTGATACATTAATTTAATATGCAACCAATAACTATTAACAATAAACAAAAAATAAATGAACAAAAGATAGGCAGAAAGAATGAGAAAACAAACATCGAAACCATTTAATAGGTATTAAATTTACAGAAGGTATTCAAAAAGGTTGCCATCATTCTCCATGCATAAATAACATCTAACTGTAGAATCTAAAACATTATTCAGCAATACTGGCGTTATACTTTGAAAGGCTTCAAGAACCAATCTTCTAAGTTCTTCTTCTATTTCAAAACGTTAAATACCTATTACATTGTTTCAAGGCTCGTTTTCTCATTCTTTCTGCCTATCTTTTGTTCATTTATTTGTTGTTTATTGTTAATAGTTATTGGTCGGTTATTAAATTAATGTATCAGAATTATGACATTATGATGTGCATTTTAATATTTTAACGGCATCTAAAAACGCCTATCTTACTGTATGAACTTATTTTTACAAAATTATGAGAAATGCAGGTCCGTATCTAAAAAATTTTCTGATGATGATCAGAAAAAAGCTCGAAACGTAATTAAATCATAATATGTGGTACATTGTTGAATTCAGAGTAACAAGGGCTTTGCAAATTTGGCATAAAAAAACCAGGACCGTATTTAAAAAAATGAAGTTGATGATGGTTTCTCGAAGACGAAACGTCGGATAAAAAAATTGATAACGTAATCATTAAGTCCACTAAAAGTTGTTATAAAGAAGTTTAATCAGTTTCGCTCTAACTTTAATATTAACGCCAGAAAAAAATAAAAAATAAAATCCAAAAATTCGGTTTTTTTGAGATAATTCAAAAACGAAAAATCATATCAAGGATTTCTAGACGTCATTTTTTTAGTCCTTTAATTGCGCAACTTTCTTCCCATTTAACCAAATTTGTATCTCTTACCATTACCGAGATCCCCATACTGGCCCTCCTTATCTTGGACACACTGTATATATAATTCCATAAAACCATGGTGCATTTACTTAAATTTTATTTGTTCGGTCCAAATTGTAACAGATATTAAAATTTACTAATGAAGGTGTCTTTATGAAAAAAAAAGTTATCGGCGTTGCCTGATCTGTGTTGTAATACCCATTAGCAGTCCACAGCTAAACAATATCATTCTAATGGCATATTTTCATATGGAGTAGCATACCAATATCATCCAAATCGATTCAAGCATTCTATTGCTGTACGGTAATTTTTCTCAAGAAGTTTAAGTGAAATACTGGCTTAACGAAAAGGATATGGATATAGTTGAGCTGATCATCTTACTTTGGGCCCAGGAATCTGTGATGACGCCATGTTATGTAAATATTTTAACGATATCCGGTATTGTATGTTACAAATAATGTAAATGAGTACATCACCACCTGTAGTGTATGACTTCGCATGATGCATACCTATGCATCACCAATCTCAAGCTGTTCATAATAACAATTACACTAGTCTACAATAATAAAAAATAAAAATGCAACTGAAGTTATAGTAGGTGTACTAGAGTACATAAATCAACCTTATTACGAATATGGAAAGCAAAATTTTCCATCACATATAGACTTATAGAATATATTATGTATAGGCGTATTATTTTTATTTTACAAAGAAATGTTACCAATATTTTTGAATAAAGTCCATAGCAACAAAAATAAATTTGGAAATATATAAAGATAATATTTTATTTATCACAGTAATAAAAATGAAAGCAAAAAGAATCGGATGGCTGGGCCACATAATAAGGAAACAAGACACAAGTGTAGTAATAGTATATTACGTACCGAGGTGGAAAGTGTTTCATTCTTGTCGAGAGATTAAGTAGTTAACCAAGATGCGTAGCGTCGAGGTCAACTTTATCTCGAGACAGGAATGAAACTTTCCACCGTGGTATGTATACTATTTTATTCGCAACCACTTTATTCTAAACAATACCTAATTGGAAAAATTATTATATTATGATACGACAGGTTGTGACGCGCATGAATGGATCAACGAGATTCCCAGTGTCCCTACCTACTTAGCGGTCGGGAATCGATTCATTTCCAACCGGCAATCACTTTTCCGACCGGTTGGAAAGTTACAAGTTGAGAATAGCTCATTTTCCAACTTTTTAAAAGTCAGTAATGATCTTATTACATATATGGTTGCGAATAAAAGAAATAATGTTATGAAAACCAACAACAGATAGACCAAGAGGAAAACCGAGGACCAGATGGTACGAAGAAACAGTAGAGGACTTAAAAACTATGAGCATAGAGGGATGGAAGGAATAAGCAGGGAATATGCAGGAATGGAGAAAGATAACAAAAAAAGCAAAAACACAGAGGCAACTATAGAAGGAAGCAGAGAAGGAAATTAAGGGGACGAATCCCACCCAATAAGGGGATTTTTAACTTCCGAAAAAAGCGGCTATATTCTGAAGAGAATGGAATGCCTTTATTATTATATTATTTTATTTATCAAAATATACACGAAAGTACTGTATTTATGTTAAGTCTGCTGTTGATGACTTCTTTGCAAATGTTGATTTTCTCTTATATTCAAGATCAATTTCTCTAATAAGGAACCAGCAATAGTCCCCCATCATTGATGGATCCCACCAGCCTTGGTAACGATGTTCCATTGTAAGGATATCCTGGTGAAACCTCTCTCCTTGTTCATCGCTCACGGCACCCAAATTTTCAGGGAAAAATTTTAAGTGTGAATGCAAGAAGTGTATTTTAAGAGACATTCTACAACCCATTTTATTATAGTTTACAAGTAGTTCGTCAACAAGTCCTTCGTAGTGTTCTACTCTTTTGTTTCCTAAAAACTCTGCTACAACTCCTTTAAAAGACTTCCAAGCACTTAATTCAACATTATTCAATTTTTGATCAAACTGTGCATCCTTTAGTAACTTTCTAATTTACGGTCCAACAAATATTCCTCCTTTGAGCTTAGCATCACTTAATTTTGTAAAAATCTCTTTAAGGTATTTAAAAGCAAGTCCAAGGCTTTAACAAAATTTTTTATTAATCCCAGTTTTATATGTAACGGAGGTAACAAGGCTTTTTTGGGATCCACAAGAGGTAAGTTTTTTATGTTAGCATGGCCTGGAATAAACTGATCTCTTTGGGGCCGTTCTTTTATTTGGTAATGGCTCTGTGTTGCTCTACTATCCCAGAGACAAACCCTGAAGCCTCAATAACAACCTTATCACTTTTAGGTCGCCACATATCTGCCATTTATAGATGTCATAGTTTATTGCATTTAGAATTAGTAACATACTTTCGTAGGTTTGTTTCATGTCAACTGCATGAGCAAGAGGAATCGAAGGTCTTCTGTTTCCATTATGCAACAACACTGCTTTCAAGCTAATTTTTGATGAATCTATAAACAACGCCACTCATCGGGATTATGCTGAAAGCCTAATTTTTCCATAACACCATTTGGATTTATACATACACACATTTTATCCTGCATAGTGAAAAACGAGGACAGCTCTTGGTTACAGTTTCTGAAGATTGTAATTTTTGTTCCCTTTGCTAGTCAATTCCATTATTGTAATCTTGAACCTAACAGTTCGGCATGCTGTTTAGACAAGTTGAGGTCTTGAACTAAGTCATTTAGTTCAGCTTGTTCAATAAAATTTCACTTTCGGAACAATAAGTCGTATCCTTTTCTGATATTATATCCTGTTCTTCGTTTTGCTCGTACATTTCTAAATCTTCTTGCCAATTTGCTGGAGGAGCTGGAATTGGTAAACTTTCTCCATGAGGAACAGGCCTGATGGCCGAAGGAATATTTGGATATTCAATATTAAGTTCGTTCTTTCTTGAAAACCCAGATACTTTTGTCATACAGAAGTAACAGTCGTTAAAATGGTTGGTAGGTTCACGCCAAACCATACGTACTGCAAACGCCATGGAAGATCGCTTTCCATTTAGCCAGTTACTTAGGTTCGCAGCGCAAGTCTGACAACAAATATGAGGAGCCCAATCCCGATCTTGATCACCAACAACACATTCAAAATACTTATGATAAGCCACCTTAGTCATTTTGTTAATTTGCCTTCTTTGTGGTTTAGGTGTAAACTGTAAAAAACTCAAAAGTCTTACGTGGCAAAACATTTTTAACGTTATTTTCGTGTTCAGTACCTATTAATTAACTAAAAAACTTGGTGTGATACACGCACACAACTTCCTTTTACAGTGATCTTATAATTAGCCAAAAATTTGATTTTAAATTTTTAAGCATTTCTCAAAAATTTTCTAAAATTACAAATTTTACAAAAACGGTACAAAATAGTGTTAGTTCAAGAGACAAATTTTCTCTAGAATTTTAAGCTAAATTCAAAAATGTAATAATATACCGGGTGTTCTATTTAAAATCGGAGTTAATAAAAAAACAGAAAAAAAAACAAAAGAAACCCATTTTAAAAGTATTCAACTGGAAAATCACCTATCTCACATCAATACACATTAAAAATGTAAAGTTAAAAAAAAAACGTTACGGCCGTTTTTGAAAAAATCGAAAAAAAAATGAAAAATCACAAGAGTAAACACCTACTTCCGGTTATGCGATTTTCTTCAAAAGCTTGCTGTCGCATCTACATAGTACACAAATCTTATACGCCATACCTCTTTCCGTTTTTGGGATATTAATTTCACAGACAGACAGACCAATAAAAAAATATGTTTCTTGGGATCAGGGGACTCTGAAACGTGAAGATCTGTTGAAAACTCAATTTAGAATTTTTGGGGTGAATCCAATACTTTCTTTATTGTAAAAGGAACTACAAACACAGTTTTTCTCAGAGTCGCAGAATGGCTGTAAACTAGTGTTATTTGGCATAAAAGTAAACGCCTGTATTTTGACTGCTGTAGCTGTTTTATTCTTTGCCGTGACAAGAATAATTAAAGAAATGTTATCATAACATACATTACCTTCATTTAAAGCTAAGAGTTATTGAAAGTGTTTAAACAAGCTGGGTCGATGAGGGAAGGCGAGCGACCGGCACATGCCGATCGACAACGCGTAGACACGAATCCGTAAAATATCAAATGCAGCAGCATTTTTGCTATTTCTTATCAATATTTAATTTATTTACATGTTTTGATGTTTAGTATTTTCAAATAAAATTACTCAGTGATATTTATCCTAAGTTGTTGATTTAACTTTCAAGGCTTTATAATTTGATACTGTAACACCTAGCGCGCGCAGGTAGCACGGATCTACACCGCTCAACAGTCCCGGCCGATGCCAAGAGAGGGCGCCAAGCGTACCGCTCGCTAGTCGCATTCCAACGGCGCTCGCATAAATCCTCCAGCACGGTTCCACACCGCTCAGCAGTTTCAGCCAACATCAAGAGAGGGCGCCAAGCGTACCGCTCGCTAATCAAATTCTAACGGCGCTCGTATAAAGTCTCGCGCCAGCAAATCTTCAAGCAAGCTTACAGTGATAGCACAGAATAATACAGAATGGCCCATCGGCTTTAAATTCAGCTAGTTTTTTCTTTGCGCATGCGCGAGTTCTGGTGGTGTGCAGTCAGCTGTTTTCCATATTTTACACGTGTACTTGTGGCGGTCAATGACACCCCTTATAAGAAGATTATGTTTTTTTGTGCAAGTGGTTTTAAAATCCATATACAGTGCGAGTGTAGTGTAAAGTCTGGAACCATCTAAATAGAACTTTTATCCCGAAACCCGTCAATTTTTATTTTAAATAAGACGTATTTTACTGTAATTGTCACTTTTAGATTATCTTTTGTTTTTGAGTTATGACGTTTGCGATAATTTTTTTAAATGGAAACCGTAAACCTTAAGAAGGTTATGTTTTTTTGTGCAAGTGGTTTTAAAATCCATATACAGTGCGAGTGTAAAGTCTGGAACCATCTAAATAGAACTTTTATCAAATGTTTTTGAAAGAAATCCCGAAACACGTCAATTTTTATTTTAAATAAGACGTATTTTACTGTTAATTGTCACTTTTAGATTATCTTTTGTTTTTGAGTTATGACGTTTGCGATAATTTTTTTAAATGGAAACCGTAAATTTTTATGACTATTTCCCACATCTCTTATTATCCAATGAAAAGCCACGCTTTTTCAAAATTCAACCAATCGTGTTTTTGTAGTGGCAAAAAATCGAAATTTTCCCTTGGGATTTTGTCAGTTTCTTTTGCCACTTGCATCCACGGCAACCACCAAATATGTTGCTTTAATCAAGGTGGTATTTAAGAAACGTCATTTAAACTGTCATTGCGCATCAGTATAAATGTCAAAATGAACCGATATTTGGGAAATAGTCCACAAAATGTATTTCGGGCTCATGATTTTGATCGGAAAATGTTTTACTTAAGATTTGTTTTTTTGGCAATGCCCCTCGACAAACTAACTTTGACAAATTCCCTCGCCTTCGGCTCGAGAATTTGATCAAGTTAGTTTGTCTTGTGACATTGCCAAAACAAAATACTTTCGTAAAACATTTTTACCGACAAAAGCATTTGCCCTTAATACATTATTACTGACAAATTGGGACAGAGCATGAAATTCTAAGACCAAATACGCTAAAAAAGTATGATACTGTATTTTGAAATTTTCGAGAAAATCGCTTTTAAAGTATTAAAACAGAAATCGAATAAAAATCAAGTAGCCATGAAAAAATGAGTTAGCCCTAAAATTATAACAGTTTTTCATAGTTTGTTTATCTGTTTTTGTTGTGTGCTCTTAATTAAATAAATAATGGTGCCATATTTGAGTGAAAATGGACGAATTGAAATTTTAGTATTGAGGGGATGTGGTAATCGTACGGTTTTCTCGAAAATTTCAAAATACAGTATCATGCTTCTTTTTGGCGTATTTGGTCTTAGAATTTCATGCTCTGTCCAAATTCATCATAAAAAATTTGGGTTTCCATTTAAAAAAATTATCGCAAACGTCATAACTCAAAAACCAAAGACAATCTAAAAGTGACAATTACAGTAAAATATGTGTTTTTTTAAATGAAAATTGACATGTTCGAGGGTTTCTTGCAAAAACATTTGATAAAAGTATTATTTCGGTAGTTCCAGACTTTACACTCGCACTGTATATAATAGACTTGTCTATCTGGGACGCTGGTCCGTCTGGGACGCTGTTTCAGCAGTCAAACCGTAAGAGATAGAGAAAAAAGTTATTAAATTTATATGTTTGGAATGGTCATGTCAGGTCAGGAACAGAATTTCAGTTACGTGACACTTCCGGTTTTCGAGAAATCACGTGATTTCCGTCCGTCCGGGACGCTGTTTTGTCTGGGACGCTGTTTCAGCAGTCAAACCGTAAGAGATAGATAAAAAAGTTATGAAAGTTATATGTTTGGAATGGTCATGTCAGGTCAGGAACCGAATTTCAGTCACGTGACACTTCCGGTTTTCGAAAAATCACGTGATTTCCGTCCGTCCGGGACGCTGGTCTGTCTGGGACGCTGTTTCAGCAGCCAAACCGTAAGAGATAGAGAAAAAAATTATGAAAGTTATTTGTTTGGAATGGTCATGTCAGGTCAGGAACCGAATTGCAGTCACGTGACACTTCCGGTTTTCGAGAAATCACGTGATTTCCGTCCGTCCGGGACGCTGTTTCAGCAGCCAAACCGTAAGAGATAGAGAAAAAAGT
Organism: Agriotes lineatus; assembly: GCA_940337035.1. Classification (NCBI taxonomy): domain Eukaryota; kingdom Metazoa; phylum Arthropoda; class Insecta; order Coleoptera; family Elateridae; genus Agriotes; species Agriotes lineatus. The sequence goes on along the minus strand of OW679199.1, from coordinate 84,192,703 downwards.
TATTAAAGTTATATGTTTGGAATGGTCATGTCAGGTCAGGAACCGAATTTCAGTCACGTGACACTTCCGGTTTTCGAGAAATCACGTGATTTCCGTCTGTCCGGGACGCTGTTTCGTGTGGGACGCTGTTTCAGCAGCCAAACCGTAAGAGATAGAGAAAAAAGTTATGAAAGTTATATGTTTGGAATGGTCATGTCAGGTCAGGAACCGAATTTCAGTCACGTGACACTTCCGGTTTTCGAGAAATCACAAAAAAGACCGTTTTTCAAATAGAACGCGTATTAAATAAAAACTGTTTCAGCAGCCAAACGGAGCTGCGACCCTCTGCGCCTTAAAACCTCGATCGGTTAGGCAACCACTTTGACACCTTCCAGGTCTGGGTACAGTTTTTATTTAATACGCATTCTATTTGAAAAACGGTCTTTTTTGTTTTTTTAAATGAGACATTTGTCTCACTGGTCTGCTAGTATTAATTTAATATGAGTGCACAGAATAGATCTTTTGGTGGCACATGGTGTACTGTGACTTTAAACGTACGGATTATTTCTGTTCAGTTTAAAATTTAGGCGCATAATTTTGAATTTGCTGCCTCTGCACACCGCTAGGATCATGGCGGACAATTTCAAGGTCACAAAAACTGAGTATGCTGACATCAAAAGCATCGACACAGAGAGGCCATTCTGATTTAGGGTATTATTCTGTGGTGATAGCGTCTTTTTAAGAACAACACTGCCAAAGTTAATTGTATTGTATGTGCTAGGCTTTTAATCGAACCTTAATTAATACAAATAATAGTATATTATGATACGAGTTTTATAAGAAGCATTTTGTAGCACGCAAGGATTTAGGGTACGACGAGCGAAGCGAGGAGTGCCCTAAAGGAGTAAGTGCTACAAAATGCCTTATAAACAAGGTATTATACAGTATTTTATCTACTTTGCCACTTTTTTAAGCAAAAAATGAATATTTTTCGTATTTTTATTATAGCATCGCTTTGTGTCTATTACGAACGCAAAGTAGATAAAGTATCTTAAAGGAAGCTTGGGGGATTTTATTTTCTCTCGACCCTCCGACAAGTGGCGCCCAACTAGTGGAGCCATAGCACAAAACAATTCATATCGGTTCTTCCCTTCGCGGCAAGACGATCACCTGGTCACAGACACGGAAGTTGGCGATGCCTGAAGAAGAACAGCCGAGGGCGGCAGCAATTACGATGGAGGGCATCAGGATGCTACTGCAGGGGCTGCAGCAAGTTCGAGCTCCGACGTCTGGTTCCTTATCGCAATGCACAGCCCGGTTCAACGGTAGCACGGATGTGCACCCATACAGCCTTTTACATTAAGGACCGACGCCAGCCGCTACGCCCTAGGAGCAGTCTTGTCGCAAGGACTTGGGGCCGATGACCGTCTCATCGAGTTTGCCAGCAGGTTACTCAACCCAGCGGAACGTAACTATTCGACAACAGAAAGAGAAGCCCTTGCCGTCGTTTGGGTCCTAACTAAATTCAGAGGATACATAGAAGGAAGTAAGGTCACCCTAGCCACGGACCACCAACCGCTTCGTTGGCTAATGACACTGAAATCACCGTCGGGACGGCTAGCAAGATGGGCTCTATTGTTGCAGCTCTATGACCTAGACATAGAATATATCCCAGGAAAGCAAAATGTAGTGGCCGATGCACTCTCGAGACCCCCATGTCCGCCACACAACGAGGACACTTGCGACATCTGCATCGTCGTAGTGGACATCCGTGGACGCTCCGCAGAGGACATCGGAAGAGAACTCCGCACAACAAACGATGTCACCAGGGATCAGCGTGCCATCATCCAGTCTGAAAATTTTATACCTGAAATCACGCCACATCTGGTTCTACTAACGGACACCCTCCGCCAGGCGAAACTCATCCAAGAACAACACCAGGACAAGAATAAGGACTACGCCGACGCAGCCCGGAGAGAAGCACCGCAGTACAAACCAGGAGATCTTGTACTGATTACGTCACATCCGCTCAGCAACGCTGCCAAAAGGGTAGCTGCTAAATTCATGCCAAGAAGAGATGGTCCTTACGTAATACTCCAACAAGTATCGCCAACGTCATACGAGGTTGCCACCAGGGATCATCCAAACACTCGTCTCGGAAAATATCACACCTCGGGGCTACGGCTATTCCAGGGACCCAGCAACCAGGATCCGGTGCAGCCGATAAGAAGGAGGGGGAGACCAAGGAAAAACTAGTATTTCCTGCCACCTACGTCGGGACGCTTTGGTGGCAGAGGGGGAGTTTGTAACATCTAACGCGCGCAGGCAGCACGGATCTACACCGTTCAACAGTCCCAGCCGACGCCAAGAGAGGGCGTCAAGCGCACCTCTCGCGAGTCGCATTCCAACGGCGCTCGCATAAAGCCTCCAGCACGGTTCCACACCGCTCAGCAGTTTCAGCCAACATCAAGAGAGGGCGCCAAGCGTATCGCTCGCTAATCAAATTCCAACGGCGCTCGCATAAAGCCTCTTCAAGCAAGCTTACAGTGATAGCGTCTTTTTAAGAATAACACTGCCAAAGTTAATTGTACTGTATGTGCTAGGCTTTTAACCGAACCTTAATTAATATAAATAAAGCATCTTAAAGGAAGGTTGGGGGATTTTATTTTCTCTCGACCCTCCGACAATACTTATTAAAAATCTGGTGTGATACACTCACACAACTTCCTTTTACAGTGTTCTTATAATTAGTAAAAAATCTGGTGTGATACACTCACACAACTTCCTTTTACAGTGATCTTATAATTAGTCAAAAATTTATTTTTTAATTTTTAGGCATTTGTCAAAATTTTTCAAAAATTACGAATTCTACAAAAACGGTACAAAATAGAGCGTTAGTTGAAGAGACAAATTTTCTCTAAAATCTTAAACAGAATTCAAAAATGTAATAATATACCGGGTGTTCCATTTGAAATAGGAGTTAATAAAAAAAATAGAAAAAAAAACAAAAGAAACCCACTTTAGAAGTTTTCAACTGGAAAATCACCTATCTCACGTCAATGCACATTAAAAATGTAATAAAAATGTAAAGTTTGAAAAAAATCGTTAGAGCCGTTTTTGAAAAAATCGAAAAAAACTGAAAAATCACAAGAGTAAACACCTACTTCCGGTTATGCGATTTTCTTCAAAAGCTTGCTGTCTCATCTACATAGTACACAAAACTTATATATGAAGTTTCAACGCCATACCTCGTTTCGTTTTTGAGATATTCTGTTCACAGACAGACACACAGACAGACAGACAGACAGACAGACAGACAGACACACAGACACACAGACCAATGAAAAAAAATATGTTTTTTGGGATCAGGGGACTCTAAAACGTGAAGATCTGTTGAAAACTCAATTTCGAATTTTTGGGGTGAATCCAATACTTCCTTTATCGTAAAAGGAAGTAAAAATTTCATTTTTAATTTTTAGCCATTTGTCAAAAATTTTCAAAAATTACAAATACTACAAAAACGGTACAAAATAGAGTGTTAGTTGAAGAGACAAATTTTCTCTAGAATTTTAAGGTGAATTCAAAAATGTAATAATATACCGGGTGTTTTATTTAAAATGGGAGTTAATAAAAAAAATAGCAAAAAAAACAAAAGAAACCCACTTTAGAAGTATTCAACTGGAAAATCACCTATTTCACATCAATACACATTAAAAATGTAGTAAAAATGTAAAGTTTAAAAAAAATCGTTAGAGCCGTTTTTGAAAAAATCGAAAAAAACTGAAAAATCACAAGAGTAAACACCTACTTCCGGTTATGCGATTTTCTTCAAAAGCTTGCTGTCTCATCTACATAGTACACAAAACTTATATATGAAGTTTCAATGCCATACCTCTTTTCGTTTTTGAGATATTCTGTTCACAGACACACACACAAACAGACACACACACAGACAGACCAATGAAAAAAAAAATGTTTTTTGGGATCAGGGGACTCTAAAACGTGAAGATCCGTTGAAAACTCAATTTCGAATTTTTGGGGTGAATCCAATACTTCCTTTATAGTAAAAGGAAGTAAAAAGTATCACAAACAAGTACAATGAGAGAAATTAAGAAGTTACTAAGAATTAGTAATGGGCACTATCGAATGATTTCTACTATCGAATACTTACTAAATAACTAGTACCAACTATCGAATGAATATATTCGAATATTTTTATTCGTTTTCCCTATATGCGCCATTTGCTTAAGAATACTTATTAAATGGATGCTCCTAACTATTCAGTGCATTTACTCGAATATCATATTCGCTTTAAAATTCAGAATATCTTTAAAGCCGTATAATAATAAGATAATAATTGATAATACTAATTGCGATGTGTGAAATTGTAGATCCAATGTCTAATTTGCTTTCGAGTTCCTGTACAATAGGTTAGTTTAAGTGATATATAATTCGCGGTGCGCTCCATCTGTTTTAGAATAGACAATGCAGCATGTATGGGTGGCCGTCGATTCATTTAATATTTTGGGTCTTCATTTTGGCAACCAAATAACCTGTAGTTTACTGCAAAAGTGCTGTACATCGCAATTCGATAGGTAGCAACCGGCAAAAACCGAATGAACAATTCATTCAAACCGAATGAACAATTCATTCAAACCGAATGAACAATTCATTCAAACCGAATGAAATTTCAGTTGCTTCCCGATGGTGTAAATGACGAATGAATAAAATCATTCACTCGTTTTACCTATCGAATAATTCGAATAATCGGTTACTATCGAACTATTCGATAGTTTTAATGCATTCGTTCCCATCACTACTAAGAATAGTACATACAAGCGCTTTTAAATACATTTGCTCCTTGCCAAACATTTTAGTTCTCAATAAACTGCTTGACAATGGCTAGTTCCCGAAAAGTTTCGAATGCTCAAACGCGTGATGTAGTGTACAATGTATTCCAGTACTTTTTATCCAAGAAGGAAGATTCTCAGTGTTAAAGAAAAAACTTGTCAAGTAATGAAAAAATCCGTCAGAACAATAGAAAGGATTATGAAAGAAGCCAGTACATCGTTGGGTGAAAATAATAGTATGATGAGATCGTATCGCCCAAAAAAAGCGTCTGAGAAAACCTCCTGGGAGAGATTTGGAAGATATGAAAATTATATTTGGAAAAAATCTACAATTTTCAAAAAACAGAAGAACGCCGTGTCACTATTAAGGCTTTACGTGAAAAATCATTGACAGATCTAGGTTGGTGTGGTTCATGGTTTTATGCAAAACAAAAAACTTTTAATGGAGAACGATATCCGTGCAAAAAAAATACCTCCAAAATATCAAAATCAAGAAGTTGGAGTGACAATAGCAACGAAGAGTTGCTCTCAAATATTGTGAAGGGTCAACGATTAATCATAATACACACAGACGGCAAGATGGGATTTATTCAAAACTGTTTATCAACATTTACATCTGAGACAAAAAGTGGAAATTACCACGACGAAATGAACGGTACCAATTACGAGAGATGGATAAAAGAACGCCGTCTTCCAAATTTACCAAATAATTCTGTAGCTGTTATGGATAATGCACCGTATCATAGTGTACGATTAAACCGTACACCGACATCCAATAGTAGAAAAAGTGAAATGATTGAATGGTTACATCAAACAGCCATAACATTTTCGCCAAAGTTATACAAACCTCTACTATATATAATTATGAAAGATTATAAAAATTGTTACATAAGTTATAAATTTCATACTCTACTACAAAATCATAGACATGTAGTATTACTTCTTCCGTCTTATCATCTGGAATTATATCCGATTGAACTAATTTGGGCAAAGATAAAGAACGAAGTGGCAGGAAAAACGTTACCTTTAAATTTACTGAGGTGGTACAGTTGGCCGAATAGACGTTTACAAATACATCCCAAGAAGACTGGAAAAGCCAATGTCAGAAAGTGATTGCCATTGAAGACAAATTTCTTCAGAATGAAATGTTTTTGAACATACATACTGAAGAGTTAATCATACATGTGGGAGAAGACAGTGACAGTAATTACCAATTTAGTGACGTAAGTGACAGTGATAATGAAAGTGACAAATAATTAATTAACTTATACTTAAAGTAAGTTTTTTTTCTATAATAACTGTCAAAGTGTTACAATGTTGGTAGTCATGTGATTAAAACGCTAGGAAATGATTATACCTAGTGTTGGTAGATCTTTTTCAAAATTATGGTTATGTGTCAATTTTGAATGTCAAAGTTTCTTAATTTGAACTCTTGACAAATTTCTTTTTTTAACATGAAATCATCATCATCATCAATAAAATCGGATAAAAAAGAAAACCAAGAAATACTTTAACCCTGCAGAGGTCGCGCGCGGACTGTCACTCTGCATGCAAGAAGTATCAGCCATTATTTGGCAATCCCTACTCTTTAGGTCTTGCCGGTCTCAGTACCTCTCGGGGAACAGTATCTTATTGTCGGTGCCAAATAACAAGTTAGTGGGTGCACATTTGTGTGAATGATTAGTATTTGCGGAGTGAGAGTCCGCAGCGACCACCGGCGTTTGTAAAATAGTTTTATTTTAAACTCAATTTGATTATAAACAGAGGTAAGTTTTTTAGTAATTTTAACTTATTAAGTTACTTTAAAATTTTCTAGTTTGTATGGGAGAATACGAGAAACAGCAGGATCGCCTTCGGTGTTTAATGAAAGAGTGTTTACAATCTGACCAAAACAATAAAACTGGCCAACAAGATATTATTGTGTCAATTGTAATATTTCTTTGTGTTTAGAACATCCAACCATTATTTGTAACGAATGCCGTGAGAGTGCATGGCAGAATTTTTTTTTCATTTTTATTAAAATTCCAAAATGTTAATATTGGACAATTATTTGTAAGGTTTCTTTTTAATATATAAATATTTCATTGTTTTGCAATAAATAAAAAATAAACTGGCATATGACTTCTGTTTGTAGCCCCTAAATTATCTTTTATTTGCCATGGGGAGTGTGAGTCCGCAGCGACTACTCATGTTTCAGTATAAGCGCGACTCCTGCAGGGTTATGAAAAAATGAAGCAAGCGATATTAAATTATGACATATCTGTCAAAATGACAATAATTTTTTTAGTAGAAGAAAAGAACTAAAAATCTATGTACCAACATTATTAAAACTAGGGACCCTGCAGGAATGCAACTTATCCCCTAGAAAGTTGACCTTGAAAATTATTATAGAAAAAAAATGTACTATACATATACTTATTATAAAATTATGTGTACACTACTGAGTTTTATCATAAAATGATGCATACATGCTACGCCACTGGACTGCAAGTATTTAAACTGCATAAACACGTCTTTATTCGCTACACATTTTAAAGGAAATTAAAAAAGATTTCTAACACTTAAGTTATTAACAAGAGGATGCAACTATTGATCATTTCTTGCTCATAATGAAAATGAAACAAGCACCACTAAATAAACTAAAAACCGAAGTCAACTGAGTCAGGAAACGTAACATTGAAAAACTACAGGAAGTAAACCTCCAAAATTACTTTTAAGAAGAACTAACATTAAGAGTTACAAAGGAGAATTACGCAGTTGCTACGTAGAGGAAAGAACAAGGAAACGTATATAACTAGAAATATGGGAGAAACAACTGAGGAAGACATACCAGCATGGATTTTAAAAGGGGGCAAGTAAGTACCTGTAAAAATGTATAACCGCATACATTAACTCAAGTTTCGAAAACAGAAATTATGTCCAAGTCATGGAACATTGCAGTGATTTGCCCCATACGTAAAAAATTTGGGAATTTAAGCTTGGGACAATAGAGCAAAGGATGGCAAAATATTGAAAACAATGAAGCGTAGGCCTGAAGCATTGTTTATGTTTACAGAGACATCGAAAACGGACTGAAGATCATGAAACGAAGTAATATAGGCAACCCATTTAACACTGTTGGCACCAACTGAATCTGAGAGCAGCAGTGCGTACCCCATATGAAAAGAATTAACATATTATTAGGCACTACCTACCCGAAACAGTTCAAAAATAAGTATAGTCGTTTTGGAACTAGACAAGACACTAGATTTTAGAATATAGGATAATTTCTTGTGCATAGGTTGCCATTACTGGAATCTAGTTATAAATTTAGTTCCACTTTGAAATGTCATACAAGATGTAATCAAATATCAAAGCATTAAATAATTGTAGGTTATGTCACAGATTTGTGGAAGTGTCAACATTATTTTGTTAAAATTTGTAGTCATATTATTTTTGTAGTATTGCAATTAGAAGTAAGTAAGTGCCAGTTACATAGCTTTTGTTAATGTGAATCGTACCTAGTGTTAACAGATTTATATTTCAGAATAACAAAAAGGCCATGGTGGCAAATGTTTACCAAACATCAATATTATGCCAGGAAGAACTTAATAAATTAATACAAAACCATCGACAAACTGAGAATTTGCACATTTTTCGACATTGTGTGGTGCTGTTGGTAAGTATGGTTATTAAAGGAACGTCAACCTAGGGATGGGCGATTAAAATTGATATTTTCGTAAATCGGTTCTTTTTTGTTGAATTTTCGATTTTTTTTTAAATCGATTTCAAACTAAACGATTTTTCGTTGAATTGATTTTTTTTGTCCGAAATCGATTTTTTTGATAAATGCAAAATTCCAATGCAAAAATAGAAGAAAAACTGAACAAAATATTCACGCCAAACTTATTCGAATTTGTACAGATTGTCCGGATTGCACTCGGGACATAGGAAATTAATAAGTGCGACAAGGAAGACAAACAAAATGAGTAGCAGGACAAAGATAGAATGTAGTCATGACTAGTTAAATTTTTTATCGGTTTCAGGATATTAAGCCTTTGTTTACATATACAAAAGTAGGCTGGTAACTAGATCATAACTTATCTGTAGGGTTAAAGAATATTACCCTACATGGCAACCATAACCATATAGCAACCGATAAACTATTGAACAAATCACGGATGTTATGAATCATAACTGCCTTAGAAGTTTTAAAATCCTCGCTCTACGAGCTCGGATTTCAAAGGATCTGCGGCAGTTATGATACTCATAACATTCCTAGATATGTTAATAGCTATAAACTAAAATTAAGTCAATGAAACAAACAAACACTTCTGTCAAATATTTTAACTGTCATTAGGAGTATAAGGTAAGGTTTAAATAATTAAAATAGTACCTGTGGTTGTGTAAGCCGATTAAATAACCATTGGGCAAGTTTAGACACAGCCATTCTTAGACCAAGTGCTAGTTGTGTTCGTTGAGGTTAAGTTGCATTACTTGCATTATAAATAAACCAATTTCTGAAGAAATTAAATGAGCTCTTTTATTTAGACGATAACAGTAAGAACTAAATTGCCAAACTGTTAAACAAATCATAACAAGTGGGTAATCATTAAAATAGGAAATTATATTTTTTTTATTTCACAGATACATAAAATTAAGAAAAACTAACTAACTACATCTTTGAGGCACAGTAATCCAAATACCAACTTTTAACGGGTATCCGAAAAGTATGAGGATTTTCAGCACTCCATAACCTTAAATTTTTGTGGATTTAAACGAACATCATCAACTGTATTTTGAGTACGAACTCTTGGCCTATATATCTGTAAAAATCTCCTACAAGGAAAGCAATGTTTGGATATTGTTGCCAAAATTCTGCTAAACATAGCACCGCACTGTAATTCTATTCACCATTCACTCAAATATCATTCTGAAAATATGATTTAATGATAAATTTTAGTGTTCTACTGTAAAAAACATAACCGGAGGATCCTTTGGCAGCAGTTCCTGATACACTTGCAACGGGTAAGGATATCATTCAATTGAGAAGAAGCGATGTCATGCCATATGACAAATCAGGTGATTTCGCTGGACATGGAATTGTTCCTCTGGTACTAATTACACGGTCAGGGAAGGTATCGTTCAGGTACGCTTGTACTGCAACCGTATTGTGGGCGGGACAGCCATCTTGCTGATAGAAAATTTGTTGGAAATCAACAGGAAGTTGATGTAGTGATGGAATTATTTGATTTTGCAAAAGCTCCAAATATCTCTGCCCATTTAAGAATGGTCCAATTACATTATTGCCGATAATCCCAGCCCATACATTCGATACAATACAATATACTCCATTCACTATAGTGCCGGATTGTTAAAAATTATGTTTTATGGTAGCACTGTTGAATTTCTATTGGTTTTTTTGTTACTACTAGGTTGGACAACCCAAAAGCGTAATTTTTAAAACATGCAGCTTTTATTTATTTTTGCTTAAGTCATAACTTAGAATTTATAGTTTTGACATTAGTAACTTAATTAATTGTGTCTAGTTACCCATAGCTTGACTTAAAAGTATTAATCATGATATAAAGGATTGTTTTTAATTGCATTTTGATATTGACAATCCGGGACTATAGTGAATAGAGTTTATGTGATATTGTTCCACGTGAAGGAATGGGACGATTTTCGAAAGCCGCTATAAAGAAATTGATAGTATCAGCCACTGAATTACCACCATAAATCCATTTAATAATTTGAATTTTTTCTTCCTGTGTATACGGCATTTTGAACTTTCTAAAATTTCAAGGACAAATTGTGACAAATAAAATATTTGACAGAAGTGTTTCTTTGTTTCATTGACTTAATTTTAGTTTAAAAATTTAGCTAGCCATGATTACATTCTATCTACTCATTTTGTTTATGTCTTCTTTGTCGCACTCATTAATTTCCTATGTTCCAAACAGATTTCGGAAAATCTGTATAATGTATTAGGTATATTTTTATTAATGTTGTAATATCAGAATGTTTATTTTTTTTCTTCACAAACACTTTTGTTTATTAAATTTTTTATATTTTTGTTTGTTTTTCTCCTGACAATATTCCACTTTGCTACCTACTGCAATTCTGTATGAAATATCGATTTTTTTGAAAATCGATTTTTTTGGCTACCGATTTTTCACCAAATCAATAACAAGTTCGTTGATTTATATCGGATTCAAATATCGATTTTTTTTTCTTTTGTACGCCCAACCCTACGTCAACCACTCACTGTTCTCCTATATATTTCACCCAATCACTCCAAATAAGAGATTCACAGTGCTAAATGCAGTTTCTCCACTTATCAGCATCGCATTTGCTCAAGACTTCCTCCCAAACCTTTCCGACGTTTTCTTTTGAATTTGGGGCTGACATTCTTAACTTATTATATAGTTTTTTACAGAATGCCCATATAAGTTCGATGAGGTTTTTTAAATACGGGGGGTCTTATAATGAATTACATCTAGTATGCTTTGAATTTCCCATAATGCAATCTAAAATTTTACTTGAAATTCGCAATACTGTACGTCTATGTCAAATTCGAGGTTAGCAGGTTAGGTTTTGCGTCAGTTTTGACACAGACTGACGCAAAACATAACCTGCTAGCCTCGCAATTTTAAGTAAAGTTTTGGATTGCATTATGGGAAATTCCAAGCATACTAGATGTAATTCATTTTAAGACACCCGGTAAAATGGTAGGGAGGAAGACTTAGAACATTGATGTTGTTTTGCTTTAGACACTAATCAATTTTATATTTTTGAATGGAATTATTTAGATGGGTTTTAACTACACCTTTTCAACTTCAAATTGAGACTAATCATTTTCAAATTGAGAATAAACACATTCAAATTGGGTCAAACCAATTTGGAATCGATTAAACACATTCAAATTGAAAACAAACACATTCAAATTGGTATTAAACAACTTCAAATTGGGAAATGACAACTGAAAGTATTTGTCAATATTAATGTCAAAAAATAAATTAACAATAGACTTAGGGACCTATTTCATAACTCATAGCGATGTCGTTAAGCACCAGTTACAATTCAATTTTAGTTCCGATAACTATTTGTCAAGGAAAACCAATTTTGTAATTTTTCATAATCGTTACTAAACGATTAAACCGTTATGATATGATCGCTAAAAAACGGCATCTCTGCTGGCAGTCGTTAAGAAGATGTCTAGTCGACATTTTGTATGCACATTATATCTCTACTATGAAAAGGGCATATTTTGGACCCAACGTATACAGGGCAAACAACAATTAATTAATAATTGTTTTCTTTCATATTTTCCTAATTTTTTCTTTCAAAACTTCAACTTGCAAAGAAAGTTCCGAGTAACCCTTTATAAATTTTTTATTTAAATGGTATATTGTACTAGAAAGAAGTTGAACCTAAACTAGTATTTGAGGGACAAAAGTGATCCTTTTTTATTCTATAAGAAACTTTAGAAAAATGCAGGTATAGGTTAAGTAGAGAAACCGCAAAGGATCTGTATTTGGCATTACCACCGCATATGGACCTAAGAGTTACAAAAATCGCATCAGTTGTGAGATACGTTGAATTATGTTAAACTAGTTCAATATTTTTTTATTTTTGAAACTTTACAGTTCATCATAACCTTACATTTTTTGGAAAAATAGAGCTCTCAGCTGAAGATTCACAAAGTGAAATCAGCAACAGCCTCATGAATTTTTCAACAATCTATTGGAACATCTAGCCTAAAATTATATAAGATTTCCCAGAAATGTGGCAGTGATCTTTGTGGAGCGTTTTCCTTTGCAGTCACTCTGATTTTCATCTTCGGCCATTACTTCAAGACATTTTACCACCTGACTACTTTTGATCTTTGAAAATCTCAGCAATAAATATTAAGAACACAGTTTGATTTAATTTGGAAATACACAATTACATTTTAAACGTCAACTGTCAAACCGCTGTCAAAATCAACAACAAAGTAAGCTGCAACTATACTATTCGAATCCCGGAAAAAGTTCCAGCGGAAAATGTTCCGCCGGAAAAAGTGCCGTCGGGAAATAAATCCGCAGGAAAAAGTTCCGTGTGAACACCCACGGCCGTGGAAAAGTTAAATAAGAAATAATAACATAATGTCGATTTCATACATAATGTTTTATTCATAAAAAAGGCAACTTACACTACAGATTATACCATGAGATAAAAAAAATGATTCTGAGCAGGCCTTGATATGTGTTATACGTTTGGCAGTACTGAAGTGTATTGTCAGTCTCTGTCAAATTCAAGATTAAAAGGGTAGGGTTTGTTTGTTGTTTGACACAGACTGACGTAAAACTTAACCTGCAATATAATCACAGTTACAAAAAGTGGTAAAAATTCGGTGCACGGTCCGGTCTAGTGCGCATGCGCGAAAATGTAACAGTGAACATAAAAATGTATCGTTGAACAAACTCTCTCTCGTATTTTTTCTCTAAAAAAAAATATCAAGACCTAACAACTAACATAAACCATTAACCTGGACCACCACCGAGAGCGCAACGCATTGCTTTAAACATTATGAGACGATAGCGGCAAGCGGCACCCGCAACATTTTGACGTACACGCTGATCGAACTATAAACTTACTTCGTTCGCAGCGGATGCGAAATAGACCGGACCGTGCACCGAATTTCACCCCAAAAGGTTACTAATGTCAAAATAAGACATTGGCATTTTATAACTTGTCAAAAGTTTGAGTGGACGTATCACGTGATGAAATCCGCCATTAGTATTCCCGCGGCCATGAGTTTTCCAAATTATAGTTTGTTTATACGAAAAAGAACCATATTTTGACGTTTTTCACAAATTAGTTATTTACGATATTCAGAACAGTATTAACATCAAACAATCCAGAACATTTAACAGAGAAATAAATATTTTCACTTATAATACCATGAGTAGTCAAAGTTATGTCGACTATTTTTGCGGTGGTGTCACGAATGTCCATTGCGCTTTGGTCCAAAGCGCAATGGACATGAGTAGTGATACCACCGCAAAAATAATCTACTTAACTTTGACTAAGAATGGTATTCTAGGGACCATTCAATGAACCAAACTACTTTTTCAAATTAGTTTTCAGTAAATCTAGCAACAAACTACGCAATTTCTATAGTAACAGAACACTAATATTGACTTTTTCTAATAAAAATAGCATTTGTTAAAAATAGTCACTTGAATACCTTCTAGGAAGATATATCCGCTGATATTTTTTTGATTGGTCAAAAAACGTCAGAATTTTGGATTTTCATTGGTTACTTTTTGACAGATGGCAGGTGAATTGAATAGTCTTGTAAGTTTTATATTGCTTAAATATTCGTAAGTAACTGTTCAATAGATTATTGCGGTGTACATTTGCAATTCCAGGTTGAACATGTATAGCAAGTAGTTTAGTGTCGGGAAAACTCCAGTATAGCCCACTGGTACATTTTGACATTTCCGGAATATGAAATTAGAGGAACTGTTATGCCAGTGGCGAAACTGGATTTTAAGCTATAAATAAGAGAAATACTCATTGGGAAATTCAAATTCAATATTATTGTCGACGATTGGACTAACTGCTTGTTTTATGGTGATACACAGGCATTTTTGTACTAAGTATACACAAATCTTAAACTGCAGCTAACCTAAATTCGCACCTTGACGGCAGCCAAAATTGGGTCTGGCATGAAACTCTCGTGTTTTGCCCCCATTGTCTGAACATTTGTAGAACCTCCGATGATGTTATATCATTTGCGTTTTGGATTTGAACTTTCCAACTTCCATTAATTGTAATAAATTGATGAAAACACCTTATGACTCATATTTCTTCAACATGTAAACCTCTTTGTGGTATTTTATTGCATTTGAGAGATTAGTCATTTTGAATAACTTTCTTTCACTTCAGCAAATGAATTGTAAAATTTTATTTTGACTTTAGTAATTTTTTGTTATCAAATGTCGCTTACACCGTTAAAAAATTCTATTTTTTTATTACATCACCATGGTTTTCCGCAAAATATTATTTTGATATTGGATAACAAAGTACCAGTCAAAAATTGTATGGCTACACTGTGATTATACCGGGTGTCCGTTCTCAAAGTCGAACATAGGCGATTAACATTGTATTGAACGTTTTTGCCGATTCCTGCTCGCCAATTCAACTTACAGGGAAGGTAATGGTATCAATGGAAAGATAAAATTATTACGCGTCAAATGATACCAATAATAATACTGATGCGATTTTTATTTTAAAATACTAATTTAAAACTTGGGAATTTTTAAATATACCATGCCTTGCTTTTCAAGTTGTCAAAAAAATTGGTAGTTAGTTAACGTAAATCAGGTATTTTCTGTCAACGTCTGTTAAAATTATCTACAGAAAAATGAATTATTTCAATGAAGAACGAGTGACTGCACTAATGTTAATTGCCTATGTTCGACTTTGAGAATGGACACCCGGTATAGTCACTGTAGTAATTTAAAATTTTATAAATGTAATTATAAACTACATAAGAGCCCAGCAAATTTTTCCATTTTTATCATATGCATTTGTACCCTATGGTATGGTACTTATTAATCATGTAACATGGACAAAACACCAAAGCATCGCTTTCCTGCGGAACTTTTTCTTGCCGAACTTTTTCCTGCGGATTTATTTCCCCACGGCACTTTTTCCGGCGGAACATTTTCCACGAAACTTTTTCCTGCGGAACTTTTTCCGGCATCGATACTATTCGTCCTACCATCAAAGCTTTATAGCTCCGAAAAAGCGTCAATTCGAATATGCTTATTTGCAATTTGAATGTGTTTAATCGATTCCAAATTGTTTGCTCCCAATTTGAATGTTTATTCTCAATTTGAAAATGATTAGTCTCAATTCGAAGTTGAAAAGATATAGATTCCAAAGTTTATTTTTTATGGTTTTCATCAAAATTAATTTTGTTTTTATACAGCCAGGCCTGGAGTTTATTTTAATCTAAATTAGTTTTGGTCTCTTCTCTAACAACACTGAGTGATAAGGAGCATTATCTACAATGATAACACATTTACCCCCAATGCTAGTTACGGCAGACTACCAACTTTTGAAAAATGTTGCTGTTCATATTTTTGTAGTAATCTCGATGTTCAATTTTTCACTCTAAAAAAAGATCACACCCCGGCAGGTAACCACCACAATAGCCTGCATGAAGCACTGTGAATTTCCTACCTTTTGATTTCAATCTCTTATTATTAGTACACCTATCATCATCGCCTTTCAACCACATTCGTATCATGTTTTCGTTCTGATAGATCCAAATTTCATCTAGGTAAATAAGTCACTTTTTCCTTATCATCAGCATATTCCAAATATTTTTTTAAGAATTTGAGGTTGCTTTCCTTTTCGTAACCTTTGCCTAGTTCCAAAACGACTATAACTTAGCACTCAATAGAAATTATGACACTGTGAGAATTCAAAACTACGTGCCGAATGTCAATGCTCAGAAATGTCAAATCGCCGCTTGCATGCAACATTAAATTAACTAAATCGCCAAATGTCACTACTCACGTAGTCCTCAATCTTTTTAGATGTTTCTGAACATAAGCTTGCGGCAGTGCAAGTACAAAGCAAGTGAACAATGCAAGAGATAATTAAAATTCTTACAAACATAGAACTGTTAAATCATTAAATAATGGAAATTTGTCCAATGTGTATTGGATTTGTACAGAAAAGCTTGAATTATAAAATTGCTAAACTTATTTTGTGGTTTTTTAAAAACTGTGTTATAGTATAAGGCTCTGTAAGCCAAGATAACATTTGAACCCAAAAACCTTATTCGCTTTATTACCCGGTTGACTACAAATCTGCTAAGATTAAAGAGTTATTAACCTGTAAGTACTATGCATGAACAAACATAATGCAAGTACTACGCATGAGTCATTATGGCCCATTTATTAAATTAGCTGAAATGCAACTCAAATCAAATGGAAATAACATTTTAATTTAAAGGCTATTCTAACCGTATTACCACACTAAAGTTTAATTTCTATTCGTTGTTGATTCTACCTGTCAAGTACATATAAAGAGGTTTCTCTACCGTTGGAAGAACTTTGATATAAATTCTGACACCTCCAATCTTGGGCATGCAAAAAATAAAGCAATAAACATCAGCTATCGCATATGCAACACATTTTTCATTTAGTTCATCATCTCCTGCATTTGCATTGTTATAAAAAGGAACTTTATCTTACTTCTCTGAATTGTCACCTAAATTACTATCATTATGCATACTTGAGAACCAAATGGTGAAGATAAAACTTCTTGTTTCCTGTTGGGCAAAACGTTGTCTTCTATTTTTGCAAAATGTCCCAACACAGGCGATGTTTCTCTTAGTCTATCCACAGTTTCTATAGCACTGTAGCAATAATACTGTCAAGCTCGATCCTGGAGTATAATTATCCTACAAATGAAAAAAGAATTCAATGAAAATTTCAGATATATGTATAGCCACCATTTTGTTCATTTGTAATGTTTCTCTATGAGAAATTTCATCACTTAACCTCAAACCACTTAACCTCAAACAAATTAGAAAAAATTATAATCGAGCTGGTGACATTGTGCCTCTTTCCAAGTCGACGGTAGCCTTTACGCATTGGAGATTTCCGTAAGTTGATTTGAGTATTGTAATAATTACATCAAAAATATGTGTGGTATTAATAAATGATGGGCCAAAACGTCCACGAGATTGACAGAATCTTTTGAAAGTACTATGATTTGTCTAAATACTAGTAATTTTTGTCTGTATTAATTAAACTGTTCAAAAAAGCTCCACGCAAGGTTTAGATTGGTTTCTGAGAATGATCCCTTAATGACCAGGTAGAAATTTCATTATATTCCTGCTTTTCACGACGAACTATTAGCTAAGCCTTCGGATTCTACTGAGCAGACACTATCGGCATCAAGCTCACTGAAAAACTCTCTATGTGATTGTTTTAAATCTAAGAAATCACTTGCATGGGGCATTCAAAACTTCAAATCTTGGCTGGATGAAGACCGTTTACTAGATGTCACAATCATTTCAAAAAAACTCATCGTCATCTATCAAGTTCCTTGTCGGTCAAACTTCCGGTTAAAGCAGAGGCAAACAAAGCAAGAATGATTTCATTCAGAGAGGAAACGTGGTACCTAATCAACAAAAAGATATATTTGCCTGCTTTATCAATTATCAAAAGGCATTTGATACAGTACTACACACAAAATTAATAGAGATACTTGAAATAACTGGAATAGATAAGAAAGACTTGCGGGTAATTCAAAACCTGTACGGGCGCCAAAAAGCTAAAATTAAAATTGGAGAGTTAACGACTAATGACAGAAATACAAAAAGGAGTGCGTCAAGAATGTATTCTCTCCCCTCTTCTCTTTAATCTATACTCAAACTGTGTGTCTAAAGAAGCACTGGAGGATACACAAAATGGACTCAAGATAAATGGTGTAACAATAAACACAATCAGATATGCTGACGATACAGCGATTCTTACAGATAACATACAAAACCTTCAACTGCTTCTAGAAAAAATAAAGTCCATCGGAGTAACGTTTGGCCTTAAAATTAATACAAAAAACCAAATTTATGGTATTCAGCCGCCGGAGCCATGACGAGGCACAGTTATCACTAGATGGGAAACAAATCGAGAGGGTTAACGCATTTAAATATCTCAAAAGCCAAATTTCGTATGACCTTGTAGCGGAGCAGTAAATCAGAGAGATCGTCGCTGATAGTTACCATAAAATAAACAGTGCGTGTTATAAATATTCTCGAAGTGCAAGCAGTTAGCTTAAGTGCCATTTGAAAACTTTCTAGCTAAAGGGTACACGCAATTAAAAACGCCTAATGTCAAAAAGTGATTTGTGCCGCGGAATTCAAAAGAAAAGAAACTCTCCAACGTCTTCGAGTGTCCCTCAAACAAAAGTTTCCTAAGTCAGAAACGTAAGTGGATGCATAATACGGCTATAAAACTGCAGCTGTTAAAATCGAGAGTGAATTTCGAGTGGGTCATAAACATCGAACCCTTTTGGCAAGTGAAAGTGAGCCGGCACTTCGTCTTGGAAATACAATACCATTGTTACGACTAGAATAGGGAATCCTTTTGTAAATTGTACAACCAGGGTATATATACGGAAGCAATGCAGCTTAAAGATCATAGCGTACTAGGTCTTAGAGCTGAACTACCACCTTTGGTTGTTCAGCACACGACGAGTCAGATTCTCAACGTGTTATCAAATCTCAATACTTACTGAAGCATTCACTTTGAATGTTTCAGGAGCTAAGTGTCAGAATCACAAATGCTCATATGTATTCCGATTAACTCTACCTGTTCGCTCCGCAATTGTAATAGTATAGTAGCTAATCCGCACATTTAATTTATGTCTGTAATCTGTTGCGTTTAATAAAGAATATTAGGAGTGATATAGTTATTCGTGTGTGTAATTTCTAACTAACACCATAACCTATATACACCAAATTGGTGACCCCAGACAAGAAACACAACGGGCACCAACTAAATTGACGCCTAGAAGCATTTGAAATGTGGATACACTGTAGAATGTTTCGAGTCTCTTGGATGGAACGTAAAGCAAATAAAGAGATACTAAGGAGAGCTAACACGGAACGAGAACTATTAACCACAATTAAAGTCCGTAAGATCTCATATCTTGGGCATATATTAAGAGGCGAAAAATATCGCCTTCCTTATACACCTGATCCTCAAAGGAAAAATTGAAGGCCGACGTGGCATCGGCAGAAGACGAATATCGTGGCTAAGAAATATTAGAGAATGGACTGGAATATAAGAGGTTGAACAGTTATTCTGCATAGCCCAAAATAAAAAAGAAATCGCCGAAGTGATCACCAACGTCAGGGAGACCGGACAAGGCATAGAAAGAGGAAGAGAGTAAAATATCAGTTACGCAAATTTTTTGAAACACTTCACTCAAACTACGTGTTATACACATGGGAAATGATAAACCTAACACTGTTTACACGTTTTCAAAAAACGTTGACTAATTTAATATTTCGCAGTAGTACTTGCCAGTTAAAATTACAATCTCCAATAAAAATTGTACAACCTTAGCAGAATATAATATCACCAAAGCAACCAAAAAAAAAAAGTTAAGTGTTAATACTTTACATTTTAACTAACATACTAACAGCCGGTCTTATAAAGGCCACTAATCTGACGTTAACTTTAATTCACTGTTAAAATAAACAAAGGCGCATCAAAGTTTGTTTACCAATGAATAAAATGGCATAAGCACTGACGTTTTGATGTGCTTTTGTTTATTTTAACAGCGAATTAAAGTTAACGTCAGATTAGTGGTTTTTATAAGACCGGCAGTAAGTTTGCTGTAATTTATACTGATTCAATAAAATCGTGTTTTTAAACTATGCAAACAACCTCAGAAAACCCAAGTTCAATCTCTTATTATTCATAGTAGTGTATTGTGTTATAGGCTCATAGTGACGTGCAGCATTTTATGAAAAGCCTGGGCAGTTCATGTAATCAGCAGTTACTGTTACACCATTTGCCGGGGTTTTTCGTGAAAAACCTTGAAATCATATGTAATCCGTTGGTGTAATGAAAAATTTAACAAGATCTGCCATTTTTTAAGACATCGGCATATCATGAAAAGATGCAATATTCATATTATGAAATGAAGTAGTTACTAAAATAAAAAACTAAACTAGTTAGTTATTTTAGTTTATTTTATTTTAAAATCTGCAAAAACTGGACATTTAGTCCATATTAGCCATATATCACAAATGTTTACATAGTTTTTTGAAGTAAAATTAAAACTACTAGCCTAAAGGACACATTAGTAAATAAATATGTATGAATGAAATTAGATGTTTTCATCAAATTAATAAAAAAACACAGCAACAGTGAGAATGACTCAACTTAATCCGTCAGGACGCGCATCCTAATTTGTGGCGAATAGACGCTCGGGGGGTATAATTTACCATATAATGTAATTGCTGTGTAAAGAAATTAATATTGCACTATATAGTAGTAAAACATATTAATGGGTCATTTAGAGCAAAATAATAATATTATGTATATTAAAACATCTTTTTATTTCTTAAAATTCACATGTTTTTATCTATTTCCGAATCATCACTTGACGGTACATGATCATCAATGTGTGACATTTCATATACAATCTTTTCCAAATCGGCTTCTGCCAGAGGTTGTCTAAATGCCCATTTCGAAGTAAAAGGACGTGATTCCATTATTATTTCTAATTATTCACTTTTCACGACTATTAAAGTTACATCTAAATTCACCAAACCAACCAAAATACTGTTACGTAAGGACTCGCGCGTGGGTAAAATTTACCCCATAACATATTATCCCGTTACAGCTAGATTGTAACTGATATCAAAAGCATAAATACGATGCATTTGTACTTTGGAGAGTCTACTCGAGAGGTACCTAGGAGCGAAAGCGTATGCAAAAAAGATTTTTGATTTTATTAAGTTTTTTTGAGCGCTGGGATATTTTTTACCCACACGCGTGTCCTAACGGGTTAAAACTCTTTAAATGTTTACTTCACAAGGAGCCCAGCAATAAAACTGGTGAATTGTGTTAAGCACGCGTCATAGCACCAAATGACTCAGCAGATGGTGTAACGTTATGTATTACCTACATGAACTGCTTCGACTTCTCATGAAGAGCCATGTTTCACTATGAGTCTACGAAATATAGATTGGTAAATGGGTTAGCAAATTTTATGATATCATCAGCATACCTTTAGGTCCTATTAGAATTTTGTCGAGATTAAAATACTTCAAGCAGAGGATCTTTTACATGCTACACTACATAGCAGGGCTCAAAGTGGTATCTGCATTAATTTATGTAAATAGTGACTAAAAATTTCAGAGTTATGCACCAAATATGTACCACTTATTATCAATGTCGCCAAACTTCAGTATAAGAAAAAAATCAACGTATTTTAAAAAATTACTGTAGAAAATATTCTATACAAAAGGCGATAGATAAAGTAACAAAGTAAACATTAAGTTTGGCAATGCCTGTATATTAACAAAACAAGAAATATTTTTTATAATAGTATATTACATACCGACATGGAAAGTGTTTCATTACTATAGAGAAATTAAGCAGTTAACGCAGATGCAAAGCGTCGAGACAGGAATGAAACTTTTCACCGTTGTATGTATACTATTTTACTCACAATCGGGTTTTGTTATTATTTATTTAATTAAAGTTTCAAATAATACGTTTAATAAGTCACTTTAACAAAGGAATCGGCAAAGTTGTTGCTAGGTAACATGACAAGTTCATTGTAAAACCTTTCCCGGCTAGCTGTACCTATTATTAACCTATTGTGAGTAATAGTATATTACATACCGAGGCGGAAAGGATTCCACTCCTGGCGAGAGAACTATAGTTTAGCCTTGAGGTAAACTAGTTCTCGAGACACAGAAATGGAATTTTTGCCGAGGTTTGTATACTATTTTATTCGCAATCATCTAATTTTAAAAATAACTCAATTGAATTCTGAATAATAAATATCCTGATGTAGCAACTATTTTTGTTACCATGAAAAAACAATTATAATAACTGTCAACCGTATGGAAAGGTACCTACTATTATTTAATAACTTATATTTATACACTTCGTCAGTGTGAAGAGTTACAGTAATAATAACTTAAATATTTATAAAAACATAATAAGTAATAAAGTTATGTACTTTATTACAAAATAAGTTAAATCCGGATAAACAAAAAAACCAGGAATATTTTGAATATCTAAAGAAATTATACTAAATTGTTATTGGTGGAAGCCTGACTGATAGCAGAACAAACCAAATAAAATATCCAACGTCCTTGTCACCAGAGTATGTATCACTATTGTACCGGGAGATCAAAAATGATTGACTTGGCCGCTCTCATAAAATATGCCTTTAGTAAAAATGTGCTGCCTTGCACCGATTGGGTCTTAACCAGTGTTGCCAACTGTGTGATAATTTCTTCCTTTGTATGATATAAAATAGTCATCCATAAATGTATGATAATTTTGCATTTTATATTTTTATAATATAAAATCCGATTTTTGATTTTACCTTATTGGGAACTCAAAATCACTAGCACAGTTCTAGTGACTTTTGTTTCGTAAGGTTGATAGAACATAAACCAAACGTATTTATGTTTGTGTCATGTGAATCACGATTCACATGACACAGTAGGCAAACTAAAAGTACGCCTGCGTCATGTGATGTATCAGTATCATGCTATCATGTGTCATCTGTCATTCTTTGGGCGCCTGGACGGTGTGAATGTTTGTTTTGCTATTTGTTCACTCCAAAGCTATTTCAATTTATAAATCGTAAGTCGTCTAATGTTTATACCTATTGATTTTTGTTGTATACACTATATTTTTGCAGCACTTGCTAACGACATGGATGGGGACACCGACAGCATTGTTTCTGACAGTGAAAATTAATCTCAGACTCCGCCTAAAAAAAAAAAAACTGGAAGCAACTGGAATTTCGTCCAGAATGGCGGCAGAATCCGGATTTTAAATACTGACTGTCGCCTGTTTCGAATAAAACAATAAAGGCAAGTGTATGCTATGTGATGTAGAATTTGTAGCTACTGTAACTGTAATAAGAAAGTATAAAGAGGGAAACAAACACCAAATAAATGAATGGAATAAACAACAGTCCAGTTGTGTATTGATGCAACAGTTTGTAAAATCAAATGATGCATTGGCTTTGTCAAGCAAAGCTGCAGAAATAAAAATTTGTGCTTTCTTAGTGGAGCATAATATTTCATTTATGTCAATAGACCACCTTAATTTCATTTATGTCAATAGACCACCTTACGGAAATGCTTAAGAATTGCTTTCCGGATTCTAAGATTTGTCAAAGTGTGCATACAAAAAGAACAAAAGCGACAGCCTTAGTCACTGAAGTGATTGGAGGTTATGAAAAGAACAGACTTGTCAAAGTCCTTAAAAGTAAAAATTCAGTATTCTTGTAGACGAAACCACCGATATATCTGTTACCAAAACCATGTGCATTGTTATTCGGTACTACAATACATTGCAAAAAAAAAGTATTAAGTAATTTTTTGAACTTTGTGATGTTCATAAAAATGGAGAAACTTATTCAATATTATTCAAAAAGCCTTAACTGACAGAAATATTCCAATGGATAATGTAATCGGTATGGCTTCAGATGGTTGCAATGTTATGGTAGGTTGCAATAATTCAGTGGCAACAAGATTCATGGATGTTTGCCCAGGAATAAAAATCATGAAATGTATATGCCATTCAATACATCTCTGTAGCAGTGAGGCTTGCAAAACATTACCGAGGAATTGTGAAGACATGGCCAGAAATACTTACAATTTCTTTAAAGTAAGTAATTTATAATTCACACTTTGCAGAAATTATTTATTTGTTTTATAGAATAGCTCAAAGCGTCTGGCTGATTATGAACAGTTTCAAGTTTTCACAGAAGTGGATATTCACAAATTGCTGCATCCATCGCAAACAGATGGCTTTCATTGGGACAAGTGGTATGTAGGATTGTCGTACAATGGAATGCATTACAGCTTTTTTCAATGAAAAATGGCTACAAGAATGTCTCCTTGCTGCTGAGCAAATTTATAAATGCTTAAATGATCCCTTTATAAAATTTTATTTCTTGTTCCTTGAATGGATTTTACCAAGATAAATTCATTGAATGAATTGTTTCAAAGTGAGAAAGTACTGATTACATCATTACACGAGACAGTCTGTAGGTACTACACAGATCTATTGCTTTGTTTCATGAGTAGAAAATATGTATTATCTACAGATCTTTTTGAAATTAACCCTGAAGATCGTTCTAATTTTTTTGTACAAAACTAACTTATATCTTGGCATAAATGTAATGCAGGCTATTAATGCTAAGGAAATTCAAGACAACAAAGATATGTTAAATTACTTTTATCTATGACCACTACTAAAAGTAGGCCTTTTAGCACTAGCTTGTTTCACTAAAAGGGACGTTTTATAGTTTACCGTGGTTAAAGAAATCAGCTATTTACTTTTAGCTCTAGTGCTAAAAGTGAAGTGAGGTTATAAAACTACAATTTGGAACTGGAAGTGAAGTTGTAAAGTTATTCTAGTTGCTTCTTGCGTTACAGGTAAAGTGTTTTTGAAATAATTAAAGCGTCACATAATGAATACACTCAAATGTGGAGTATTAATAATTACATTTCGTAACTGACCTTCACAGCACTGGCTTCGCAAACATTCGCCCGCGCATGGCCTACTATTTATTATGACATAAATTAGAAGTGTCGTAGATGCAAACATTTGTTAAATCGATGTTTATGGATTAATAACGGTAAAATTAAGGTCGTAGTTAATTTATTGTATGCAACGCGTGCATAAACGTCGAGTTTTAGCACTTGTTGCATAAATAGCTATTATGAGAGATGCTTTGAATTTTTCAGTATACTAGGTGTACAAATAAAAAAAAGATATGACTTTAACAATTCTTTTTTGTCAGATTTGCATATTTTTGAACCAAAAAATAGTGTTTCACATTCGACCCGAGACAGGCATCCTACTCTCTTAGACCTTTTAAATAAATCTGAGACGTTTGCACCTAAGACAGAATGAAAAAATATAGATAATGACTGGTGAAACCTTCCAACTATACGTTGCCTGATCATATAGATGTTTATGGTGAAGTAGACCATTTTTGGGGAAAGTTGCTAGATTTAGGCATTTTTGAGTCATTATCCACGTTTGTTTTAAATATTTTAAGCCTTCCACACTCTAATGGTCAGTGTGAAAGAGTGTTCAGTAAGCTCCCATCCAAGTTCTGACCAGAAAGAGCGTTGCTTAACTCTACTGATCGAACGTGCACGCTTGTTCAAGCTACACCACCCGGGTTAACGACTACCGCAGGTGTTAGCGTGGTAGCCGGGGAACGTACGATTTTTAAACCCTAGAGTCGCCCGGGATTTATTATTATGTGTATAAAATGAATTTACGAAAGTTTTTTTATGCAGATTTATTAGATGAAGATTCACACGATGAAGCAGCTGCAGTGGAGGTCAATGAACCACTGGAGGTGACTCCATCAACTGGTTTAAATACTGACATGCCAATAATTATTGCATAAAACATAACTCCAGGGGCATCTCGTACAGTGAAGACTGGTAGAAAATCTACAGAGAAATCACTCGAAAAATTTGCCGAACTTTACCAGCAAAATGCACTGCAGCAACAAGATGCAGCAGGTGATTGTCAAGAACAGTTCATTTCTCAGCTGTTTTGAGAATCAGAGATATTTCGAACAACTTATGACGCAGTTCTTTGAACAGCAGAGCCAGATAATGAAAGAGACAACTTCTTCTCTCCTGCATGGTTTAAGTGGTATTTTTCAACCACAATTTATTCAGTATCCTCAAGGTTCAAACAGGCACGGCCAAGAGTGTCAGTGCCCCGAATGTTTATAATATAGTTGAATGACGGAAAATAAAAATAATATTAAAAATGTATTTATTTTGCGTTCATAGTGTAAAAACAAAATTATTATTAAATAAATGTTCACCACCATAATGATCTCTTGTTCGATCATGGTGGTCATCAGGCTGAGGGAAAATTATTTCTACTTCCTCGACATCATTTGCGCATGCTGAAAGAAACTTTTCACTTCTGGATTCCACAATATTGTGTAAAATTCAACAGGCTGTGAAAACGTTGGGTACAAAGGTATAATGTAGATCTAAACGTTTCAATAAACATCGCCATCGTGCTTTCAATCTTCCAAAGGCTATTTCAACACATACTCTCAAACAACTTAAATGCACATTAAATGATTCTTCTTCTGGGGATAATCGTGCAGTTTTAGTGTAACCTTTAATTAACCATGGAAGCAGTGGATATGCAGGATCTCCCATAATTAAAAGAGGTATATCTACTGCATTCATAGACTTCGTTTTGTTAGGAATTAATCTGTTTGAATCTGTATAAATTTGAGATCCTGAGGCGTCATGGCAAGATCCAGGGGCCTGACAATTAATATTTCTGAATCTATATGCATGGTCTACCACTGCTTGTAAAATAATTGAAGGCCACCCCTTACGATTTACAAAATCTCGATATCCATCTGAAGGTGGCAATATAGAGATGTGTGTACCATCAATTGCCCCAATTAATTGTGGGATGTGGCTTTTCTCCTCGAAATGATATGAAATGTTTTCACATTCTACTGCATCTGGCATGTTTAAACACGGCACCAATTATGGCATTTACCACTTTATGGACAAACTTACATACAGTGGATTTATGCACTCCAAAAGCATTTCCAACAACCCGATATTCAGCACAACTTGCTAAAAAGTACAGTGTTATGGCAACTTGTTTTTGAACAGAAACTGGTTTTCGAATACACAAACAGTTTCCATCAGGTTTAAGTTTTGCTGTATGCTGATTACATAACCACAAAAACGTTTCTTTACTCATGCGAAAGTTCTCTAGCCAATCTTCTTCCAGAAAATGCTTCATTACTATATTTTCCCACCAGTCATCGCTTCTCTTTTTCATCCATAAAGTTCGGTTACTCAGACTAAGAATAGCTCCAATAGATAAATAAAGATTGGTGGTCAGTGTTAAAGCAGGAGTTAGAATATATTGCATCCACATTCTTACGAAGGATGCGATATGTTGATTCATTATGTTGCTTTAAAGATGCTAGCTTCGCTCACTGAAACAATAATTAAAATATAAAACATGAACATTTAATAAATCGAGATAAAATGTTACCTGAGAAGTAGATTAATCTTGTAGGTTATGGCGGTTGTGTTTATAATTTTATAATAACTGACAGCGTCTGTCAGAATGACAAATGGAAAATTTCAAAGCAATTGGTCACACTGCGACGAGGTTTTAGATAACACGGACGTACAATTTAACGCCTGTAGATCACCCCTTGTGTAAACGCATGTTTTACACGAGTTTTAATAACAACGGTTTAAATAACACCAGCGTTAAATTACCGTGTAAATGTAGTCATAGTAATAGTGATTGTACTACAGATACAAGTGCATAAATTGTTTAAATGCAGTTAGTAAACTGAATATACCTACATTTGAGTGTACATCACAAAGCCACTGTTTTTGAATATCCATGTTTTACAAGAAGTTTATAAAATGTGACGAATTTAGACCGATAAACATTTTGCCAAAGTAGGAAAAGGTAATCGAAATTATAGCAAAGGAGCAGATATTGCAATTCTGCGAATTAAATAAAGTAATAGTGCAAAACCAGTCCAGCTTGCGAAAGAACCACTCATGTGAATCAGCTCTACAATTACCGTGTGATCGAAAACTTTATTTTGTTAAAAATTTATGTTGGCAGTCGTGATAGTACAAGTCACATTGGCATTTTATATCTGTCAGTTTAAGGTTATGCCAATAATGTCATTTTAACAAATACAAATATTTTTGATGAATACATAAAAATGTTAATAACAGAAACAACTGCAGCTGTTCAAAGTGATATCCATCATATTCCATACACAGCACCACTTAGGGCCGGTTGCAGAAAGCAATGTTAAGTCCGGTGTTAGCTAACGCGACGTCAAAGTGAACCAAAAACGAATCAAATCTCAAATGCTTATGGTAACTAATACATTAGTAAACAAAATTTGATGCGATTTTGTTCACTTTGACGCGATGTTAGCTAACACCAGACTTAACATTGCTTTCTGCAACCGGCCCTTAGTGTTCAGTATTAAACATACTGTCAAAGTTAAGTGATTCTGACAAAACTGTATAGGTTATGTTTAATTATTATACATATTTATGCATTAAGGGAGACCTGAATATGTTTTTTTCTTGAGGTTGACATGGTTATACACCAAGGGTCAACGGAAGGTAAAAAAACATGAATACCTCCAGTGGTGCATATAATATTTTATCTTCATTGGTGTTGTTATAGACTACCATGGAGTAAGAGGTAAGGAGACCGATCGCCATGCGTGCCGCTCACCAAAACCTTTGTTGATATTTGCGGATCTTTAGTAGTCCCGTAGTCTGCCACTCCTGGTGTAAATGTTCTGTGCCGGATCAGTTGACGGCAGGGTGGGGGCTTGTTTACGTCTTGATTTGCTGCAGCGATCGTATGCCACGATCACGTGACGGATTGAGGAACTGGCGGGAACACCAGCGCTGCTAGTGGTAGCATGGCGATCGGTCTCCTTCCCTTTTACTCCATGTAGACTACTTACCAAATCAATTTGATTATCGTTAAGAGCTTTATTACCGCACTCTTTTTTACAAAACAAAAAAATACATTAAACCAGAATTTATTGATGAAGATAAAATATTGAAGAATATACGTTTGCTTATGGCACTTAATGAAACTCGTTTGATTGCAGCAGAACTCGGCTCACCGCCTCATTTTTGCAATCAAACTTGTATACTTAATATATTTACTAGCATATCAGTAAAATTAGTATAAAATTTCAAATGTCGTGTCATGTCATATTTAAAATAAAAATCGGTAAGTAACATCAAGGATTGCCTGAATGTATGGTTGTTAAAGACGTTTGTAGTTGCATGGTTGTCATGAGATTGAGAAAGAAATAATTTGAAAAATCCCAAGAACGTTATGAGTAGTTTTTCGTATTTTGTACCTATCTACAATTAAAATGAACAATATCATGTTGCTAGTAAACATCGCCTGCGTCGATTAACAAAAACTTCGTCTTTATGAAGCCTGTCAGCTAGCCGAATGTCGGTAATATGCAAATTACGGCCACTTCATGAAATTGGCACTGGTTGACCCCATCTGACAGATCACATATATTCCCTTTACGCAATAACCTTTATCCAACCACAAACATTGACCATATTTGATAGCAATTCATGATAGGAGACGTTTTTTTTATTCCCATTTCCACATGAAGGAACGCAACGAGACATTTTCAAAAATGTTTTAACCAAACACAAGCTATCAAATTTGAAACATCAAATTGTGTGAACTAGCGCAATGTGAACTATTGAAATAAATGTCAAAACATTTATACACGTGTTAACATAACCTATCAACGCAGGCGACGCTAGTAAATAAAGTACCTAGTAGTTTGAAATTGAATCACAATCAATCAGAATTTATAATTATTGGCAGTAGGCACAGCATAAATAGTACTGACCATTACAACGACTTCAAGGTTTTTGTTAATTGCTTTGAAATTGAGAAAGTAAGGGAAATTAAATATTTGGGGATGGTTATAGACGAAAATTTAAGTTTTAAAAGTCATACGAACTATTTAATGAAAAAAATTGCTCAAAAAGTAGGAGTAATGTCACGTGTTAGTCATAATTTGTTTACACTTACTAAAATAACAGTGTACAAAACCATTGTAGCACCGTATTTAGAATATTGTTCAACACTTACGTTAAGATTAGAAGGGGAAGTTAAAGAATTGCAAAAATTACAAACCGAGCTATGCGTGTTATGTGAAAAGTTACAAGATACACGCCCGTAAGTACTATGCTACAAGGCTTGAACTAACATTTACTTACAGTTTCAAAATCAAAAATAAAAGCATTGTGTAGTATAAACGTGCATTGCACTAAGCTGATCTGCTCGATTGCTGCTTTTGTGCAAGTTTTATAAAAATTGGCGCTCTACTTAGCGACTATCTATGGCACTGTAATACAGTTTTACTCTGGAGAACTGAAGAATTAATTACCCCATGTAGGTAATCCAATCACAGTAAGTCAAAAGCTAACAATTTATTTTTAAAGAGCAAATGATTCTGTAGAGGTCTATCTGATTAAATTTAAATATAATGTAATAAATTCTATTTTCGTCCTATACTCTGATAGATACTTGCATTAACTTCAGCTGTGTAACTCGTACATTGAGGTTATGTTCAATTTAGGGCACTTGCAACTGCTACACCCAGAGGTAAAAAGAAAGTTCTGGGTAGGTTTTTAGTATACTTTAATTAAGTCTACAGTTTATTATAATCAAAACTTGGTTTCAAATAGTGTTAGAATAAATTTGAGTAGGAAATAAATACGATTCTAATACCTACTTCATTGAGCAAAGAACTTTCTTTCAAATAGTACTATACTTATCCATTCTTCCCCCAAATTGTTATGTGATGCAGATGCATTTGTGTTTATGTGCTTTTCTCAAGAAATTACTATTAACTCTGAAACATAAGAAATGTAATTTGGTCTTCCCTCGTGTTCATTAAGCTTGTACACTTAATAATAAACCTCGTTTGAATAACAAATCTAGCTGCATTAAGAAACGAAATCTCAGCGTGAAGCTATAATAGGCATTACAACTCTATTAAAGGCTGCATTTCAAATTCTCCCGTGCGAGGTTTAGGCTACTATACGAAGAATACCTCTCGACTACATTTAACGTAGTTCATTCTGATTTACTTACTGAACGTCTTCTGGCAAGGCTTTTTGCACATAAAGGCCTGTTTATACCAAAATGTTTTTATCCAAAAATTAGGTTAAGGCGGAATAGGGCAAAACGGTGCTTACTTTCTCGTGGAATATCGCCTCCATGGCTTCGGGATGACTGTCTGTTTCCCCTTTAGGATTTTGGCAGGTCCGACGTAAAATAGGAGCGAAAGACTGCAAAAAACGATGAAAAATACGTCATGTCAAACTTGTCATCGGGCGCACAGAATCACTTTGCAACAACTTCACGTTATTTGTGTGGTTAGAGACATTTTATTTTAGTGTTGCGCATTCAAAATTTTGTAATTACCTGTATTTATGTATAAATTGTATATAAGCCGTAAGTAGAATTTTTGATGGTAATAGAATTTGACGTTTAAATCCATCTAGGGTTTATTTGCGTAGTTAATTTCCGCGAACCAATCAGAAACAAATATTTTTAGTTCGGTTTTGTTTTTATGAGGCATGTTGACATTCAACATGGCGGCATGTCGTCAGTGCTGTGCTGTGTCGTGGTGAGTTGAAAATTTCCATTTTATTTCGGAGAATAGCCCTCGCCCCCGGCCCAAACGTACGCGGAACCGTTCAGCAGCCCCCGATTAGTGCGTGGAAGCGTTCGCAGGGCCGCTGGGGCGAGCCCCGACTCAAATTCCGGCGGATCCTCGCGGTCCTCTAACCCTTATTAACATCTTTTGTGCTGTCATTCCCCGCTAGTTGGGCCTTTTGCATGAAATAAACCGCCGCTCTGGGGGCCTGCCCCGATCCGCGGCCCCACGGCGGAGGGCCGCTGAAAATAAATCCAAATGCGCGTCCGTCGAAAGCAAATCAATAATTTGACTATTGTTCCCCTTGCCCCAAATGCACGTTTCTAAATCTGTTGTGACGGATGCATTTTTCGGTTTGGCTCATCCTCCACTCGCAGCCCATTTCCACCGGTTTGTTTATTCGGCGCCCCTGCGTTTTCGGCGTTTCCACAAGTCGGGCCGTGTTTGTGGCCATTGCTTTAACTGGATCAATTTTAATTATTTACACACATTATTTATAAATAAGTTATCGCGCCAAGCGCGCTTGTTTGCGCTCTCCTCGAATGGGCTTTTTGTTAATTCTTTATTGGTTCTGGACTTGGGATTAAATTGAACCCCAATTTTGGTTGATCAATAAAAATTGCCAAGGTTTACATACATGGCTAAAAGTATCAGTCAGCAAGGAGTGCCTCAGGTATCCATCAGGGGGCCACTATCCTCGCCTTAGTTTATAATGCTTCACTTAAAATCAATAAGTCTTCCAAACAAATTCGATTCTTCGTTGCAGACTAATATAACCAACCGAAAGGTACAAGACATAAAATAGGATCGCTCGAAGTGTTCCGCAACCTTAATTATTATTTAGAGCTAGTAGCTTCGACCTATTCTCATAACTAGATAAATCTGTACCTGTACAAGTACAGTAGATATGTTCTTAGAGGAATTGATAATCAAATTCTGCGAATTTATTATGTCAAAAATTAATACAATTAGGGCGATGCATTTGTAGGAACAAACGAATATTGTAAATTTTACAGATTCAAGAAAAATATGTGAGGTTTTATTTTCACGTACCGAGCTCGCAAGATTATAATGGGAAATTATATCTGCAACGCAAGACTTCGTTTTAAATGAGCATTCGCAGAGTTGCTAAGTTGATATATTTATATTGTGTTCAAACTTCCCTTCAGTGCTGCTTTGAATTTAAATCAGCTTCCATTATTTCAGCTCCTGTTGAGTAGCTCAGTTCCGTAGTCTGTCAATTTAGTTTAAAAATATGCTGCTTTCGTGGAAGCAACTGTGGTAAAACTATAAATCGCTTTGAATAGAGTTATTAATGTTAGTCGCAAGTCGAGAATGTAGAAGTGCAATAAATTTGTTACAAAGTTAATATTGTAAATACGTTTGAATTGCTTGGTTAGTTTAAGATTATAATTTGGTAATTAGGAAATTGGAAAAACTCCAAATGCAAGACCAAATTAATTTCAGAAATAACAGTAACAATCTCTGCAAAAACAGCTTTTAAAATTGTCACGCAGTTTATATTTGTTCTGTTTAAATTGGCTCATTATCATAACTTGTTGACAATATTGCTTGATAACTAATAGTTATTAGAATCAGATGTGTTAGGGGCGTTCTTGTTGTACCTAATTTAAAAGTAATTAGTACTGCAACTAGATTTAGAAATAATCAAGAGTATTATTATGGGTTATTAGCTTGTATGCCAAATCTGCGAGTTACATGTACACAGAGCTGTTATGATGCCAAGCTCAAGGCTGAAACAGAATAAACAAACGGTCTTTTAAATAAAAATAAAGGATTGCGTTTACATTGTAAAATCAAAAATTAATTGCTGTATTCTAGTAAAACATAAACGTATAACCAGCTTAACTTTTTTTTACTGCACAAAATATTACAAATATGAAGCCTAATAGTTTCATGAGGCAGAATTCCAAAAAAAATTGATAAATAACAAATGCAAAAAATGTAGAAGTGTTGATGGAGAATAAATGTTCTGCTTGTTTTGAAAGAAAACTTGCAAGAATTCAGAGAATTTTCAACACATGCAAGCTTCCTCATTTTATTAGAATTTTAAATTACAATTATTTACAATCAAGTTAAAATGCGTTGTAATTCCTGGGAACTGAGTATACCAAATTTACAATTGCAAATCGCAGCATTTCTGCTAAAAATTCTGCATTATTTATTAAAAGCAGCTGTCTATATCTACCTTCTGACAATTTCATTGGCTTAAAACCTAGAAATGTACAACATTTAAATACTAAACTAAAAACTACACCTTTTGCTGTTTTTAAGCTTCAATTAATGCCAGGATAAAAGTAATCTCTCCAAACCGATGCCACAGCCATGTGCTTTGATGTATTTTAGATTTATTGAAAGTGTTTTCTCGTGTGAAGCTCTAACTCAGCCAATTGTTCACTCTTCTGCATTAATGCCCTGCAATAGTGCAGTTATCTTTCAATATCGGTTTTTATTAAAACTCAGGCTCTGGCAAACGTCCTAAAGGTGAAATTTTGTTTATGCTGGGGTTACATACACAACAAGTTTGGTTGGGTTGAAAACAATTCAACATCGTAACGCAGTGTTTAATGGAATTTTTCTTGCATTACGCAGCCGTTAACTTCTAATTTATGTAAAAAGCATGGCTGATCATTCGTCTATAAGCTCTTTTTATCATACCTGACCAAATGCCTAAAGCTGCTGGATTTGTTCTTCTCAGAAGGTCAAAATTTCATTCATAAGAGCAACTTGACGTCATTAAACGTTAGCACATGCCTTGAATGCGACCTTGAGGTATGTGATTTTGTGTGAATTTTAATTAATGTAAAAAGTAATTTAAAAATTTGAATTTCACCACAAAAAATAGCACCAATAACAATTCACATGGCGTAATACTGTTGCAGCAGAATTTGAAATCGTCGAACCTATTTTTATTAGCGTGCAATTTTATGTTATATCATGTTGCTTCAAGACAGTATAGACACAATTTTCAGTTGGGACATTGCAAATACATACCTACATGTTGCATTGTAATTTTATTTGAATAGGCATTTTTATATGCAGATGAGTCGTTTTAAGTGGAAATAGCTGAGCGCTAATGGAATGTTAATAACAGTACATGGAAAATCTTGAATTGATAGCTTGGAGAAAGCTGGTTTAAATACTGTAACATTAGAATGATTATAAAACAGCTAAGAAGTAAAAAAGCCTCGTTTGAATTAAATGAAATTATAAAAACAATCGATGAAAGTCCTAACAGCATCAAGAAAGAACGGTAAAAGGTCAAAACAATGAAATTACTACGTACAAGTGTGCATAACGAATACTAAATGAAGTCCTGTTATAGTAATAGAATTATAGACATGATAAAAATGCAGTTTAGTTACTCAACCAGAGAAATTAAAATACTGTGCCAGTATGTTAGCCGGGTTAGAATTAGTAAACAGAGAATTTATTTGCATACTTATATGGCACGAAAGAAAATTGTATCCTAAGTGTGTAGTATTTATTCATTAGTTGTGCATTTTAATTAGCTTAAATTATGGAATATAAAGTGTTGCGGCATGACTAAAACTTTTGGTTTTATTATGTGGTAATGAACTTTTTTATTTATTCTGGAGCACATATTTCTTTGAATTTTTTTTTAAATTAAGAATGTAGCAGAATTATTTATTAGAATTGTGTGTATTTCTTTTGTTTAATCAGTGATTTTAATTATAAAGGTTGAGGCATTGCTTACAGTGGTTGTTTTATTTTCTTAATAGAAATAATTATTACAAGTTGAATTTTTTCTGCATTTTGATTATTGTCTTTCGTTGTATCGTCGTTCTCGTGGTGTATAGCTTTCATAACAAAATTTTTGACAGAAATGCATAATACCTTTAAGAGCAATTGCAAGAAAATGTCGGGAAACTCTTCAAATGTTTTTTGTAGAGCTATCGTTTCCCATAGTGCCTTTGTTATTGTTTTATACTTTTATAGTGGTTGCCTTATTCACTACTCGTCTACAAACTTTTCTCCTGTAAGTCACTCATCACTTCACCATATCATCCTATTTTTAATCTTTCTGGCTCCCACTCCATGACTGCTCTGCACTCGTCACATTCTCCAGCCATCTCTTCTACTGTCTTCTCCACCTATGTTTTCGTTCTCTGAGTTAAAACTGGTATTTTAGGCTTTTATATATTTAAATTTAATCGTTGAATAGTTTTTAAATTGCAAATTGGATCCCTAAATAGTCATAGTTATCAACTTGTTCAAATGTCCACATTAATATTCACTTTTGACACTTCATGAATTTGGTGTTGTTTACTTCAGTCCCATCTCTTTGAGTTGATTTTGGTTCTTGCAATTATAGCAACGTTGTCTGCATAAGCAGGTATCTGCAACTATGTATTCAATATTGCTCTCTTCAAGTCCACTATTCTCATCGCTTTTCATAGAGTATTAAATAGCGCCATAGTTAACACATTTCCTTGCCTTACTCCAATATTTACACCTAAGTTATGTGTATTGCGAGTTCTAACACAGTCGACTGTCTCTTCCATTGTCATTTGAGTTAGCCAAATCAATTATTCTGGAATCTTTATTTTTCTCGAAGCTTTAACCAGCTCCATCCAATTTACCTTGTCAAAGGCTAATATCTACAAATACCAAGTAAACACCTATGCTCATGGCCTTCTCGCATTATTTATTTTACTACGTATAGGGCATCTATTGTTGATTTAGCCGCTATAAATTCGTATTGAGAGCCTCGTATTTTTTCTTTGGAGCATTTTTATATCAATGTCATACTTTGTATTCAACGGCGGTTTCCCGAGTCATCTCTTTTTTATTGCCGCTGTAATCACATCGTAGTTTTTTTCTGTTGTATTTTATCAACTTCCCATGATCTTATTTATACCAGGTGCTGTTCTATTCCTGATATTAATTATTATGTTTTAATGCTCTGGTATCTTAACATTATTTTATTGTTTATGCCCATTCCTTCATTTTGTTACTGTTGCTACGGCTGATGTTGTCTGTCACATTTATTATGGCACATTCTTCATTTCTCTTCTATAAGCTTCGTGTTTATTATCTTTATTGCTTTGTTTTGTTTCATCCATCTTTCATTTCTTCTAATATATTTCAAGTTTTATCTTGCATAGTCCATTTCCTTTTATTATTGCAGGGTTTGTTACTAGTTTATTCAATATTTCTCCGATTAGTTTTCCTCTGCCATCCAGTTTTGTAACATTTTTGGTGTACCAAATTTTTGCATCGTCTAATTTATATTTTATTACTTACGTAGTTGTGAACAACTTCTGATATGCGACTCTCCTTTGCTACATTCTATATCTTCTGTTGTATGTTTCTCTATCTTTTTGTTAAGTCATTTTGTATGGATGTTAGCTGCAGAGCCTGAAGCTCCGGCTAACCTAGGATTGCTTAGTCAATCCCCAGATTGACTGGTTAAATGTTACGGTCAAAGCTTGAAACAATTTACACATTGCCTAAGCAATCCTAGGTTAGTCGAAGGTTCGGGCTGTGCCGGTACTGCTTCTTTCAGTTTTCCAATTTATGCAACAATAGTCTTTGTTCCACAATTTTATCGTAGACTGTACTTTACCATTATCTCTCAATTCTTTTAATAGCAGTTGTTCGACTTTTTCTTGTATTTTTTCTCTTTATCTTCGCTATTTTATTAGTATGTTATTGTTTAACTTGTGCTTCTAAAATATCCATAATCATCTGGTTTTCTCTATTACATTCAGCTACCATATTTTTCAATTTTTTTATTTCTCTCGACAATTGTTCCTTTTCATTGCTTCCTTCGTTTTATTCTCATTCTTACTATCTTGAAAGTTGTTCATTTCCTTCGCTTTTCCTTAATATTTTTTAGTATGACGTTTATATTTCCTCCTCAATTATTTTGTTCTCTCTAGTTTAGATCTGACACTTTTTACTCTTCCAGTAGGCTCGTATTTCTGTATCAACTTCTGTTTTTTCTTTCGTACTGTTGAAAGTACTGCAGCAACTGTTGAAGACTGCTGGTTTTGTTTCTAATTTAATTCTTCTACGTAACCAGGGTCATTTGTGCTCTTTAACCATTTGCCTACCTATTCACTGTAGAACTTGGATTATACAGAGTGTTCCGAAAATATAGGGCACCAGATACTCTTCAAAATAAGTCTATAGAAGCTTTAGTAAAAAATGGTCTTGAAAGTTTTTTAAAAAGTTTTGTGTCAGAAGCTGCATTTTTATTTTTGAATTTTCTTGACAGCTGAAAAACTACTTATCGAACTGAGTTCAAACTTGACATAATATGATTTCCTTAATTTTCCAACTGTGTGTAAGAAAGTAAAGTAAAGTTCAGGCACTTCATCCCATGTAGGAACATGGCCTGAGACAGGGTCGCCGAAATATCTTTTCGAAACCCAGTCAATCTGGCACACCGTTAACGGCGTACTGTGAGCAAGAGTTTGCTTTGTTATATTAACTCAAATACAAAAGCAAAAGTGTTGGAAATCTAGTTAAAGTATATAACAAATACCTCTATCTGTGACATTTTTAAAACGATCAGTCAAATATAAAACAACACCGGACACAGAACTGTGATGATCCGTAGCAAGTCTATTGTTATATTCTCTAAAGTTGCTATTGCAGATCCAAACCTCGGTATCGTTTGCCATGTTGTGTCAGAAAGGCGTTTCTTTAATGTATGAATGTAGTGAACTTTGTATTGAATCAAACGACATACTGCTGCAATGTTTTCTTAACTTTTTGAAAGTCACACTACCATAAGAAATTTAATCACTTGTGGGACTTAATTACAATTTAGTAAGCTTCGTAAGTGCAAATTAGATTGTATCTGCAAAATATTTAGACAACTCAAACGCCCACTTTGTTTTCATAATTATTTGTAGATAAGAAATTTTTCTGATCGTCTTTTTCTTTTATATACCCGAAATTAGGGTAATAGAATAGTAGTATTAATTACAGCAGTTTCTTCGTGAATTTTTAGTTTTGTCCGAAAATCTATCGAGTTCTTGTTTTGATCAAATTGTCTGAAGGATAAAATAAACTGATAGTCTAATTTGAGTGAAACTCAATTCATAACGGTCTGAACTGACCAATCGACTTATTGCAGAAATTGTTTTGTAGTAGCAAACATTAATTGAATTTTAGGAAAAAGTACACCAATGTGCAACAATAATTTGTTGTCTGAGATCGTTTAGTATTTTCAAGCAATTAGACTAATTGAGTTTGTAAACGATTCGGAATTACACCAGTATGCAGTAATAATTCGTTGTCTGAGATTGTTTAGTATTTTCGAGCAACTAGACTAAGTTTGTAAACAATTAAGAATTAAATAGAAATTAATAGATTTAACTTGAGTACGAAAGAAAATTATTGCTTGCTTTTAACAAAACTGTTGATTTGAGGTTAGTGGTTTGTAGTTTTCTAAATATCTACTGTTATTTGAAGTAGCACTAATTGTATGTGCAACTTACTTTTATGCCATTAAGTTTTTCTTGTTATAGCAAGGTTATGTTACAGTATTTATTTTTCGTACTATAATGATCAAATACTAAGTAAATGTCAAAATGTTTGAAAATAGAGTTCCATAGAAACATTAAATAATACAAAAAATACATCATACTATAGGACTTACATGACTACAGAAATATTTTTTTATGGAAGTGATTGCATTATGAGTACATTTCACCAGTTAAGAATACTCGAATATGGTAATAAATAAAACACATGTAAAATTTTAAAATGTAATTAAATAGACGAATATTAATTTAATATCGAAATTATATTTACTAAGAACTCAATTTTCAAGTATAGAATATAATTTTATACTGTACCTCGCGAGAAAAAATCATTTCATTGTTTTTTAAATACGTTCTTTAGCAACATAGATAAATAATTTAACTGCTGTCATGTAAAGCAACTGACTGTCACAATAGATTCAGCTTGTTTGTGTAAAATGTTTATGGTTGCGATTGGTTCTGTTCAAGCGTAGGTTAAATACTTTCTGGTTTTACAATCTTCTCAACTCTCTTAAATAGTTTCTTCTTTATCCGTCCAAATGGCTTTTCTTTTGTTTTTTTATTATTAATTTTGGTAATTGCCGAATTGTGAAATACTATCGTATGTGATTATGCTGTAATAATATTTTTAGGTTAGAATAAATACAATAGCTAATATTTAAAAACAATTATATGTTACATATGAGTCACCGATCTTCATCTTCTGAACTATTAGAAGTTACAAAAAGATCTTGCTCCAAGAAGAATACTGTATGTACATACTTTGGTTCGATTCTTTGTGTGGCTATTTCTACCCTTCCAATTTTGCTATATTTTCCATATTTGCATCATTCTTTAAAACCGGCTTAGTCATTTCAATTAATAAAAGTGTTGAGAAATATCTCTCCAGTTACGCCATTTTTTAGAGAAGGTATAGAACCACCAGACTCATGTTAAGGTTAGAATTTTTTAATTGGGCTTTTTATTATATAACCATATGTACTCCATATGTCTAAACCTTGTCTATTCACGAACAATGGCGTATTTGTAATACAGTTAGCACCACGGCAATGGGATATTGGATCTTCTGGTTTTTTTTTTTCCACCTTCCGGTATATAATACATATATAATTTCCCGTGTAGTAAACTTTTCTACAAAACTATTATTTTTAGCAAGTTTGAACATGTCTTGTAATGTGCATTTTTAAGTATTAACAGGTTTGGAAAAGTATAAAAATCTAATTTGTGTTTTTGTTTCAGCTTGTGTAACTAAGAAACCAAAATTTAGAATAGAAAATTCAAAGTAACCAGTATCTGCGCAACCACTGGCCTTGACAAATTATGAGCGACACAACACAATACGCACCCAGCACGCATTGAAGACATCTGAGGATTTTTAGTTCAGCATTTCAGTTTTCGTTAAAATTTTGTGTGATTGTGAATTGTCGTTGAAGTTTTTTTAACAAATTGTATCGGATTGTTTTGTATATTGTGAACTTGTTGATCATCGTATGCTGCAAATTGAGGTTACCGGAAGCCGGTGAGAATTTGCCACTACGATATCTGCTGCCATATATGACTGTTGTGGGTATTATATAGCATAACCATTCTGTGATATTCGCTACACTTAAGAAATTGATACGAAGTGAAGCTAAATCATTGTTCTGATAGACTATGTCCACCAATCCTCAGTGGAAGACTTTCCAGCCGCCCGACGTCATGCATCAAGACTCCGCCATCCTTGATTTTAAAAGTATGACCACCAATGGTAAGTGATTTGGAGTTTGGGAATTGCAATTGTATATGGAATTTTATTAGATTCTTTTATTGAAATATGAAATTAATGCATTTCAAGCCGAGTTCAAAATTAATGCTTGTATTTAATTAACTTTAGTTTTCAACATGTGCATCTTGACCTTCAAAATCCTTTATTAATCATTTTAATTAAATCGCTCAATTGGTAGGTTAGTTTTGCCAATGCTGTGCTCACCGAGATGTAACTACTTTAGAATTAAAAATGACGGCTTTTAAGAATGTTTGCTGCAGTCTATAATTAAGTTTAATTCCGTAGCAATCGTTACTTGATATTGGTGTGATAATGAAGGTGAACATGTTGCTAAACTATATCAAATGTAGCTTACATGTGGGAAGTAGATTTGTTTTATTAAGTAGAACAATAACCTGAACTCTGTGTGCCATTGTTTATTATCGTAAATTTCATGCACAGATTTAAATGTTAATAGCTGTAACTTAATCTGTTTATTTGTAATTAGTGTTGAGAAATTTTTATTTTTTCATCAGTTTTGAGTATGCGAATGAAGGTCCCATTTCATTATCTTGTTTGACAGATAGAATTTGCATTTATTTTTAAAGTGTCTACCTACGACAATGAACCTTTTATTGTTCAAAATATTTGAATATTGTTAGCAAATAATTTATGCTAACTTTTTAATGACTATTCATTACTGGTTTCTTTGTCCAAACACCTACTTTGCCGCAGGTGTAATGGTCCCATATTACTATGTTGTAAAACAATAGTTCCAGTAGGGCTTCTGCATACAATATTCCATTGGAATAACATTATCATAACTATCATAACACTAGTGCAGTATTAAACAACGTTAGTTATTATCAATACATTTGATTGGTATTTAAAGGTAGAGGGGTGTTATCTTAAGTAGAATCTATCGTATTATGATGTATTGAGATTAGCTGTAATATTTTTTATCAGTAGGTATATATTTATAGGTTGTGTCAGTGTAATATTATGTTTGCTTTGACTATGGTCTGTTGTGTATAAATTCTTGCTGCAAACATTACAGCAATAATTATAGTGAATTTGTAGTGCTACAATACAAAACAAAACATGCACAAATTTCTAGTAATTGATTGTGATTAATGTACAACTTGTGTATTGTTGTAAAATTGAACACAGCTTATTACTACTTAGAAACTCTTGAATTAGATATTTATGCCAAATGGTTTTTTAACTGATATTCTTGAATTTTAACATATGAAGGACACTGGATTAATAATTATCAAGAGTGGGAGGAAAAGACGACACACTTTTCCTTAGAATAGACATCTTTTTCCCGTTCAACAAAATAGCTACTAACAGCCGACTGAAGTTCTTCGTCAGAAGCAAACCGATGACCTTGTAGGTTCTTCCTTAAGTTTCTGAATAAATAATAGTCGCAGGGGGCCAATATCAGGGCTATATGCTGGACGATCTAGCTCAAAAATCCTTATATTTGGGCCTTGTGCACTCTTACATTCTCTTGAAGAAGCAGAACCTTTTTCTTCAACACGACGTAGTAATAGAATAGGCACTGAACGTGATTGTTTTACCTTTGCCCATGTAATCATTTAAAAAAAGATCCGTGGTGGTCCTAAGAAACCTTTGCCATAAAGCTTGCCTATAGACGTTTACCGACCCACTACCATTGATTCCTGCTCAGTCTCAGGAGTGTAGTAATAAACCCAGGTTTCATCTCCTCTCACTATCTTGCACAACATGTCAGAATCTTTTTCAGTAAATCCAATGACTTGGAGAAATCTCTGAAAGGCATCTTTCAGTTCAGAAATCAAATGTCTGGGAACCTATCTGGCTGACATTTAGCCATTCCAAGATTTTCATGTAAAATGTGGAGAACACTTGGTTCGAATATCCTTAATGTCGTGACGATTTCTGCTACCTTCAAATGTTGATTTTCAAGAAACGTCGACTACCTTTTTATGATTTCACGAATCGTTTCAGTTTTTGGCTGTCTTGGTCTTGAATCATTTTCTACTGATTCACGACCCGAACGGAACTGTTTTGACTAGTGTTTTATTTGATACAGACTTAGTTCACTCTCTATATACTACCAGCATGCTTTCATGTATAATTTTCGGCTCGTAGCCTTCCAAAGTTAAGAATTTTATATTGCTTTGGTGCTCTAATCTAACTAAACTCATTTTTAACACACGGAAAAGCAATGATATGCCATAAATGGGTGAACTTTGCACAATGATGTTTGCTGTAAAACTCATTTTTTTCATGGCTAAATAGATTCATAGTAGTAGTTGATACGTGGCCACGTATATAAATTACAACGTGAAAAATTTCATCAGTGTGTCAGAGAATTCTTCCTAACAAATCGAGTGTTTGCGCAGTGGAATTCCTTGAATAATTCAGTTGTATCGGCTACATCAATTAATAATTTTAAAAACCGTTTGGACAGTGCTGTACATGTAGTAAATCTGTAAATTTGTTTTCTTATGTGTATTAGCTTCTTTCGTGTGCACGTTATGTAAAATATATTAATTTAGTATTTATCCATAGTAATTAAGTTTTCTAATGTAATTTTGAGCATCACGAGCCTTTAGCTTTTGCTCTTATTAGTTGTTAAATAATAACAATAATAAAATAGCGCAATTGAGAACAGTTAAAAGTAATTTAGAGATACATTTCAAAATGTAATTCAAAGGAGGATTCATACAGAAATTTAGAAAAAGTCGCTCGTAATTTTTGTAGTAATATTTGGTAATATTTAAAAAATGTAGAAAATTTTCTGACATCTAATCATGTTTAGGCATTTTAGACACTTCATAATTTTTAGAAATAATTGAGAATCTCTGCTAGGCCTCTAGTAATATTAGAAAGTTTCAGGTAATCTTTGGAAATCTCTGCTAGCATTAGAAAATTTCAAGTACTCGTTGAAAGTCACTCATAATTTTTAAAAATCTCTTGAGAGATCTTTAGAAAATTTCAAGTAATCGTTGAAAGTCGCTCATAATTTTTTTAACCTCTTGGAGAGATCTTTAATAATATTTAAAAATGTTGGGTAACATTCAGAAATCTTTGATTTTTGAGCATTCACGTTACTCTAATAATTTTAGAAATTTGAGTGTTAATCTTTGATGTATCGGAAAGCTGATATGTATTTGAGAATTTGGCACACTGTTTAATAGTTATGGGTTTTAAATAATAATTGTCCTAAACATAATAATTTGTCTTCCAGTTGAAGGATTTTTTCAATATTTAAGTAAATATTTTTTATGAATTGTGGAATATCATCTCTATTATTGTTCTTAATTAAATCATCTACTACCGTCAAAATAGGTGACATTCATGCATACAACAAGTTTGCCATTTTTTGACATGACAAAAATAGTCATTTTTGAATAGTGATCACGAAAGTTGTCTTTTTTTTAAACAAAAAAATGGTAAAAAAATAAAAATAACAATTTTTGTATAGTGATCATGAGTCTTCTTTTTTTAACAAAAAATCGTATCGAAAGTACCACTTTTTTTACGCAAAATAATGAAAAAAACAGTACACTTTTTACTTCCTTTTACAATAAAGGAAGTATTGGATTCACCCCAAAAATTCGAAATTGAGTTTTCAACAGATCTTCACCTTTTAGAGTCCACTGATCTCAAAAAACATATTTTTTTCATTGGGTTGTCTGTGTGTCTTGTGTGTCTGTCTGTCTGTGAACAGAATATCTC
Organism: Agriotes lineatus; assembly: GCA_940337035.1. Classification (NCBI taxonomy): domain Eukaryota; kingdom Metazoa; phylum Arthropoda; class Insecta; order Coleoptera; family Elateridae; genus Agriotes; species Agriotes lineatus. The sequence continues at coordinate 84,147,809 of OW679199.1, read as the reverse complement.
AAAAACGGAAAGAGGTATGACGTTGAAACTTTATATATAAGTTTTGTGTACTATGTAGATGCGACAGCAAGCTTTTGAAGAAAATCGCATAACCGGAAGTAGGTGTTTACTCTTGTCATTTTTCAGTTTTTTTTTGATTTTTTCAAAAACGGCTAACGATTTTTTTTAAACTTTACATTTTTATTACTTTTTTAATGTGTATTGATGTGAGATAGGTGATTTTCCAGTTGAATACTTCTAAAGTGGGTTTCCTTTGTTTTTTTTTCTATTTTTGTTATTAACTCCTATTTTAAATAGAACACCCGGTATATTATTATATTTTTGAATTCAGCTTAATATTCTAGAGAAAATTTGTCTCTTGAACTAAAACTTGATTTTGTACGGTTTTTGTAAAATTTGTAATTCTTGAAAAATTTTGACAAATGCTGGAAAATTTAAAATAAAATTTTTGGTTAATTATAAGATCACTGTAAAAGGAAGTTGTGTGCGTGTATCACACCAGATTTTTTAAACTATTTTATTAGTATTGTGAATTGTCAATTTGACTGTTGTAAATTCCGAAGTCTACTTTTTTGCTTTGATAAAGTCTTTTTCTGGTTGTAGACAAAATATTGTTTGTATATTGTGGGCAAAATCAGTGTTTCTTGGTGTATTCGAATGACTTTTTTGCCTTGGCCTGGGCATCTGCTAAAAGTGATATTCTCACATGCAGCAAAAAGACATTAATTTCACGTTTTTAATACAAAAATAACTATTGTAAGAATCTGTTTTAAAATAAGTATTTTCTGAACTTTCTTGAAAACGGACGATGGACGCAAGAATTTGTACATCGGATACAAAAATTAAAGAAATTCGCTCAAACATCTAACATTGAAGTGGTGTTTTCATTCCAAGAGGCAACTCTGTTTCAAAAATGCTTTAATATATCCATGTCATGCAATTACTGTCAAAGTTTGACAATAAATAGCTCAGGTTCCTTCGATATTTTTCTTTCAAATCTAAAAATCTTATTAACATATTTAATACCTATTAATTTTTAAGTTTAGGACAATAAAACATGCTGATATTACGCAAATCGGCTGATATTTGACCAGTTTCAAATTACGAGGGCTGTCCGATATTAAAGGTACGAGCCAATATTTTACTAACATATATATTTAAAGAAAATATTTAATACATTCTACAAAAAACTATATACTTTTGTTTATTTCTCGACATATTCTCCATAAAGATTGAGACATTTATCCCAGCGTGACAGTAGCTTGAACATCCCTTCACGGTAGTGTTGCCTGATTTCATGTACACAACTCTTAGGAATGCCAGTCATTTCCGCAATTTCACGAACTTTAACGCGACGATCTTTCCTAATCAAACCTTCAACAATTGAGCAGTTTTCATCATCCGTGTGTGAGGTTCTTGGTCTGCCTCTGTTCTTCTCCGGATCATCAATCAAGACCGTTCGTCCATCTTTAAATTTTTTACACCAAACGCTGACTTCCTTTCGGCTTAAGACCTTCGGGCCATAAACGCCCTCTAATCTGCCATGAATTTCGCTCTGGTTAACTCCTTCGGCTTGCAAAAATCGGATAACCGCACTCACTTCACAGTTGGAATACTCTGCGATTACACACGCCATGTTTGTTTGCTTTCCGTAAGCTACTAAATTGAGTCTTACACACAACAACGCTCCACACTCTACTACCACTCTTCAACCTGTCTAGACATGCATATGACGGCAATATTTCGCTTGCGGTGTATGTTTCACAGCCACCTGTACCTTTAAAATCGGACTGCCCTCGTAGCATACAATTTGCTATTGCTTCTGGCTATTTAGCACCCTGTATAGTGAACAGTATGTCTACAAAGTCCAAAAATCGACTAGATCTGAACTGTATGGATGATTTTAAAGATGGGCTCATTAAAGTACTATCAAAAATTTTTAGTCGGCAAAAGGCATATTTTAACCCATATTTCGTTATTTATGGGTATACTGGGTATCCCAAAATTCATGGTAGAAAAAAATATTTTGCATGATATAAGGTAATACAGGCAGACCTTGCCGTTCGCGGATTTGCAATTTTTTGAGGTTGCATAGTATAAATAAATAAATCTAGTTTATGGAACCTAACCTCGTTTTTATCATTTATGTGTTTACTTGCGCATCGCGGTTTTGCGCTTCACGGCATTCTTCTGGAACGTAACCCCCGTGAACGGCGAGGTCTGCCTGTGTAACCAGTATTTGTATTGGTTGCATAGCCGCATGCTCCAAGGACTGGTCAAACTCGAGAGTTAAGATACTTTTACAGCGGTCGGCACTCGGACGGGGGTGTCCGACTTATAGTGGTAGTAAAATCGCAACCAGCCGTGCCTTGGAAAGCACGTTAAGCCGTCGGTCTGGGTTGCCATTTCGGTGACAATCGTTAGGTTACGTCAGAGGCGCTCGCGTAACCTGAAAACTCTGACGCCAGGCTTCCTACCACAAACCATACAATACACATGCGAGGGGCACTGTTAAAGTTTGCTGAAAATGTAAAATAATACACAAATTTCGTTATGTAAACCAATCTGCAAAACACTTTTTCCACTCTAAGCGAGGTACCTCCAAAACAAGTGATTTAAATGCTTCAACGGCTTCTTCAGGCGATGAAAAACTCTCGCCGCGCATTTTATTTTTGGTGTATCCGAATAAGAAGAAGTCATTGGGGGCTAAATTGGGCGAATATGGGCAATGAGTCATTAATTGGATGTTGTTACTGGTCAAAAACTCGACAGTTCGTCGTGCTGTTAGAGCGCTTGCATTGTCATGATGAACAATGATTCGCCAGTTTACGTTGTTTCTTCTGATTTCAGCAATAACTCCCGGCAAACAAATTGAAGTATACCAGTCAGCATTAACTGTCCTGCGATCATCTAATGCAACAGTTGCAACATGACCCGTTTTTCCGAAGAAACAAGCAATCATTCTTTTCGAAACGCTTCTTGAACGCACCACTTTTGTTGGTTTACGTTCATTTTGAAACACTCATACAGTTGATTGCTGTTTAGTTTCAGGCTCATATGAATATATCCAAGATTCGTCACCTGTTACGACGTTATATACAAAATTTGAACGACCACCTTCGAATTTTTTTAGCATTTTCTTGCACCACTTGACACGAGCCTGTTTTTGTTCTTCTTTCAAATTGTGAGGGATCCAACGACTACAAAGCTTCCAAACATGCAAATGATTGTGCAAAATCGTATGTACTTGTTTCGCCACAATGTTTAAGGATGTCTCTATCTCAGTATATGTCACATGCCGATTTGATAAAATCATTTCACACATAGCATCAATGTTTTTCGCGACAACAGAGGTCATCGTCATCAAACGTCGGTCTTCCACACTTGGATTCTGCGAACCATTTGTAAACCGTAGTTTTGGATGGTGCTTCATCCCTAAATAACAAAGTAAGTTTTTCCACACATTGCTCGGTGTTAAACCGTATCAAAAATCATAAAAGATCATCACTTGAAAATCATGATTCGAAATTTCCATTTTTCAAAGAATTATTACTCTGTTAAATTCTGTTGAAACAAAACTGCTCAATTTGAAATCGAACTGTCAACTGAATTATAGATTAAAAACGTAAAATTTTACGAATATGACAATTGCAGAATGCTGGCAATGCAAGGAGTACTCGATTCCGCGAACTTTAGCAGTGTACCTCGTACACCAATATTTGTAGGTAGTTCTTATTTTTCTTGTGCATATATACAGTGTGTCCCCGGATAGGTGAAACTACTCTAGTGAAAGGTAAAAAATTCTCAATTTAAATTTTCATTTTTTGGGGTTCAGCCCTGCTTGGTTAACGGCGAATTTCTAACATAATTTCAGTTTTGAAAAATCAAGTATGCCTTGGAAATTTTCAAAAAATCTTTTTTTCTCTAAGGTAAAGTGCCTTTTATGTTGAAAATACGACAAAAAGTTATTAAGAAAAGTTGTTTGGAATCAACATCTAGGCCTCTATACCAAATTTCAAAATCCTCGGCCAACTTTGATCTCTCAGAATTTATTCTATGTTTAGGTCCCAAATCAAAGAATTTTACTTTTAACAAAGATTTTTATTCGAAAAACAAATACTTTTAACAAAGTTTTTTATTTCATAATAAAAAAAACTTTGTTAAAAATAAAATTCTTTGATTTGGGAAATAAATTTGAAAGAAAATGTGAGAAATCAAAGTAGGCCGAGGATTTTTAAATTTGGTATAGGGGCCTAGATGTTGATTCTAAACAACTTTTCTTAATAACTTTTTGTCCTATTTGCCACATAAAGGGCACTTTACCTTACATAAAATAGCTATTTTTGTATTAAGGGCGTGAAGGAGGCGATTTTGGCCCGCGGCGGAATTATAAGCCAGAGGCCCGAAGGGCCGAAGGATTATAAAACGCCAAAGGGCCAAAATCGCCGTTCACGCCCGAAATGCAAACAAGATTTTTTGTAAAATCCACCATAAAGCTTTGAAAAATAAATGGCACGATTCGTTCTCAAAAATCAAATTGTTGTTGGTTGCCAATGTGATGCTGGTTTTTTAGGCCTTAGGGCGCAAAAGGCATTATTTACGCCCGCAAATTATTTTTAGGCCTTAGGGCGCAAACGGCACTATTTACGCCCGCAAATTAATGCATAAATGACCATATTTTAGTACGATTTTACAAAAATGGGTTTTTTGAAAATTTCCAAGGCATACTTGATTTTTCATAACTGAAATTATCTTAGAAATTCGCCTTTAACCAAGCAGGGCTGAGACAAGAGTCGTTTCACCTATCCGGGGACACACTGTATATAAAACATTTATTTGGAAACCCCAAAAACCAGTCTTGAAATGATGCCCATGAATGTCTTGCCTCATTAAATTAACGATAAAAATACTCGTTTTTTTCGCAGAAACATCCTTATTAAATCATTTATCTATACACATGTGCGTGTAAGACTAGCATCCTCACCACATACATATCTACATGCCAGTGAAATGCCCCATTAGCGCCCTTTGCTCCAACTGTGTAGCTACATGATATTATATGATGATGATCAATACACATTAATGTTCAGTCGTACAAAAAATGTTCAAAATGCTCCCCTTGATTTTCAACACAAGCTCCGAATCGTCTCATTGAAGATCTAACATTTGCAACTTGACCATACATACACCCATTGGTACACCTTTGCTTCTTTTGTAGATGTTACATAATGTTGTGCCAAAAAATTTTATAACTATCAGATTGTTTTGTGTATAATTAATTGAAAATGAGATGGTGACGGCAGGTTGCATCATTTTTCCATTGAGCCGATGTAATTACCATGAAATTGCAGGAAGGTGGAAATCTAGGATGTAATTATCCCTGTTTTATTTTTTTACTGTTGATTTTAGGATTAGAGCCGTGTGCGGGGTCTGGCAATTAAATTATAAGACTGATGTAAGATTGTCAAAATAACACAACTTAACCATGTTCTCCTTCTATGTACTGCCCTTCCTTATCGATACAGCGTTGCATGGGTTTTTTCCATTGTTGAAAACAAATTTTGGAAGTCCTCAAAGACGAGGCTGCTAAATAGGGTTGCTGCTTTTTCCTTTACCTGTTTTAGTCTCAAAACAGGTTCCTTTCAAATATTTATTTGGGAACAGGTAGAAGGTAGAGGGCTAAATCCGGTAAATATGGTGGGTGGTTAAGTACAGGGATCATTTTATCCACTAAAAATTGCTTAGCAGAAAAAGCGTTATGGGCCAACACGTCTTGGTAGCAAAGCCATATGTTGCCCTCGCACAAATCTTCCTTACACATACCTTCAGCTTCTGCAGGACCTCCAAGCAATAAGCCTGATCAACTGTTTCGCCCTCAGGTACCCATTCGATGCATATAACTCTCTTAATATTGAAATAAATTAGCACTTCAATCTTGATTTGCTCAATCTTGCTTTGTTTATTCTCGGCATCAAAGGGGAGTGCATGGGTTGATTAGTTTCCAAATTATGATAATTTTTTCAGAAATACTTTTACGGCAACCAGCCTTATAACCTGATTATCAGACCTCGTATCGTGCATCATTACGTAGAAAAATAAGTTTCTCATTATTCTATAAAATAATTCCAAATGCATTAAATTTACATTCAGCATTTTGGGTATTTTTTCGTCTCCATATCATTTAATATGATTTTAACAAGAAACCTCGCATTAGATTAAGTTATAATATTCCAAATAATTTTGATATTGTTATATTAAACTGGAAATTATAATTACGTCACTTTAGCAGAGCTACCGTTAAAAATATAGCATGTTATATTATACAACAGTTTTACATTGACGCCGCATCATTCTTGTGGTATAACTGCATGGCTATACACGAATTAGCAGTTTCGAGGATTTAATTAGGAACTGGCATACCAAACACGTCCTTCAGATTAGTAAAGCAGTGAATTCAATTAACAAATTATTCATCCAATTGGTTGCAGTGTGCATTAAGCCTAACGTTATTTATAAACAAAGGAATAAATGTATGTATCTTCGTATTTCAGACAACACTCTGAACTGACAGCAGTAATTGCTTGATAACTTAATAACATTACACAGTTTTTGTATCAATATTATCTTAATTAAATATTGATGTTCCAATAATAAATGGTCAGTGGAAAGTTGTGTTGTTACCAATTTGTAAATATGTAATACTATAATTATGCTCTATAAAAAATCAATTGTGACTTCTAGATGTGAATTTTCATGAAAGACTATATACAATGTGTTTATCTTAAACTCCTGATTTTTTTCAAAATAATCAATTATAAAATGGAATGAAAAGTTTGAGAACTGCTGAAATGTAACTTATCTAATATCTTAAAATAACTTGCAAGGGGCTGAGAATTGATTGATGTAATATTTCACATAAGACATGTGTTTATTATTTCAAAATTAGCTTGATTAAAGACAAAAAACATTGTGAATATTTTTTCTTACTATTAAAAATTTTTTTGTTGTAATTGCAGTCCCTTGCTAATAGTAGGAGGCTCATTTGTGACAACTTGTCGAATTCATGGTATCAGCATGCTTGAAGTAAAATTACATGTTTAGGTAACTAATAAACAATTTTCGATTGGTAAAAAAAATCAGCCCCTTGTATTTTGGTTAACAGAGGTATTACTCAGCATTGTGTTTTTGTTTTGCGTGCTCTCTAATATATTCCGTAAAAGATTTTTTCTTCAAAGTCTGACCATGTGTTTTACTTTTATTCCTTTTGACATATCGTCTTTCTAATTATTTTCTAAATTACTTTCTAAATATTCTTCATATTCCCTTTAATTTTGCGTTTTTAAAAATTTTTTGCATTTTTCTTTTTTTTTTAACTGCTGCTTTTATTGTTTTATTCCACCAGCAAGGCCTTTTTACTTTTCTGTTTGTGTTTTTGATGTTCCACAACTCTCATATTCTGATATTAATATTGTTTGTTTGAAACTTCTCCATATATCCTCTACTAGCTGGATATACCCATCATAAGATTGACCTGTAGTCTTTCTTCTTTTATCACTCTGTACAAATGCAAATGAACTTGTATCTAAAATTAAAAAAACCAAGTCAATATTTCACGGAACCCAAGAGATATTGAGGAATAAATGAAAAATCATTTGTCTTACTTAACCCTTAAACCTTTTTTTAAAGAGGATAGCCCGATTCCCCAGTTGTGGGAATATTACAGCAAGGCTGACAGGAGTAATAAATAAGAGAATTTAAATCATATTGTTAAAAACATTACATTATACTTAATTTATTCTTTTGTTTATTTTTAATACAGAAGTTCATGCAATTCATATTTTTATTGATTAAAGCTTTTTATGTCTCAGAGTCATAACTAAAGGCCGGATTTTTAGGCAAAATAAAATTAAAAACAGGCACTTTTCAGGCAAAAACAATCTGATTAATACCCTGAAGCAAAGAAATAAAAATCGCTTATTTTTTAAAGTTTTATTTATACTATTTTTTATTTACACGTAAAATGAATGCGCTACTATGTATTTCTCTAAATTATTTTCTGTAAAATTCATTCTTCTATCAGTCAAAATGTGTTTAAGTTGTAAAAACGAACGTTCCACATCACAAGAATTGATGGGCGCGTATTTAAAACAGGATACTTCTTTAGGGGCAAGCTATCTATTATTCCTACATCCTCTTCCTCGAGGATATTTTTGATGTTGTCAAATGTTTTCCAACCTGGGTTTTTTCCAGGACCATAACAATTTTCTGACAATTTTTTTCTTGATTCACTAATTTCGTGCTCCTTTTCAGGCGTTATATTTGATTGCAAAATGAAAATTATTGAAAAAATTGTCGATACATACCAGAAAAAAGGCACATATTGTTATAAATTGTCAATTCAGGCGAATTTTAGGCAAAACCCTTCAAACAGGCAATTTTAGGCAAAATAAACCCCACGTCTGAAAACGAATTTATAATTATTAAAATATCAATATCTATTAGCAAAATAAACAGGCAAAATCCAGCCTTTAGTCGTAACTATACAGTGGGAACAGTCCGAACCTTTATTTTACAAAATGTGTTATGAATTAATTGTAACTATCTGTTTATACCTACATTTAAATCAAGATCGAAGGTACAATTTCTCAAAAAGTATTGGTCTAATCGAAAATATAAAGGAACTTTTATTTAATTTCTGTTGTGTAATACCTTACGTACGATTTCAAAACACCCTGTGTAGTACCTTCTCATGATTATACAAGATGGTCCTAAGATGCATATCCTGCTTATCGAAATAGGAGCTTTCTGTTAAGGTTTGGCCCATGGTGTAAAGAATACAAGGTGAAACGCTCCCGGGATGGGCAGTCGTTTAGAAAATAGAGGGGAGGTGTCAACCAATCCCCGATGGTCCTGCTCAGGAAATCCATCACGGCAGCGATCATGGTGTAACCATGGTTGCGATCGTATATGTTGCTGGCACTGTCAGTGGATGTCAAACTCTGGGTTATCAGGTTACATTTTGCGTCAATCTGACACCAACTGACGCAAAACCTAACCTCGAATTTGACATCGACAGCGTCTTCAACAATACACTTCAGTACTACCAATCGTGCCATTTGTCGGACCATGTCCTATTGGTTGAATTTGAGGTCCGCCCACATTCTGCGGAACGTTACACCTTGTATTCTTTACACCATGGTTTGGCCTAGAATATTAAAACGTTTTTAACTACTGTAAAATTACTTTGATTTATTTTATTAATGGAAGATCCTGGCATTATCTCATCCCACCGTTATGGTTATTAATTCCTTAAGAGTAAATTAGCATTAAAAAAGTTTACTGGTTTCATTTCAATAAACTAGGGTGTTTTTATATACTAAAATGGCAATTGTAATAAATAACATGTAACATTTTTACAATAGGTGTTATATATAGTGTGGTAAAAATATTAAATCATCTTTTAAGGCTGCAGTTACAGTAAACTTAAAGAAAACATCATGAGGAGATACACAAATTAATCACTATAGTATGGGAGAAGAAATAAATGCCAAAAGAATGGGCATAAGCACTAATAACAACCACTACATAAAAAAGAAGATTCCTACAAAATCAGATAATTACAGACCAATTGCCTTAGCAAAGCTAATTAACGAAGAGTCAAAAAGTTGGCAGAAAACATATTCTGAGATTATATTATCAGTGCAGCTTTAGGCAAAACAGATCAACAGTCGACCAAATGTTGACACTTTTGACGACTTTAAGAGAAAGCCTATGGAACAAATATTCCGTGTATTATTTATAGACTATAAAGAAACATTTGGCAGTGTAAAAGAAAAAGAAAATTAAGTACAGGATTCACACAAGGCCTAGTAATAAGAAACAGCAAAATAAGAAGAGAAGGAAGTATATTAAAGAATTCACATCAATGTTTTGCATATGCGGATGACATAGCACTTATAGCAAGAACAAAAGAAGAACTGAAGGATACAACCATAACAGTTGCCAAAGAATCATACAAGATTTGACTATTAACATAACAAAGACTAAATACATGTTTACAGGAAGGAGGAAGCAGTAAGTAGAATGTTATTTGAGGAATGAGAAGGAGTAGATATTTAACAAGTACAAAAAGTGGTGTAGCTAGTAGCAGAAATAATAGATGAAAGAAACAATACGCAGTGAGGACAAAGGCTGCCATTGAGCTACAAAGGTGCTAAGAAGCGAGAACAGTAAAAATATACGTATCTATAAAAACATATGCTTTCATTACACATCTACTCTATTTTTTGAAATCAACTACATAAATTACTTCGTGTCGTTACTACACAGAAAATTATATATTTAAAAAAACCAAATCCCATTAGAGTGTAAAAGAACAATTGTCTTGTATGTCCCTATGTTCGCACTAGCGGCCACCAATCTGTATAGGGACTTTACTGCAAATTAAAGACTGCTGTATATACTAAAATTATTCCTTAAATCATACCTAAATCAGTAGATACTAGTAGAGCAAGGAACGTTTGTAAAAGGTAGAGGATGATAATAAAAAAAGGCCGTGGTTATAAATACCAGCTGTATGTTTCGTGGACTATAGTAAAACCTTTTATACATTTCACTGGGATTTTATGTGGCAGGTATCGAGAAAAATGCGAGTCTTGAAATATTTGATAAATCTTACACAAAACTTATACCAGATGACCGGTTACTAAACCGAACATAGCAAAAGCATGGTATATCAGAAGGTTACTAGATACATTATAATAAGTCACAACAAATTGCTGAACAATTAGTGGCTGATTAACTTTCTGCTTACTATCATTATCCTTATAAGTTAAAATATGAAGCATCAGTCTTTATATGTATGATGTGCTGTGCATTTTGCTATGTTCGGTTTTTAAACCGGTCAGCCGGTATGTTTGTAGTGATACTGTAATGGTTAAGGCTGAAAGCTTCGTAACCAAGGAATCTGCGGTAGGTAAAGGTTGTATTTTGTCTTCGGATTTATTCAATGCCTAAAAGCTGAGTTTTGGACTGATGATCGAGGAATATCGGTTAAAGAAAAAAATTAAAACTAGAGGTTCATGAACGATGCCACTCGAATTGAGAATACTGAAAAACTCAAATAGGGAAAAACCTAAGAGTATGATTATAGATCGCGGAAATTATATACATTTAGACTGAATGACTCGAATGATGTGAAGGTTGTTTGTGCATTTACATATTCAGTAACAATGGAGACTACGCACCAGAAACATGAATAAGATCTGGTATGAAAAAAAATATTATGATGTGTTTGAAATATGGAGAGGTAGGACAGCATCGACCACCACTAAAGCTCGCTTGGTTAGAACTCTTAGTTTTACTCCATTTTTGTGGATTTTTTCCTTATTTATACAACTGCACAAAATCGATATTTTGAAATGTGGTGCTCAAGATATACGTTGAGAATACCATGGACTGCATGATAAACTAACTTCATTCCCCAAGAAGTTAAGATTATTGTAAAGCTTTCAACAATTTGTTTCCAATGAACTTTTCCTAGCAGAGGAAAAGACGACCTAGAAAAACTGATGGCAGTTGGAAATGTGGAAGGTAGAAGGTCTTCGCTGGACAGACGTCATTCAATTGCTGTTATACATCTCATGGAAAACCATAAAAGCTACAAAATATAAGAACTAAGATTATGTACAGTAATGAGGAATTACGATCTGCAGAGAGAATTGTTAATATAAAAGTGGTAATGAAAGATAGTTACAATTGTTTTTTCAAGAGCATATACAAAAACTCAACGATGTGATTCGAGACTCAAGATGTTCTTAGTAGGATGAGACATTTTACGAAAATGAATGTGCACCTATGTATGTAAAATTTAAAAACTGGCTGTTACAGTATATGATTTATTGCTCAAGTTCTACAACTCTACTTTAACTCTTAACATATTTTCTTAACTATTCTTATACCACTGAGTACCTGTCTCCTCATGTTTGAAACAAAGCTACGTATCATCACATGATAGTCTCTACAGTAGGTTCGGTAGTTGTTTCCACCTTTTTTAAATTATTAACATTCTTTATCTTTCACACCGTACACAAGTACAATAAATTGGGTTGCATGCAACTTACACTACACTCCTCTATGTTTAGATACACAACGCATTTAAGGTAGTTATCGCAAGGTATTGATTTTCTTACGACACAGTTGATTTTTTTTCTATGTATCGTTAAACAGTTTTTGAATACACGGTTAAAATTCCGGAGAGATTAACCACTTAGAACCGGAGAAAATAATTCTCTTATACACGGTATTCCCTATGTAACTCAGAAAGTAAGTAACATTTTAGATCACAGTAAGCATATATTTCTTACCACTTTGATCAAATTTTTGTGGGGGCAAGAAACATTTTTGATAGTTAACTCTGCAAAATTTGGAAGCATTTGACCACCTACTTTTGTAGATACAAAATAATTAATACCATCGTATTGAGCTTTTACGAAAGACGACTCCAATGATACGGCAACACTGCAAACGAGGGAAGAGGTGGTTTGAATGCACAATATGTGTTAGCAACAAATATAGTATGATCAAAAATTAATCTCATCTAGTATGGCTGTGGGAGTACAAACCAATTCCTTTAAAACTAGCTTACATATTTAAACTGCCAAATTTTATTATTAAATATTCTTTTTATTCATCTTATTACAATATTATATTGAAATAAACGAATTTACACGTAAAAGTAATGTAATTGTCCAACAAATAAGCCTGCGCCGGTCAAATAGACACTCTATCTTAAATCCAACCTAAAAATAAAATATATTGGACCCAGTTTTAAAGGCAGCCATTTGTTCTTTCATAGCCATACTAGATAAGACTAATTTTTGATCATACTTTATAATAATCAAACTTATATCATATTAAGTTATTTATGTTTCTTTTAGTGTATATTCCTACCATTCAATCACAAAACTTTGTTTCGGACATTTTAAACTTGCTCGCTCTTTCAATTCAATTCTTCCTCCCAGATTTTTAACTAAATTAAAATTTTTATTCATTTAATTAAACGTTCCTAGGATGACATGTAGAAAAATCGACCAACGCTGCATTTTTATTTTGTAAATAGAAGTAATAATAACATTTAGAAATAATAGAAGCCGGGTAGCGTAGTTGGTAGCACGTTAAGCTTGCATTAAGCAAGTCCTTAGTTTGGATCCCACGGCGGGCGGAATTTTTCCGCAGCCTTGGCGATCGGTACTGAGTCCGGTGAGACTATTCATAGTTGGGCACCAAATTTACTGTGCTCAGGACAACAGATCTAAGAGATAGAGTAACAAGGTCCACACATCACCAAGACAAACCTAACACAATGGTTGCTATGCAAGCTCAAAAGGCGCGCTCCAACTTTGTAACCTGAAACCGGGTCAAGTTGAGCACTACGCCGCTAGATGCTAGCGTACAAAGCACCAGCCTCTACACTGTTAAGGTAACAAGAGGCAAACGATAATACATACTAAGTACTGATATCTCTACCGTTCAAGATGCAGTTTGTATAGCAATATTATTTGATGGTATTAAGAATTGTCCATTACTCTCATTGATTTGTTTTAATATTGATTTATAGCTGACGTGCCATTTTAGTTGCTACTTCTGATTAATTTATGGATTGTTCTATACCGTGCGAGATGTAATTGTAATCAATAAAGTTTAATAACTATATTTATTGGTTTCATAGACATAATATTTTATTGTTGTATTACTAAATAACTAATTAAGACGGTGTTTTGAGTATAAAATGACTACACAATGTATACAATTATTCCGAAATTAGAAACAGTTCTATCTACTTAAAATATAAAATTACATATGCAAGCAATTTACTCAATAGATTATACCAATTCAAATTTTTATTTTATAAAAGATAAGGTAACTGCACTTACATAATCTTCGGTTGCAGGTAAATCTACACAAGCATTTAACTTCAGCCGTTCTAATTCAAGTTCACGTTTTGGGCCTGACTTTCCTCTTCTTCAAGATAAATCATCCTACAGTAGTCTGTACGGGTCATCCAGTGCAACGGCCCGTTTTCCTCCTATTGGTACCTTTTCGCTTGACTCTAATAACGTATACAACAGTAGTGGTGACTCGCCTAGCAATAGTGTGTTTTCCAATGGCAACAGCAGTTACAGTGAGTCCAACTCAGCCAACCTGGGCACCCGTGAAACTGGTATTATCGAAAAACTATTGGTAAGTAAGAGTGATCTGTTTTTTTACGTATGTATAATTAATATAATAATATAATATCAAAGGGAAAGCTTGGGATTAGTTCGATGTGCCTCAAGGTTCTGTATCGGGCCCCTCATTGTTTTTAGCAGATGCTAATTTCTTTAAGTTGTAGTGTTTGGTTCACTGTAATCCAAGAAATAATTGTTAACATCGTAATTTATTTATTGTGAAAAATAATATGTTGCAGAAGTGGTTACGTAATAGCTATTAACATATCTAGGAATGTTATGAGTATCATAACTGCCGCAGATGTTTTGAAATCCGAGCTCGTAGAGCGAGGATTTTAAAACTTCTAAGGCAGTTATGATTCATAACATCCGTGATTTGTTCAATAGTTTATCGGTTGCTATATGGTTATGGTTGCCATGTAGGGTAATATTCTTTAACCCTACAGATAAGTTATGACCTAGTTACCTGCCTACTTTTGTATATGTAAACAAAGGCTTAATAGCCTGAAACCGATAAAACTATGTTAATGATCTTCTTCAATGTTAGAAACCACTATTCAAAAATGAACAAAACTTTTACTTTTCTGTTCTTACACATGTTTATTTAATTAGTTCTTAGATGTGTCCCAGTTAATTAATTAGCCAATTGGCTTTTAATAAACGTAATCCATAGACAGCCTTGGATGTGCAGCAACTTGTATAAAATTTGTGTAGATAGCTACCTACCAATTAGTATGGCAGGAGATTGCTTTATATACATGCACTTAAAGTGGGGCTCATTAATGTACCGTTTGTTATTTACGAAGCGTGAATTGCAGCTGATTGTAGTCACCACAATATTTTCTTGTAAAGATTTGTCACAGTGCGTAGTATCCTTATTTATCTGACCTTGCCATTTCCTGATATGGCTACAACTGATACTACTATCTCGTAGATCCTTTTGTCAGTTGTGATGTCAAGCATAAACACTTAACAATACATTTCCATGCTTTCCTCATTCTTGCAAAATTAATTTCCAGCACTCCTATGGCTTTATTCAGTGCTGTGAACGACAAGCTCGACTGTTTTTCCACTTCAGCCAGTTCAGTGGAAACATTGAGCATTTGAAGATCGGCGATCCCGTCGAATTTGAAATGACCTATGATCGCAGAACTGGAAAACCTATTGCCAGTGCAGTTACAAAAATTGCACCCGAAGTGGTAAGAATATTAACAGTATTAGCAACGTTTTTCAGGGTTTCTCGTAAATTTCTAAAATTTGATACACTTATTACAATCTCAAAAAATATAATATAGATCGGTCTCTGTAGCTTACAAATTGTTGGGCTAATGGTTGTGAGTTTAATTTCTTGTCCTGGTAAGGGTTGTAATAATATGATAAAAGCCTCGAAGGACATGGCCGTTTGGGAAGGGATGTAAAAGTACGGGCCACATGTTGCTATGTGTCACGTGTAAGACATCTGTTGCAAGGGTTGGAATGCTTTATTCTCGGCAAAATTCTGATAGAACATTGACCATATGACCATAGCAATCGGAGTTTAAGGTACTCCGCATGTCTAGACCTTCTTCATAAGATAAAAATTGCTTTTCAGTGATTGCAAAAAAAATCAAAAACGGTCAATGTGTTGGCTTTTAACGCTTTTGGAATTATTTTAAGAATTAATAGTTAAACTTGTCACTGGAAATAAATGCAAAAAGTTGTAGATAAGATAAAATAATATTTATGTTAAATAAAAACAATAACAAAATACCAGAAAGCAGTGAGCAATGCGTCATGCAACAGCGACAGAGTTTTAAAAAAGGAATAAAGAAGCAAATACTGAAAAAAGGCTGAGAAGTAAACATTTGTTATGGTTTCATAAATTTTTCGAGTTAAGTGGTTTATAGTTAAGAACACTTAGTTGATGTTTTATAAATACGGAATAAAGCTTTTTGAGTGACCAATTGGATGCCTTCACTTCAACACAGCGATTTCGACACGAGCCATTTTGGCATAGCTATTTGAAGAGTTAAAAACCAAAAATGAACTCAATTTTTTCAGGAAAAATTTATTCTAAAGTGAATAAACTACCAACCGCCCCAAAATAGAAGCAAGTTAGAAATAAACAGCAAAATCTTAAATCTAAAAACCTAAAATTAGAAGTTTTGAGGAAATATACAGGGTGGAGCGCAGCAACTTACGTTTTTGAAAAGGACGGCGTAAAGTCTCAGAGGGTCATAGAGGGTGGGGGATGGTTTCAGTGGAAAGGGGCAGATGGGAAGTTTATGTTCCCACCTATTTTATTCACGAAAATGCTGTGGTTAGTGGAGGAGCGCGCTTTTGCCGTTGAGGCGGCAACTTGCTTTTAAAACTGTAACAGAACATGGAAAGTTTAATATTAAACAGTTTTAAAAGGAATCGTTGAACAGTAGGGTATCAAGAATAGGGATCATTGGCCCTTACTTTTATCAAGGAAATGGTCGTGCTGTAAGCGTGAATTCAGATCGTTACTTGACAAAACTTCAAGAGTTTCTTCTGCCTGCTCCTAAACAAACGGAACCGGACAACGTATGGTTTCAGCAAGATGGGGCTTGCCCACACACCAAGAATTTCGATAAAATTTGTTGAGAGAAACCTTCCCCAGGCGGCTGATCTCCCTGAGAGGAAACATCAACTGGGGCCGGCGGGCTCGTCTGATTTATCCCCCTGCGATTTCTTTCTTTGGGGTTATCCCAAATCCCCGGCTTATAACGATCGCCCCCACACCCTGGAAGCCCTACAAGACAATATTCAAGTGGATATTGCCAACATACCGGTCGCAGTTGAAAAATAAAAATGAAGGGTTTTCAAATCTGTAGTTTTAAATTTAATTTTGAAAGTAAGTTGCCGCCTCAACGGCAAAAACGTGCTCCTCGACTGATTACAGAATTTTTGTGACCAAAATGGGTGGGAGCATAAACTTCCTATCTGCTCCCTTCCACTGAGACCATCCCCCAACCTCCATCACCCTCTTGAGACTTCACGCCGTCCTTTTCAAAAATGCAAATTGCTGCGCTCCACCCTGTAGAAAATGAAATTTTACTATATTGGACAGGTGAAAGGCCAAACTGGTGTAGGTTTCATTGTATACAAAAATATAAAAAACAACACAAAAATTCAGATAGAATAACAGCTGTTATATAAAGTTTAAAAAATCAGGATATCTAACTATCTTTCAAGTATATGCCCAACTAGTACAAATGAAGAAAAGGACAGGAATAAATTCTATGACCTGCTAGATGAAGCAGTAATGTAATACAAATGTAAAAATAACGTTTTAATAGTAATGGGCGACTTAAACAGTAAGATTGGCAAAATAGAAGAAATCATTAGAGGTGTATATTGATAACGGTGAAAGAAACGAAGCAGGAGCTAAGACTTTCAGAGTTATCAGCTAGGCATAGAATAAAAATAACAAATACAGTGTTCAAAAAGGGGAAAGTAGAAGATGGACAGAAATACTGCATAGTTTGGAATTTGCCATAGATCATCCCATGATAGGAACCAAAATCAGACTAGATAAAAATAGGGAGGGGGGTATTGTGGGAAGTTTGTCGGCAGAAAATACCAAAGAACAGCGCTGAAGATCCCACAACTAAAAAATTATGAATCTAGACTGCTTATGATGCTCGGGAAAGTAGCTTAAAAGAAGCTACGTAATTTTTTACGGGAAAGTGCAACCTCAACAAATAAGTCACGAAAAATTTCAAAGCGATGTCAAGCATTTGGGAGGAACTAAAAGCAAAATGTAGGACTAGTCAAGCTGCAATAATCGAATATTGCGAATACAACAAAAAGAGCAATATTAAAAGACATGATACGAAATGATGATAATGCAAACAATCTTGAGGGAATCTGATTCAACGAAAAAAGTTCAAAGCCTATTTGGAGGAAAAAAGTGGATTCACACATTGTCGAACCCGAACCCTCTTCACAAACAAAAAGAACACAATTAAATAAAAATATTCAAAATTGCAACCAACGTTTACAAGGACGTCCAGGATTAGAAGTCTGAAATAAGAAGACTGACAAGCGAAGGTTTTCCAGGGGAAGATAATATTACCAGAAAAATGCTTAAATTTGGAACAGACGAAACAAGTGAGTTGGTTGTTGAACGATATCCTGAGAAAAGAATATATTTTAAAACAGTGGACCATATCCGAAATAATCCTACTCCATAAAAAAAGGGTATTCAGAAAAAATTTTAACTTACAGACCTATAAGTCGTATGTCAAATGTATATAAATTACTCACCAACATCTTACATAGCAGATTGCACAATAGTATATTATGCAACAAGTTTAGAATAGTGATGTTTTACTGAACAAGTATGGCTGATTTGAGTACGAGGTTAGCGAGTACTTAAACGGCCATACAAGTTCAGTAAAACCACTTTTCTAACATGTTGCGTATACTATTTTATCGCATTTCATAAGAAACTGTTAGAGGCGAAACGGTATTAACAACAAAAGAAACAATTTGTTACAACGCAAATACTCTTTAAAACAAAACCGTCAGTTTGTTACCTCATAAAAAAACTACATCACGTAATACGTACGATGGGCTGTAACAAAAGGTTCCGGCTTAAAACGCTCAGAGAGAAGGGTGGGTTCTAACGACCTTAGATTAGGGCTACGATTTGGTAAACGAGATACGGATGTTAAATATTTGAAGCGCCACCACTTTCTTACTAAATCGGGAAAACCAACACAGGTAGGCTCACTCTGAAAGTGGAAGGAAGTAAGCCCACCTTTCTACTTCTAGCGTGGCAATGCTTGAGGTGGCGACCAGCTGAGTTGAACTTACCTTTACTTGCATTAACTGACAGCCGTCTGAACCCCTGTACATTAGAAAAATACACATGCAAATTTCAATGAAAAACATAAATACGTAACAATCAACTATATTCAAGTGGAAAATAATATGTAAGTGACAATGAACATCAAAAGGTTTACATGTTGCTGTTAAAAATATATGCGAAAAAGGTTAGTCAGGTTAAATGTGCGACGTTTACACTAAACACAGGTGGTAAAATTGACAACAATTGACATAACTACATCCAGAACGGTAATAACTTTTAAGTTTTTCACAAAGGAACTACGTTACAACAATCAAAATTGACAACAATTATAAAATAGTGAAGTTACCCTGGGTAACTACCCTTTAACACAAGCCAATGAAATTAAATATCTAGGTGCAACATTAGACAGTAAAGGGAGCTTAAAAAAAGAAATCAATAATAGAATTAAAACAGCCATGAATGTGTATAATTCATTAAACAAAGCCTTCTTAAGTAAAAGTGAAGTGTCAATTGGTACTAAAATGAAAGTGTACAAGGCAGTGTTTGTAACTACTCTAACTTATGGGTGCGAGAGCTGGGTGCTGAGCAACAACTTTAAATCTAAATTACAAGCATGCGAAATGAGGTGGGTAAGAAGAGTGGTTGGGGCGACGAGAATGGATCATGTGCGAAATGAAGATATACGATCTGCTCTGCAAGTAGAATCCATCCACAACTACATCGAAAGAAGACAACTTGGCTGGCTGGGACACCTATGGAGGATGAACGAAAACCGTACCGTCAGAATAATCTGGGAAATGGGTATTGACTCAAAGAAACCTAGAGGCCGACCGAAAAATGAATGGAATGGAGAGATTGGAAAGATATTAAAGAAGAAAGGCAGTAATTGGAATGAGGCAAGAAGCATCGCCATAGATCGCAAGCTATGAAAGCAATTTTGTAATAAGCAGGATTAACATTTAAACCTCTACACTTATGGTAGAAGAGGTCCTGATAATGTATGATGTATGTATAAAATAGTGACACAACGACAATGATTGCTTGATCTCACAACGCAAGACTACAGACAGACATTAAAACTTGACAGTAAGGCTAAAAATTTACTTCAAGACGGTAGTTACTGTTCAACATCTTACAATTTAAATAAATAATGGCATAACATGCCAAGGTGACACTTCGAAATCACTTCACTGTAAATTTGTCTACGTTACAAACACTATTAAGTAACAAATACCTGATGGAGGGAATTCAGATGCTCTATATTGATGTCCAGCTCAAACTGCAGGCCGCATCTCAGCTATTGCCTCAAAAAGAACGACAGGAAACCGTATAGGGGCAAAACTCAAGCAGGTGTTACGACATTACATCCCCAGGTCGGGTTAATTGAACGAGGTACGGCATTTGGGACTCCGTTCCACTGGCAAGTGTAGCAGACAGGTGAGATTTTCACTTAAAATCTGCTTTATGCGTAAATTGGAGTTGCCTAGCTTCTCCGTACAAGAAAAACTCTGCTAAATATTCACCTGCACGTGTCATCACCTTTCACTTAGCTTGACGATACAACAATGCAACTTCACTAATTTCGACTTATTACACGGCAAGGCAGATGGCGTAACCCAGATGGGAACAAAATATGACGAACGTACATAAGCTAAGAAACGCTAGTATTCGAAATGAAAGGAATAAAGTTTTGAAACCCTGCTGAACTATTAATTTGGGTGTAAATGAACCGGGACAAATGCTGAAATGTGGGTTACCAATGCGGAAAAATTACGGAAAGCGCAAATCAAAAATTGTTCTCACAAAATGTAAAGTATTAAATTTTTACATAAAAGTGACACTAACACCCGTATTCATAGTCATTCGCCAGCAGATCGCCGGCGACTCGCCAGAGTTTCGTTATGAATAGTATGTTGGCGGCACTGTACGTCTATGTCAAATTCGAGGTGATCAGGTTAGGTTTTCAGTCAGTTTTGACAGTAACTGACACAAAATCTAACCTGCTAACCTAGAATTTGACATAGACGTACAGTGTCGCCAACATACTATTCATAACGAAACTCTGGCGAGTCGCCGGCGATCCGCTGGCGAACGACTATGAATACGGGCGTAAATGTCAAAGCATAACCAAGCTGATCAGAACTCGTTTCTATGTACTAAAGCACATTCAGCAGCTACAGTTGTTGATGTTATGCGTTTGGCAGTACTGAAGTGTATTGTGTAAGTGTAAATTAGAGGTTAGGTTTTTCGTCAGTCTGCATCGAAACTGACGAAAAACCTAAACTGCTAACCTCGAATTTTACAGTGTCACCAATAATACACTTCAGTACTGCCAAATGTAAAACGAATCGCCGTTGCTAGGCAGAAAAGTGTTGCTGATGTAGAAAAGTACCACATTTCTAAACGATTTTGAATGTAGAAATGTAGTACATTACCAAATGAAATGCGATAAAATATTGAATAAGAGTCGATCGCACGCACAAGTTGGTTTTAGAAAAACGTACTCAACCATAGACCATCTTTACAACATTAATCAAATAATAGAAAAACACAAGGAATTTAACATACCTCTATTATACAGCTTTTGAAGGTACCGGGTGGTGTAGCTTGAACAAGCGTCCACGTTCGATCAGTAGAGTTAAGCAACGCTCTTTTTGGTCAGAACTTGGATGGGAGTTCCACGGCTGCTTCTCTCGGCGCCACTGAAATAGTTGGTCCCGGATGTCATAATAACATCGTGACAGTCGTTGGTGGGGTTGGAAAAAATTTAAAAAAACATAAAAACCTTAGACTTAGATCGTCCATATACAGTGTGTTTCACTTTTCATGGGGACGGTCATGTATCACAGAAAGTAACCAACCAATTTTGTTCAAATTTGCAAGGAATGTATATACCCTTAGTGCCACTCAGGACACAAGGACACATAAGAATGGGTCCATAGGCGTCCGTCTTAGGACGAAAAAAAGGGTCTATTTTTTCACAAAAGAATATTAGCAATTTTTTCTGGCCAAATTTTTTAACATAATCTTAATCCGCGCCTTTGAAAACCTTTTCATGCAAAAATTCCTATGCGTTAGAAAGATATTAAAACGCAAACCTGAAAAATACTGTTCATTTATTTCGTCATTTTTCGAATAATAGCTGAGTTTTAAACATTACTTTAACTGTTTCCGTTTTTCTAAAGTGTGGCTATAGCAAACACAAAGTTTTTTCATTGTTGTTAAATAATTTACTTGGAATTAGAATAAGAAATGTTATACACTTTATTCCCTTTTGATCAAGTAGCTTTGGTAGTCGATTTTTAAGAAAACAAATGAGCATCGCAGTACCTTATGTGTCCTTGTGTCCTGGGTGGCACTAAGGGTATACAGATTGTCCGAAATACGTTTTGAACATAGGAAATTAATGAGTGCGACAAGGAAGACATAAACAAAATGAGTAGCAGGACAAAGATAGAGCGTAATCATGGCTATCTAAATTTTTAAACTAAAATGAAGTCAATGAAACAAACAAACAGTTTTGTCAAATATTTTATCTGTTATTAAGAGTATAAAGTCAGGTTTAAATAATTAAAATAATTATGTGAATAGTAAACAATATTATATTTAAACTTCACTTTATACTCTTAACCACGGCCTTCTAGATCAGCGTGCCTGCCGGCTCTCAGCGCCCTGTTCATTTGCGACAAATAGCATTACAAAGTTGTGACTCGGCATATCCGGGGATTGAAGTTCAGAACCACGCCAGCCGGTTTGAAACTTAGCTTTTCTCTGTCAGATTATTGTTCTGTGACTGAAACGTTAAATTAGGTTAGTTTTACGACATTTTTGTATGAAAAAAATACAAAATGGATTTTCATAGAAGCAACAAACAAAATTTGCAATGAATGAAAATGCGTACATAGAAACGTCAAAATTTGTAAATTGTGCTGGCGCACAAAAATCAAGCATTCTATGCGTGCGAAAAGATAAAATCCAAAGTATTTTGTTGAATGCGCCTCGTCAGCTCAGCCTTCTGCAGTTTAAACGCCGAGCCAACGCTTCCAAATCCCTAAAGTTACCAAATCCCCGGGTAACAGCGCCACGCGGATCACTCGAAAAGCTTGCAAATGAACAGGCCGCTAAGAGCCGGCAGGCACGCTAATCCAGAAGGACGTGCTCTTAACAACAGCTAAAATATTTGACAGAAGTGTTTGTTTGTTTCATTGACTTAATTTTAGTTTAAAAATTTAGCTAGCCATGATTACGTTCTGTCTTTGTTCTGCTACTCATTTTGTTTATGTTTTCCTTGTCGCACTCATTAATTTCCTCTGTTCAAAACGGATTTCGGACAACCTGTATACATTCCTTGCAAATTGGAACAAAATTGGTTGGGTACTTTCTGTGATACATGACCGTCCCCATGAAAAGTGAAACACACTGTATATGGCAAGCACTCAAAGAAGAGCTGAAGGTGGTAACGAAATATATTAGAGTAATCAGAAATGTATATGAAAACACAGAAGCGCACATAAACACAGAAAGAATGGGCCCGAAGTTCAAAATCAGCAAAGGTGAGAGCAAAGGACATCCTTTATCACCAGCTTTATTCAATGCCACCTTTAAGAAGGTGTTAAAAAATTTGAGAAAACCATGAATCTAACCTAAACGGTCGTAACTGGCTGTCAAATCTAAATAAAACGAATTAAATGACCAAAGTAAGAAAACAGGATTTTTAATAAATTTTACAAAAAAGGCAGATGTAAATACTGGAAGTTGAGTATGATTTAAATTAAAATCCAAAGTACCGGTGTGCATTCTGCTTGTTTCAGAATTGTACGTAATATCGCTGATATGATAACCCACTGACCTTTGAAAGTGATTCATTTTGTATAACCTTACTATTCCAACCATGCGGCCATGTTTCAGTTCTGTAAAATTTCAAGATATTTTGTTGGAAATGTAAAGTTAATAAAAGCTCAAATCAGGAAATTTATTGCAAATTAATGCTGCGAGCATCGTTTTGTAGTTTGTGATAATATACAAACCTTAAACACAACCTGAGAATAGTAAGTAATAAAACTGTAAATCGTCCTGAATATGCTATAAACTTGAACGTAAAAGTTTATGGGTATAACACAAGTTGAAGGTTATAAAACCAAAACATCGCTTGCAATGCTGTATCAGTGCACGTGTGATGCTACAGGAATATGTTTTTACAGGTTATGAGCGAAGAAAGAGTGACAGGCACAGTAACTACAGAATTACGAATAGAAGGCTCAGGCGGCGACACACAAGGCAGGATAAGTTACGAGAACCGTGGGGAATGTTTCTTTTTACCTTACACCAAAGACGATGTGGAAGGCAATGTTACATTACGAGCAGGAGATAAAGTTAGTTTCCAAATAGCAACCAATAATCGGTAAGTGTTCTTGCAGGCTATGAATGCAAAGAGTGCAATTATTGTTTACTCCGGCAGTGGTAACCTTGGCGCTTGCCATGTACGCTTAGAAAATCCCGCACATCCAGTCAAATATCAAGGTGTCATATGTTCCATGAAGGAGAGCTTTGGCTTCATCGAAAGGGCAGATGTTGTCAAAGAGATTTTCTTCCACTTTTCTGAAGCCAAAACCAAGGAGGAGCTGCGGTTAGGAGACGATGTTGAATTTATTATTCAGACACGTAATGTAAGTACTGAAGTAAGTTACTATGAGGCATTTGTTTACATTAAGAGTTTAAATAATGGGTGTCTAAAAGAAAGGTCAAGAGTGTTTTGAATTTTTTTTTATGTTCCATAGGGCTCAGCTTGGCATTATCAAGTAATCTTCAATTTGTGATTATATGTTGCTGTGGACTTTGTGTCAATTTAATTAATGTGAGGTTTTGTTCTGTTTATATTATGGAAAGAATCATCTTTTGATGTTAACGATGGTCCGTCACTCCGCTTAATGTAACATATTGTTCTTTTAGACATCCATTATAAAGGTTGCAACTGTTGAAATGAAATTTTTGCGACATTTGTTTGTAAAAAGACGTGTTTTTTGTGTTTCTGTTTTTTGTTTATGGCTTCAATGGCATTTTTAATGGAAGTCCAAATTTTTTTGTATAAAGCCTGCAATTCTGAACATGGATATATCAAATCAGTATGACTTTGAATTTGATTTTTCTTAGGATTAATAAAAAACAATTGAAATTCAAATACTTACATTATCTAACTCTTTGTTTCAGAATTACACTCAGTTTTACAATTGTTTTAATTAAATGTCACGAAAACATATACTCTTAGTGGTTTCGTGTTTTGCAGCACTGGAACTGTTATGATGTTTATTAAACATTGTTCACCACTGTGGAATTAAGTCAGTAAAATACAACCGTTTGTGGAAAACAATAACATTCCTTTTATTTACGTTAGAACACAAAAAATTACAAACATATACAAATTCGTCAGTATTAATTTAAATACAAATACGAACAGTGAGTAGCCTGGTTTTCGAGACGTAAATATTTATTTATAACAGACCTTTGAAATGGAATCTGACCTTGGTTCTCGACTTCCCCAAAATGATTCAAGTCAGAATATGGCGAAGTCCTCCAAAACTAAACATGTGAATGGAAGGGATATTCCCTTTTGGACTGATCTGGGGCAAGAGTGTATTTACGTAACCCTTCTCTTTTGTTGGTCGATATCTCTGTGTTTGCGACATGGATCCTGCTGTGCTAAAAATTGCATCTTGCCGTTTTAGAAAATTTAGTTTACATTGTTTACTCGACGACACAAATCATACTTGACATTACAGATGTTTCTTACTGCAGGCGTACAATTGATACTTTCTCTAAAACTGTCACATCGCAAATGCTTTTACTAGCTCATTTAGTAACGCAGTATACAATTACATTTTACATTCTTTGGTTTCTATGACGTTTTGCTAGGTTAGGTACACCTGTAACGCCGCAAGACAGAAAAGGTAGTATTTTGACATAGTTTTCGTTAGAGTAGCTTAGGTTGAAAAATTACGGAACGTGTAACCCTGGTGTGTCAATAAATGTAAGCAATGTGCAGAATTTCCACCAAAATGCCCGCATGTGAATTTCCTCTCTCCGTACCTCTGTAAGAGAGAATGTTTGCGCTGTGGGACCAACACCACTAGACTCCTGAAGGCCTTCTGTCTCTTAGTGCAACACGTGCTGCAGTAGGGGGCAGGACCATAACCACATAAATTTTCCCTGTTAAGCCTGGGTTTCTTTATTCTAAACTCTTTCTGCAAATGGGTTACAATATAAAAAATGAACACAATAAAACACACTGGGATAATTTAAATAAATCTATTGCTACTCGTGCCGGCTCATGATGAAACCAGCGATTCCATATTTAGAGACAAATTTCAAATTAACAATTCCCTAAGTGACGTCCCTGAATGTACAGTGTAACTCGGAAATTAGTATTTCTGCTAGCGAGCGCCGGCCTTAATTTGTAAGGGAGCATTTTGCGCTGTGGGACCACCACTACTAGACTCTTGAGGGCCTTCCGTCTCCTAGTGCAACACGTGCTGCAGTAGGGGGCAGGACCATAATCATAGATTTTCCCTGTTAATCCTGCGTTTCTTTATTGTAAACTCTTCCTGCGAATGGGTTACAATATAAAAAAAGAATGCAATAAAACACTGGCATAATTTAAATAAATCTATTGCTACTCGTGCCGGCTCATGATGAAACCAGCGATTCCACGTTTAGAGACAAATTTCAAATTAACAATTCCCTATGTGACGTCACTGAATGTACAATCTAACTCGGAAATTAGTATTTCTGCTAGCAAGCGTCGGCCTAAATTTGTAAGGGAGCATTTTTGCGCTGTGGGACCACCACTACTAGACTCTCTTGAGGGCCTTCTGTCTCCTAATGCAACACGTGTTGCAGTAGGGGGCAGGACCATAATCATAGTTTTTCCCTATTATTCCTGGGTTTCTTTATTCTAAACTCTTCCTGCGATTGGGTTACAATATAAAAAAGAAAGCAATAAAACACTGGCATAATTTAAATAAATCTATTGCTACTCGTGCCGGCTCATGATGAAACCAGCGATTGCATGTTTAGAGATAAATTTCAAATTAACAATTCCCTAAGTGACGTCCCTGAATGTACAGTCTAACTCGGAAATTAGTATTTCTGCTAGCGAGCGCCGGCCTAAATTTGTAAGAGCATTTTGCGCTGTGGGACCACCACTACTAGACTCTCTTGAGGGCCTTCCGTCTCCTAGTGCAACACGTGCTGCAGTAGGGGGCAGGACCATAATCATAGATTTTCCCTGTTAATCCTGCGTTTCTTTATTGTAAACTCTTCCTGCGAATGGGTTACAATATAAAAAAAGAATGCAATAAAACACTGGCATAATTTAAATAAATCTATTGCTACTCGTGCCGGCTCATGATGAAACCAGCGATTTCACGTTTAGAGACAAATTTCAAATTAACAATTCCCTAAGTGACGTCACTGAATGTACAATCTAACTCGGAAATTAGTATTTCTGCTAGCAAGCGTCGGCCTAAATTTGTAAGGGAGCATTTTTGCGCTGTGGGACCACCACTACTAGACTCTCTTGAGGGCCTTCTGTCTCCTAATGCAACACGTTTTGCAGTAGGGGGCAGGACCATAATCATAGTTTTTCCCTATTATTCCTGGGTTTCTTTATTCTAAACTCTTCCTGCGATTGGGTTACAATATAAAAAAGAAAGCAATAAAACACTGGCATAATTTAAATAAATCTATTGCTACTCGTGCCGGCTCATGATGAAACCAGCGATTGCATGTTTAGAGACAAATTTCAAATTAACAATTCCCTATGTGACGTCACTGAATGTACAGTCTAACTCGGAAATTAGTATTTCTGCTAGCAAGCGCCGGCCTAAATTTATTCAACAAACGAAGCCTGGCAGGGTTTCTTAATTAAGAGCCCTTTGGGGAAGGCGTCCACGTTATATTCAGTAGGTGGTTAGTTGGACGATGATACAACCACGGCTTCAACTGCGTGGTGACTAAAAAGGTACGGAATTGGAGGACAGTCGTTATCCACAGAGTGTTGTAGGGGTTGGTAAAACACACGTCTGCAAAAGACACACAAAACCTGGTACCTTAAATATACAATGAGAATAACCGATTTTGACCATAATGGGATAACACCCTTAATTAACGACAGAAAATCTCTCAAGATTACGATTCTCCTCGCAACACATTCCCGCCTCTGTTCAACAACACGTTCTTTCGTTTGAGCTTCGAGCAGTTTCTTACATTAAACACAGTCATCCACCCCTAATATGCAGACAGAGCAGACAGAATTAAATTTTCATAGTTGTTTCTAACTCTTTCTGTTCTTGTTTTTAGAAGGGATTAGCTGTTTTGTTTTATTAATAGTGTCTGCATTTCTCTGTTTTGTAGTTCTTCGATTGCTACGTGCTTGTTTCTCCACACTCCACACACGCTCCTTTCGGCATATTTTTCTTAGCTTATAACCTAAGATCCTTTCTTTAATTCATCAGGAATTGCTGGTTCTTGTGCTGCTTCCACTTCTGTTTTATTTGTATTTACACCGTACTTGGTTCCTATTAAGATTCTATTCTTGTGTTTGCAGAATAGTAGTCTCTATTAATACTCCGCTTTCAACTCGGGAGTAAAGGCTCTTTACGTCTTTGTTTTAATACTTTTCTAATCTGCTTGTTTGGTACTCTCTTTTACATTTTGTGTACATACTTTTCGGGCTTCATTTTTGGTGCTTGCATTTCTACTCAGCTTCTACTAGTTTTCCCCTTTTTCTTCGGGTTCTTTTCTTCCCAATAGTTTATGATCTGCTGATTGTATAATTGAATTTCAACTGTCAGTTTCATCTTGCTGTTTGTTTTTGTATTGTGATCTTTCTTTGATAGCTTGTTTTTATCTTCGACTCATAATTTAATGCAAGTTATTATTGAGTCTAAGTCAGCAGAGATTGGTGCATTAAATTTCGAGGCGGCCAACAAAAACGTAGGAAATTTCCGTAATAAACACCGATAGGATAACGGGTAGGTCGTGAACTTCTAGTGCGAGGACGCGCAAACACGTAAAAACGACGAACAAGTATAATCCTTAAACTTAGCGCGGGAACCCGAAACCCTCAACAATAGTTAGGGGAAACATAGAACAACGAGAAAACGACCTTCCTACAGATATGGAGAACCTAGAAAAATTAATAAACGGAATAGCTGAACAATTGAAAGAAATAAGACAAGATACCGGTAGTACAAAAACCGATATAAGAACTATTAAGGAACAAATGAAAACTTATGGGGAGGAAATTAGAACCCTTAAAGAAAGAAGTGGAATGGGAATCAGAAAGGAATGAGCTACGTAAAGAAATGGAGATAATGAAAAGGAAATTAGAGAACCAAGAAAAGTATAAAAAGAAAAACAATTTAGTTATTAAAGGAACAAGCTTCAATGAAGAAAATAAAAAACAAGAAGTTGCTGCATTTCTACAGAATGAATTGGGCGTGAGGACAGAT
The DNA here is from genome assembly GCA_940337035.1 of Agriotes lineatus. NCBI lineage: Eukaryota > Metazoa > Arthropoda > Insecta > Coleoptera > Elateridae > Agriotes > Agriotes lineatus. Next base: position 84,118,254 of record OW679199.1, on the reverse strand, counting down.
GTAGAAGAAGCCTTCAAAGTGGGGAAAGAAGAGCAGCAGGTTACAATAGTAAAACTCAAAAGCTTTGAACAAAAATTAGAAGTTTTGAAACGTAAACCCAAACTAGGAACTAAACGAATATATATAGATAACGACCTGACCCAAGAGGAACAAACTGTACAGGCTGAAATACGGAAAGTAGCCAGAGAAGCAAAATCTAAAGGCAAGAGAACCCGCGTAGGCTACCGGAGTTTAGAAGTTGATGACCTCAAGTACGAATGGTCAGAGGAGAACGGAGGAAGCCTAAAACGTACCACGGATAAGGATCCAAAAAACTACCGAATAAGTTACTAACTAAAAGTATGAAGGACGGACTAACGGCAACGAAAACAGGCATGAAAAAGGATCTGAAGAAAAATATAAGAAGGAAAACAAGTAAGCAATTAACCATGGCCACTTGGAACTTAAGAGGCATAAACGAAGAAGGAGCACTGAAACAATTAACAAAGGAACTAGAAAGATATGAGATCGACCTTATTGCAATACAAGAAACAAATATTAAAGGAAACCAAATCATGGACATAGACAACTTCACATTAATGAACAGCGGAGGATTAGAAAACAGACTAGGGAACGGATTCCTAATAAGAAAATCAATAAGAAACGCACTAATAGACTTCAGGGCAATAAGTAACAGGTTATGTTATTTGAGAATCAGAGGGAAATTCCGGAAAATTAGTATAATTAACGCACATGCTCCTACGGAAGAAAAAGAAGAAGAAGAAAAGCAACAGTACTATGAACAACTGGACACAGAATATGAAAAAATACCAAAATACGACGTAAAAATCGTTTTGGGGGACTTCAACGCGAAAGTGGGAAGGGAAGAAAGGAATAAGCCAATGATCGGAGAGCATAGCAAGCACCTAAACACAAATGATAACGGGCAGAAGCTAATAAACTTCGCAGCTGATAAAAAACTAGTAATAAAGGCAACGTATCTTAAGCACAAGGAAATTCATAAAGGAACATGGAGGAGCCCAGATGGGAAAACTACCAACCAGATAGACCACGTTCTCATTGAGGAAATCCATACAACCTGCATAGACGACATAAAGAGCTGCAGGGGTGCTGACGCAGACTCGGACCACTATATGGTACGTATAAACCTCAAACAATGGATACCGAAGAGGAAGGAGGAAAAATCAGGTGAGAAAAGGAGATAGAACCCAGAGGAACTAAAAAACCAAGCAGTAGAACAAAAATTTATACAACAAATAGAAGAACACCTAAGAAATACAAACGATGCCACAGAAGTAGAAGCAGAATGGAGAGCGGTGAAAGAAGTAATAATAAAAGTAGCTCAACAAGAACTAAAGCCGAAGGAAAAAGAAAAAAGAAAACCCTGGTTCGACAAAGAATGCGAAAAATTCCTAGAAAAAAGGAGAGAAACAAAAGTAAGAATGATTGGAAACGAGACGAGAGAAAACCAAGAAAGATATAAGGAAGCAAGGAGAGAAGCCAAAATGACCTGCAGAGCAAAGAAGAGGGAATATCACCTATGTATGCTGAAAGAAATAGAAGAGTCACACAACAAGCTACAAATGAGAACCTTCTACAGAAAAGTTGGTGTCGTAAAACGAGGTTACCAACCAAAAGTATCCATGTGCCGAGACAAAAGTGGCAAGATTATAGGAGGGGAAGAAGAAGTTGTGGACAGGTGGCTTGAATATTATAGAGATGTACTGTCAACAATAGAACATACAGCGGAAGAACTGGAGACAGAGAACCCTACACAAACAGAAAAAGAAATACCCCCGCCTACAAAAGATGAGGTGGAAAAAGCAATAAAAGCAATGAAGAATTATAAAAGTCCAGGAGCCGACGGGATTCAAGCCAAACTTATAAAGCATGGAGGACCAATGCTAACAGAAAAACTCTTGGACCTAATAAAAAAAATATGGGAAAGCAAAAATATGCCAATGGAATGGAGGGAAGCGGTGATAAGTCCCGTTCACAAGAAAGGAGACCGACTGAATTGTGAGAACTACAGGCCTATCTCAGTACTAAACGTAACATACAAATTATTGGCAACTATAATTAACAACAGACTGAAAGGACTAGCTGAGAGTGTATTAGGAGAGTACCAATGCGGATTTCGTCAGAATAGATCGGTGATAGACCAAATCCACGCCATGCGCCGAATCCAAGAAAAGTGCGAGAGAAAAAATATACAGCATCACATACTGTTCCTCGACTTCAAACAGGCATACGATAAAATTGATAGAAAAGGTCTACTAAGAGCAATGAAAAAGCTAAACATACCAGAGGAGATGATAAAATTAGTGGCAATGACGTTGAGTCGAACATCAAACAAGGTTAAAATACAAAACAAACTATTAGGAAAGTTTGAAACAGCAGGTGGTTTAAGACAAGGCGACCCGTTATCAACAACACTTTTTAACATAGTTCTGGAAACGATCATAAGAAACTGCAAAATTAGACAAAGCAACAACATATTTAACAAACCATACCAACTGATAGCATATGCCGACGACCTAACCATAATAACAAGGACACAAGAAGAACTAAAAAGTATACTAAAAAAGATCCAAGGCGAGGCAGCAAAGTTTGGCCTAATAATTAATGAAAAAAAATCAAATTACATGATAAGCGGAGCAACAATTCAACAACACGAGCAGCACCTAAAAGTGAAAAGCGAAGACGGGAAGAAAGATGTAGTGTTTAAAAGAGTGGAAGCGGCAGTGTACCTAGGAGCCGAGATAACCAGTAACTGTGACCAATCTAACGAGGTAGAAAGAAGGATAACAAGTGGTTTGAGAAGTGCAGCGATGGTGAATAAAGTGCTAATGTCGAAAAATATCTCCCGTGCAGTGAAAGTAAAAGTGTATAAGACAATTATAAGACCAACGGTAACTTTCGGAAGTGAATCGTGGGTTCTAAGGCAAAAAGATATAAATAAATTGTGTATATTTGAACGAAAAATTCTCAGAAGAATATACGGCGGGGTGAAAGAAGAGGACTTCTGGAGACGCAGAACAAACAAGGAACTAACTGAACTATACAGAGAACCAAGCATAATAAACGTAATCAAACAGAGTCGTCTTAGGTGGCTTGGTCACATTATACGGATGGAGACGGACAGAACCCCAAGAATACTTCTTACAAAAGAACCAGAAGGACGAAACAGAAAAGGCAGACCGAAAAGACAATGGCTAGACTGTATAAAGGAGGATCTCAAAGAGCTAGGAATAAATGACTGGGAAAACGTAGCGAAAGACAGAAAGGAGTGGAGAAAAATCTCCAACAAAGCTCTGGGCCTTAAAGGCCTGTAGAGCTGAAATTTATTATTATTATTGAGTAGTTAAGAATTTATTTACAAAAGAAACACCTTCAATCAATATTTCTATTAATAAATATTGATTAAAAATACTGGATCTCCTATAACAATAAGTAACTGCTGGTTGGTATTTTTTATTTTTAAAAATGTTGCTTTAGGATTGCATATTACAGATATTTATTGTAAAAATGCTAATATTGTTCCTTTTTATAAAATCATGTACTAAATTAGATGCTAAAAAATGGGTTGTGCCAAAGCAGCTGATGGCAAATTGGCAATAACAAAATATCACAAGCCAAAATGTCATAAACCTAAGAGATGCCAGATGGCGTGGCTCTAAAATAAAAAAGGAAACTTTTATTATACTAATTTTAAGTTCCCTCCATCAGCGGACTCTTCAAAAGTGTTGAGAAAGTGAAGTAATTTTTGATGTAATTTGATATAATTTATCAAATTCAAATCTTCAACTATTAAATATAGTGCTGATGTTGAAAGCACATTTGAAGGAATCGGCTTCTTTTTTCAATTAAAGCAAATACAACAGCAAATCAGTGGTACAATTCATGTTGTTAGTCATTAATAATACATATAAAGTGTGTCTCACCAACTATCAGACAGCTAAATTAAGATTAAAAAATTATGGAGCGATCAACTGTTGCTGTGTATGCATCCAGGTACGTGATTGGTCAGAATTGACGTCAAATTAATTTAAAATTGTTTTCATTTTTGACCAATGGCTGACCTCGATGTGTACACAGCAATAGTTGATCAATTTATAATTGGCAGCAGTCGACATGTCTAATGTTAATTTTCCTATGTCTGATACTCTTCGAGACACTGTATGTATTTACAATGCCAAGGAAAATAAATAACTAACACACATTATGTATACATAATTATTAGTGCCGGTTGCAGAAAGCTATGTTAAGTCTGGTGTTAGCTAACATCGCGTCAAAGTGAACAAAAACGAATCAAATCTCAAATGCTTATGGTAACTAATACATTAGTAAACAAAATTTGATGCGATTTTGTTCACTTTGACGCGATGTTAGCTAACACCAGACTTAACATTGCTTTCTGCAACCGGCCCTTAGTCTTTTTACAAACAAAGTCGAATCACTTTAGTACATAAGAAATATTACCGGTTATTATTAGTCTCGTTTTGCAGGGAAAAGAAGTAGCATGTAATATAACTCGCTTGCCTCCTGGAACTGTAATCTTTGAAGATCTCAAACCAGAGATCCTGAAGGGCCAAGTGCTAAAGCCACTCGATCGTGGCCCAAACGCCCGCCATCAGACGGACGCCTTACCAGGCCGCATCAGATATCGTGCGCCGGATCATTCCGAAGTAGAAATCGCATTTGGAGACAAAGATCAAAAAGGAGATTTCACCCTTCGCCACGGAGACTGGGTGCAGTTCCAGATCGCAACTGACAGACGCGACCAGCTGAATCGTGCCACGCACATTTCACTTTTGGACGAGAGTTTTGTAGTCTCTGGCGAGCGCAGGGAGCAGGGCGTCGTCGCTTCGGTGAAAGATGGCTTTGGCTTCCTGCGGTGCGTAGAGCGCGAGCCGAGATTGTTTTTTCATTTTAACGAGGTGTTAGACGTTGATCAGGAAATTAAAGTAGGCGATGAGTTCGAATTCACTGTTGTGCAGGATCAGACAAGTACATACGCAAATAACCGCCAAAGTGCTATAAGAATGAAACGTTTACCGTCAGGTACCGTGCAGTTTGAAACTACCGTTGAGAACGAAGTGTCCGGAATTATCTGTAAGGAAATCTCGCCACACAACTGGTCCACCAATCGGAGTCCTACTAAGAATCAAAATGGCCAGAATGGAAACGGTGATCACACCCTGGAATCTGGTATGATCACCTACCAAATTAACGGTGTGAAGAAAACGGTACCTTTCTATTCCAAAGATTGTGACTTGAAACAATTCCCGAGGTTCGGGGATAAGGTAGGTTTTTTTTTGTTGTGGTTTTTATGGTGTGGATTCAGGGAGGTTTGTTTTTCAGGTACAATTCAATGTAAATCAAATCAAGCGCAACAAGGAACTGGTAGCAGTCGACGTTCATGTAATTCAACCTGCTGCTCAAACCAACGGTATTTCTAAACCAAGCAATCGATCTCTTTTACAAACCCATCAAGGATTCATTGCTGCTCTCAAAGACGGATTTGGATTTATAGAGACCACTCAGCATGACAAGGAGGTTTTCTTTCACTTCAGGTCAGTTGCTTTAGCGTGTTGATATTTCTTATTTCTCATTAAAAACATAACCAATATCAAATTCAGTATACCGGGTGCTGACTTGCGGTACGCACCATAGGGATTTGCATAGTAAATTCTTTATATTCGATTATTTGCTCCCCGAATTCTTTCAGAGCTAAATTTTAAATACATTTTTTGTAGAGAAAAAATACTGCATCCTTTCATACTAATGTTAACAATTTTCCAAAACTCCGTGATGCCTTGGAATTACCTAAACAAACAATATGTGTTGTTTGTTTGTCATTGATATTTGACGTTTACAATAATTCATTATTAATTTTGTACTGCTTAAAGTGTCTAAGGTACCTGGTACTTTGTATACCTGGACCTTGTCCATTGACAAAAATGGTTTTATGGTGGAAATAGCGCTTGTCAAGTAAGCGCCTTGTTTATTGTAAAATATTCGTATCGGCAAATTCCAAACAATCACACACTCGCGTTGTGCAGGACTATGTTGGATTGTTTAGATAATTCCATGGCATCGCTGATTTTTGTAAAAATGCTAGTTTGATTTTTTGCTTTCTTTCGGTTCCGGAAAATGGAAAATTGATGGCAAAACTATGAATGGATCCAGTATTTTTTTCTGTACAAAAAATGTATTTTAACTTTAGCTCTAAAATAATTAGGGAAGCAAATAATCGAACATAAAGGAATTTTCTATGCAAATTCCTATGGTGCATCACGCAAGTCAGCACCCGGTAGATCTACAACCAAAAAGGAATTGAATATTTTTTTACCACTACCTAAATACACTGCTACAAACTGTATTAGTTTATATGAGGTTTTTCCTGTTATTATAGTACTCCAGCTCTCTTTAGAGTACTTTATACAATAAGCAAAATATAGCCATAAAACGAGAAGTAGAAAGTCGAACTTTTGTTTATAACTCGAAAACAAAAGACGATAGCCAATTTTAGTTTGCACCATGAAGATTTTCTCAAAAAAGGGATTTTTCCATATTTCCTATAGTTATCGAGATTCCCTATGACAACATAGAAATTTGTCCACCCTGTACAGGGACTAATCAACTTGTGATATGTTTTATTGGCCTTTTTCCACTGTCTAGGGCACCCATGCACAGACCGCGGGCCGAATGCGGCCCGCCGACACTTTATCGGCGGCCCACGTCCTCGACATTATTTGAAAAATATTTTTTCAATTAAGTGCATTAGGTAGGTAAAAAACTTCTCACCGAGCTCACACCTAACGCCTGCCTCGCCGCCGCGACTCCTCCTGAATTTAATTGATGAAATTGACATATTTGTGAATGAAAAAAATAAGAATATTCCCGAATTACGAAATGCTGATTAGTTAAGTGATTTGTCATTCATGGTTGATATTATGAATCATTTAAATATGTTAAATACAAGGCTTTAAGGTAAAAATTAACTGGCTTCCCAATTATATAGCTCTGTGGTAGCATTCCACTGCAAATTAAAGTTGTTGCAATAAGTTAGAAATAGGGAACTAGGTTCATTTTCCCACATACAAAAAAATGTCGGAAAAATTGAAAATAACATTCAAACCAATATATGTGACCAAATTGTGGCCTTGATAACATCTTTTGAGGAACGATTTGCGGAATTTAAAAATGTCAAACGGCTCCTTGATCTTTTTAGCAATCCTTTTTCGGTTTTGCCCGAAAATGCACCAGAAGCAGCTCAACTTGAATTAATTGATATCCAAAACGACACTTTTCGAAAAAAAATTAATGAAGGTGATTTATTGGGCTTTTATCGTTGCCTCAGTGCAGATATGTTTCCCACATTGATTGATAACGCACTCAAATGTACTAGTTTATTCAGGTCAACGTATATATGCGAACAAACATTTTCAATAATGAATACTAATAAATGTAAGACCGAAATCTTCTCAACAACGAAAATCTTGAAGCCATTTTGCGCTTAGCCACGACTAAAGTGACCCCCAACATACCGAAAATAGTGTCTTCTACACAATGTCATGTATCTAACTAAGAATAAAATGTATTCTTAGTTAGATACATGACTGTAATATACATGACAATGATACATGTTTGTAATCTAAAATTTTAAATTTTTTATGATTATTGTATTGGCAACTGATACATTTTGTAGTATTTTTATGACAATAATACACATGAGGTTGAGTGGATTCAAATTTTAAAAGAAGCCGAAAATAAGTAATTATTCGTAGACCATAACATTGTTTCATTGGCCCTCCGTTAGTTGGCAGAAGGTCATGCGGCCCTCAAATAGAAAAAGTCTGTGCATCCATGGTCTAGGGTGTATATCAAAACTCCTGAAACGTGTGATACACACCCTAGACAGTGGAAAAGGTCCGATAAAACATATAATAGACCACTGCCAAAAAATGACATTCAGAGAATAATCAACTTGTATAGTGCCGTATTATACAAGTTGATTTGGCCAAAGAATCGTGAATGAATTTGGGGTGAGTGGGTGGTAAATTGTTTTGGTGAATCCTTCCTGGAGATGAGGTCTTTCTTTGCTGCATGACAACTTTGTGGTCGAAGAAGACTGTGAGCATTGTCTTGGCATTTCTTTTTCTGTCGTTTTCCACTAAAGAAACTGTGAGTTTTGTCTCAGGGCTCATAGCCATAATGACCGTTTTGAGAAAATGAAGGTCGTTGTCGGTTATTTTCATCATGCTCCGGGTGATTTCCACTTGGAGACCCTTCTGCTGTTGCGCCAAGAGCTGTAGAATGAATTTTGCAGCTATTAAACTTAAGAATGCAACCATAATATAAAGAATACAAGCTGAAACGTTCCTGAAGATGCACAGTCGTTCAGAAAGTAGAGGGGAGAAGTCAACCAATCCCCAATGCACTTACTCAGGAAATTCATCATGGCCGCAATCATGGTGTAACTATGGCCGCGATCGTATATTGTTGGTGGCACTGTAAGTCTATGTCAAATTCGAGGTTAGCAGGTTAGGTTTTCCGTCAGTTTTAACAGAAACTGACACAAAATCTAACCTGCTAACCTCGAATTTGATTTAAAAAAAAAGATTCTAGTGTATCTCTGTCTTGGTATTGATTGTTTTTGTTATGTGAACTACTGGCTGTCATGCCATCTCTTGCAAAGTCTTCCTGGTGCTTTGAATCCTGCTGGCTTTTCATTGTGGGCTGTTTTGGCTAGTCTTGTCATTTCCCATTCATGTTACATGTTTGTTCCAGTTTCTCCATCATTTGTCACATCCCCAGTTTTGCGAATTCTTCTAATGTCGTCGTTCCTGATTCTGTCTGTTAGTGTTAGTGCACTTATCGATCATAGTACCTTAACAATAGAATAATCGTAGTCTGTCTTCGTGTTCAACTATGAGGACAGTTTCATCAGCATAGCAAATGATTTTTATCTTTTCATTTACGAGGCGTTATTCATTTCCCTTTCTTTTAATGGTGTCTATAATAAGGGTAAATAGTATGGGGCTGAGGCTATCGCCCTCATTGAACTTAATCTGTTTTTGCTTTTCCCATTTTGAATATTTTCAACCTCTAAAAAATTCAAACTTATTTCGTCAAAATTATTGGTTAAAATCATTTGGAATGCAGGTTTGGTCGTAAACTCATTTCATGGCTTCTTAACGCTATTAAATAAACCATTTCAGCTCTCCATCAAAAATTGGATATTTCTAAACCACATCAGCATTTTAATTGAAAATTCTAGATGTTTATGTGTAAAAGAAAGCTGATTTACTATTGTCAATAGAATACATATAGGGCAAGTGCACTGGTATTTTTGTTCTGTTTTGATAATTTTATACTTTGTAATACTAAAAAAATAATCAACTCTTCCAAACAAGTCAGGTGATTGAATACAAGGTTGGTTATTTATGTAGGACATTAAAGCATTTTGTTTGAAATTTTACAGAATGAGGTTTACTCTCATCTTGATTTTATTTTGTACAGAAATGTATTGTTGTTTGCATAGCTAAGTGATGTTTTAATACTATTATATTATTATTATTATTATGGACAACACACTCAGGTAAACTAAACCGGGTTAATTTTGTATAATTTAGTCTTGTATTCTTTCAAGCTCGATAATCAGATAAACAATCGATAAACTTTAATAGATCAGAATTATTAATAGATCAGAATTATTAAATAGTTTTTCTTTTTTTTTAGTAACTTTGATGGTGACGCAAACACGTTGTTAGAGCTTGGCCAAGAAGTCGAATACAACTTAGGGGGTCGCGAAAAGTCCGGCAGCTGTTCCTCAGCCGAAAATGTACGCATTATATCCAAGGGCACAATCGAGCTGCCCCAGATCACCGGCGACGTGCTGGACGGCACCGTTCTGAGGCCCCTGCGATCTGTAAATCCCGATCAGACTGAATACTCAGGTTTAATCAAAGTTCTCAGCGAAAACCCAGACGAGAAGACTAAAGAGTACGAATTTGGAATCATGGGGCTGGCAAACAAGAGAGAGCTACTGCAAGTTGGCGACCCTGTCCAGTTTCAAGTAGACTCCTCAGGCAGGGCCGGCAACATCATTGCCGTGAGGAAAAAACTGAGGGCCACTGTGGACGCTATCAAGGGACAGTTCGGCTTTCTCGCCTATGAGGTGGAGGAAGGGAAGAAACTGTTCTTCCACATGTCGGAGGTGAAGGACAATACCAACCTTCAGGTTGGCGATCAGGTGGAGTTTGTGCTCGTGACGAATCAACGAAATGGCAAATCTTCAGCTTGCAATGTTGTTAAAGTCAGGTATGTGTGCAAAAATATTTAATTTTGTTCAAAATAAAAACAAGAGAAAAATGAGGGAAGTATATTTAAGGTACCTATAGAATGTATTTCAGTCAATCTATTTTGTTTGTATTTTTAAAGCTACACAAACTAATTTTTCATTGTGCAGATGTGCATGTGTAGTAACGAGTTATGCAAATTCTGCTTGCAATTTAGTACAGAGACATCGAAAATTATTGAAGACCATGTAATATAGGCAACCTATTTAACACTGTCGGCAACCATGTTTGGAAAATTAAATATGACAGTAGCAGTGACAAGTAACATATATTATTGGAAGTAAATTACGTGAAACTTCGCTATGAATAAAATTTCGTACCTTAGAAAATTAACAACATGAAAATGTCTAATCAATGCTTACATGCAACATTAGAACATTAAATTCACTAAATCGCAAAATATCCTTGGTTATGTGGTCTTTAATCATTTATGATGTCTCTATGAATAGATTATTCTCTCGTTAATGTGGCGTCCGATTGCCACATTATGGGTAACACAAAATTCTGAGAAATTCTCCATTGTTATTACGATTTCTCATCTCATACTTTCTTATTACTTTCTCCTATGGTAACTTTTATATAGATGCGTGCTGTTATTATTTGCTTGTCGAGGAAAAGTCATTTGATTATATCCCTATTACCTTGTCGACAGAGTAATATGCCGACTCCATTTTCCTGAATTTCGCTTGCTTCTCTTCAAGAATATTTTAAGCATTTTTGTTTCAAAAACAAGTGGATGCATAAGGGACATGAAAAATGCCAGGAAGCAATATAGTCAACCGCATAGACCATAGACCATGTACTTATATCTAAATGGAGAATGTCATTTATTGTAGTAGTGCGAACTTGCGGAGGTGCAAATTGTGAGTCCGATTGCTTCCTCATAAAAGGCAGAATGAAGCAACGCATGGCAAATGTAAAGGTCAAAGAAAATACATTAACGGCCGGTCTTATAAAGACCACTAATCGGAGGCTAACTTTAATTCGTTGTTAAAACATACAAAAGCACATCAAGACGTTAGTGCTTATGACAGTTTTAATGCATTTTTGTTTATTTTAACAACAAATTAAAGTTAGCCTCCGATTAGTGGCCTTTATAAGACTGGATGTAAATATAGGAAGATTTAAAGAGCAAGAAACGATAGTAAACAGTTCCACCGGTGCTTCAGACAAGTAAATAATAGCATAGAGGAAGAATGGAAAAAAATTAAAACGTCGTAGAAGCTGCCATAGAAGCCGCGTAGCGCAGTTGCGAAACCTCTAGGGGGGGGAATTTCTCCAAGCCTCGGCGATTGGAATTGGACTTGATGAGACCATTCACAGTTGGGTGGGCACCAAATTAACTGTGCTCTACTCAAAACTACAGACCTAAGAGATAGAGTAACATGGTCAACCAATCACCAAGAGACACACCTCACACAATGGTTGCTGCGCAAGCACAAAAGGCGCGCTCCAACGCTGTATCCCGAATCTGGGGCAAGTTGATAATTGTACCGTCAGACGCAAGCGTACGAAGCACCAGCCTCTACACCGCAAGGTAAATAAGGTTACAGATAATACATACATACATACATAGAAGCTGCTGAACGAACAATAGGTACAAAGAAACCTGACAACAATTATTAATGTGGGGAAATAATCGAAAAGAAAATTGAAGCCAGGAAGAAATGCCTACAAACAGCTACAAGAGCAAACAGGGCAAAGTATGAAGAACGAAGCAGATACACAAGAATTACATGCAAAAGGATGAAAAGAAATAAATTAAATGAAACAAAATTGAAGAAATAGGAACAAGCAGAAGAATAAATATCTCAAGGAAACTTAATCAAAAATTATAAACCGCTGGAAAGTCTTTCGAAAATTTACTAACAGTTTGAGAGGAGCAGGAGAATGAAGATGAAAGCCGTTAGTAGAAGAGCCAAAGTGTGATGAATATGCAGAGCAATTAAAAAGAAAGAATAATAGAGCACCTGGAAGCAATAACATAATCGAAGAACCTATAAAGAATGAAGCAAGGGTGCTAAAAGAAAGAATCTGGAGAGAGAAGAAAATGCCAGGTGAATGGATGGTAGGAAACATAAGAACTATGCAGCAATTATCGCCTGAACTCTGATCTCATTTTAACGCCCACATCGCCACGCAACAGTAAAGACTTCTCCTGGCAGACTGAAGACTGTCTATCGAAAGTCTAACACCCGTATTCATAGTCGTTCGCCGGTGACTCGCCAGAGTTTCGTTATGAATAGTATGTTGGTGGCACTGTACGTCTATGTCAAATTCGAGGTTAGCAGGTTAGATTATGTGTCAGTTTCTGTCAAAACTGACTGAAAACCTAATCTGATCACCTCGAATTTGACATAGACGTACAGTGCCGCCAACATACTATTCATAACGAAATTCCGGCGAGTCGCCGGCGATCCGCTGGCGAACGACTATGAATACGGGTGTAAGAGGCTGCCGCCTATCTGAAAGCCCAAGATAGGAAGTGGTCATGGATGGGATGCGAGTGTATTTGGTTCCAGATGGCAGGGAAGAGAGCACTGCTGGTTTGCTTGGGAGCTCACTGCTTCTACCAGCTGAGGGCGCGATTTTTATTACTAATTATAGGCTAGTCTTCAAAGAAATTACATGTGATTCTTTTGCTTGCGAGCAGATGGTTGTAAGATCATTTCCAGTTATGTCATTAACAAAGGAAAAGCGACTGACGGTACAATACTTGGCCCATCTGGATCAGTGGCTTCAAGAAGGCTTGCAGTTATGGTCGTGCACATTTCAACTGCTAAAGTTGCCCTTTGACAAAGCAGTGACCCCAAAAAACATCGATTCCTCAAGAAAAATGATTCATAAAGTTAGAAATCTCCCCCGACGTCTTTCATCACTTTGTTTTCTCGGGGCACAAACACCCCTGCATAAGAGCAAGGAGAAAAATGCAAAGAAAACGTTCTTAAAGACAACCTGCAAAGCTGATGATGTCATACTATATAAAAGAATCATGAAGAACAACTGGGGTAATACCAAAACAAATTCCAAGCAGATCATTCTACAATAGATGCAACATAATTTGTTGATAGATTTTAAATACGCCTTTGACCAAGTGAAAAAGCATCAAATGCTATAGGGACCATGGGAGTTTCAAATCCCGCCAAATTAGACTAGTAGAAATGGACGCTAAATGAATCAACAAGCCAAGGTTAAAATACAAGGAGACACACTGTCAGTACTTGTTCCAGATGATGGATGATATTGTGATAACAAGTAAAACTAAAGTGAAATAGAACGAATATTCACAAAACTATAAGCAGAAGCAACAAAAGTAGCTTTGATAATAAACGCAGCGAAGACAAAATATATGAAAGTTACAAGAGAAAAGAAGGTACGAATAGATGATCTTCAAATAAATGATTATACATTAAAGGGGGTGACAGAATTTATATATCTGGGATCTCAGTTATACAGCTAAAAAACATAGTATATGAAATTGAAAGAAGGCTCAAAGCTGGAATGAGGAGTTTTTATGCTTATAAAGATATAGTAAGATAAAAATATACGGTACCCCCACCCAAGAAAAGCGCCCTTCCGTGCTTTCCAAGAATACTTCGATACTCAGCATCACTCCGTTTCGCTAATACAATGAAATGCTATGAACCAGTTATTTATCAAAAAAAAAAAAAAAAAAAAAAAAAAATTTTTTGCCGTCGACCATAGCTCAAAAGTTGATGTTACCTTCATTTTCGGAGGACCTATCGTATGAAAACGATCCAAGACTTCAGGAAGGTTCCTGGCGACCGGAATCGTGTACACATACGAACATACATCCCCCGCACAGCACGTTTAGGCACCCCCCAATACGAGGATTGATCTAGTGGGCTGGGATCTTCACCAAAAGATCCGTACTGCCGAGACGGAGATTTGATATAGTGGGTTCATTAGTCGGTTGGCTCGAATTTTAGAGATATTTGACTCAAAGCTGTTTTCGATATGAGTGAATTTCAATACTTCGTACACTTCGTGTCGAAGTAAAAATTGATAAAGTTGCCAAAATGAAAATCTATAGAGCAATGATCAGACCCATTATAACATATGGATGTGAAACATGGTATACAACTGAGAAACAGCTTTTAATATATGAAAAAAGAATTTTACAAATCAAATCATTAAGAATAGGATGGATGGGACATAGAGAAATAATGGACAACTATAGAAGTACAATGATGAAATGGTGACCGGCAGGCAGAAAATTAAGTGGAAAACTAAAGAAGAGATGGCACGATTGTGTTTTAATGATCTGAAGATGAGAGAAAGAATCTGTAATACTTTAATTCAAAACAGACCCAAATAGAACAAGATTGGAAAACAAGCTAAGACCCATCGTGGATTGTAATCACTAAAGGAAGAAGAATGAGCTATTTGTTGTTTCTCCATGTCCAGGCTAGGGTGCCTTGGTGTCAATTTGACGTATTTGTCTTTTCCAGGGTACGGACAGATCGTTGTCCCCTCTCACTCTAAAGTGCACCCTAGTCCAGGTCAATTAAATTTGCTTAATCCGAGTATTGCAATTTTACTCGTTTTGATCAGTATACGAGGATGATTTGACGGGACGTGAGACTCGAAATGAAAAACATTAGATAGAGCATTCATTTTTTTTTATTTTTCAACATAGTCTCCTTGTACATCAACACACTTTGACCAGCGACGCTGAAGTGCCATTATGCCTGTTTTGCAGTGATCTTCAAGGCCGTGAAAATATTGCTCCGTTGCAGCAATTACTTCTTCATCCGTCTTAAACTTCTTTCCGGTAAGGAAAAGTTTGAGCTTCGGGAATAGGTGAAAGTCACTCAGAGCAAGATCTGGCGAGTAAGGTGGGTGGGGAATAACCTGGAAGCGAAGTTGATCCAATTTTTCACGAACAATGCGACTGGAATGGGAAGGGGCATTATCATGACAAAAAAGCACCTTTTTTCGAACCATTCCGGGTTTTTTTTCAGCAATTGCTGCTTTTAGTTGGTTCAAAAGTGCAGCACAACGTGCTGCATTGACGGTTTGACCCTTTGTGAGATAGTCGATGAGAAGTATCCCTACTGAATCCCAAAAAATCTTAGTTATTACTTTCTCAGCCGATGAAAACGACTTTGCCTTCTTTGGTGAATGGAACCTTTGCATGATTGCCAGATTTGATGACTTAGTACTTTGTATAACAGAGTTTTATTGTTTAATCAGAGTTTTGACTTGCGTCCAAGAAGCCAATACATTTGGCGAAGCTTGAGATCCGTCTTGATGTGGGTTTTCCATGTAAGTTTTTGGTCTACGGTTTAGATTAGATTAGATTAGATTTAGATTCCACGACTGCCTTTTTCTGGCATGGGCACGTCAGCCCTTTGGGCTTTTTGTACTGTCGGGAGTTTTCAAGTTAGCAGGCCGACATCTGTATCTTTTACTAGATTTGCAATGTCCCCTACTAGCTTGCGGTTGTCAATAGAGTTAAGGCTCCAATCGAGTTAGTGTCTTTTACGCTCTAATGCTGGGCATTCAAAGAGGATATGATAGGCTGCTTCATCATCCTCTTGGCATAGTCTGCAAACAGGTTCATCTCTATAGATATTGATCCTGTGCATAAATTCTCTGAATGCTCCAGTGCCTGTTAGTAGACTGACTACTTGCTTGATTCGAGTTCTGTTCAGTCTCAACAGGGTTTTGGTGGTTTGTGGATTCGGAGTTTTTAGCAATCTTTTAGTCTACTGTTATTCCCAGATATTTTGTTTAAGTTTTTGTAGGTACAGTTGTGTCGTTGATTGTTACAGGTGGACCGATTTGACTTGATTTATCTCCATTCTCCATTTTTTATATCAATCGGTCAGAAGATCCAAATGGGTTTGTAGTTGTTCAGAAGCTGTTGTTGGGTGACCATGCCAAATGTCTCTCCCAAGTAAACCTTCACACTTACAATAATAGTCAGAGCTTCTGTATCCTCGCTCTCACACCCTGATGTCGCGTCTCAAATTCAAGACACGTGGTGATGTGGTAAGCATCACGCATTAGACAACCGCATTATTACTCCTTATTCTTTCCAAAGTGACTGGGTAGGCCCCCCGCGAGGCATCAATTCTGGGATTTGAACTCCAGACTTCCGCATTGCAGTCCAATGCTCTAACCACCGAACTACACTGGCAATCAAACCTTCACACTTGCTGAAGTTAATAAGGAAATCAGCAAACTTAACATACATAAAGCTCCAGGATATGACCTGATTATAGGACAAATACTAAAACAATTACCCAAAAAAAAGCTACTGTACTTCTAACACTCATCTATAACCGAATGTTAAGCTTAACCTACTACCCCATTGCATGGAAATGTGCCGAAATAATTATGATTCACAAACCGCACAAACCTCCACATGACACATTGTTCTATCGACCCATCAGCCTCTGGCTTACAGCAAGTCAAGTATTTGAAACACTCCCTCGAAGAATCGACGAAGAATATGACCTTCAATCGCTACTTCCCAACCACCAATTTGGATTTCAAGAAAGACATTCGACAATCCAGCAGGTGCATAGTTAATGTGATCGCTAAGAGCCTAGAAGAGAAGAAATTTCGTAATGCGGTATTCCTCAATATCCAACAGGCTTTCAATAAAGTGTGGCATCCTGGTCTCCTATTTAAGTTAAAAAACGCACTATCTAGTAATTTTTATCTCCTCTTAAAATCCTACTTAACTGACAGAAACTTCTCAGCAAGACACAACGGATGTCAATCCAACTTTCATCCTATAGAATCTGGTGTCCCACAAGGTAGTGTGCTTGGACCAATCCTATTTCTAATATTCACCATCGACCTACCCGAAACAAATACCACAATTTTCATACATTTGTTTGTATGTAGCAATCCACAGATACTATTTTCAAAACATAAGCCAGGTCTGGAATGTGTACAAAATGATACGTTTTTAATTTAAACAATTTCATTATGTTTACCAAGTATATAAGTTATTATGTCATTGTACAACAAGCAGTTCAAGGATAAAAAAAAGTCCTTTATAAAAGTGCTGATATGACTGAACAAAATTTTGATAATTAATTGCAATATGTATCATTGTATTTACTTAGGTTTGTTTGTTTGATATAGCGATGGACAGGCGAGACCGGAGCGCCTCATAAGCCGATTACGTACCATCTCCTTGGAAGACACTGGGCCCAGACTGACAGTAATCCGGCAGCCAAAAGGGCCCGACGGTTCGAAAGGGTTCCAGTCACAAGTCCGAATCATTCGTGTGCCGGGCGCCGTGGCCGAGTAACTTGTTCGTAGTCATTGGTTAACGCCATAAGCACTTGTACCAGTGCTTCAGTCATTCTTCAATACATCGGTAGTGATTAATTTACTACTCTGTCTTAGCAGTGAAGTTGGCAACATACCGTATTTTATAAGTCTATTGTATAAATGATTGAACAATTGATTAAATTGCTAAAATCATTAAGAAACAAGAAGTAAACTAAACTAGGGCAAGGAATTTTTGGAATGTACACACCAATACTAGTAGTAGCTAATGTTTATACATGTTGAATTTGAAAAAGCCATTCGCAGTCTTACTGTGCTTGAAACACTGCTTCGAAACCAAAAATGATAATCCATTGACAAATATGAAATACAATGAATTTATTGTTACGTACATCATTAAGGAGTTAGAATGTAAACTAGAAAGACTGCATCGATAAGTAAACTGTACATTATAAGATTTTTTAAATTTTGTTTAGCAGCATTTGAGTGTAATGTTAGTTTGCTGTCTGTGCAGTACCCGCAGCAACTGGTCTAAATGGCCCTGTGATTGTCACGTCTATTTCTGTGATAATTAACGATCATCTTATTAAATAGTCTTAACTCTGAACCCCACCTTATGTACAAATTCGTTTTATTTTTATCAGTTTTTATACGGTAATTGGATTTAATTTATTAATTATTGCACATTTGGTAATTTAGCAGATAAATTCTGCGTAGCTGGTGTGGGTACTGTAAGATGCAGTTTTCAATAGCAGTTAAAAATATCGATGTGGATTATCTTTATACTTGTAAAATTGTTTTAATTTGAAGGAAAATAAACATATAAGTCGATAATTACGTAAACTTTATTTTCTAATGTAGAAATGTACATTTCATAAATTGTCTTTCTGAACACTCACGGTGGTTTGTATCCTTAAATTACTATACATTCGTATGGAAATACCCTGTCTCCTATCGCCCCTGCTCCAGGAACCGGACAGGCTGTAACAAAAGTTTCCAGTAAGTATCTAAAATTAGATTTAGTTTTATTCTACTTTGTGAGCACCAAGGCTAAAGGTTATCAGCCATAAAAATAGATAGCCTTACCACGATTGCAGCGTGCGCCAAAATAGCCCGTTCCTTCGCATCGGCACCTAAAGCCTGGCTTCTGGGAGATTTGTAAACAACTGCCGCCGTGGAGGCAAGGATTTGGGAAGCAGAGGTCGTTTCGTCTGCCTAAAAAAATCAAGCGAGGACTAGAGGGCAACGGTCAGTGCTTGTTTCGAAACCTTTCAAGGCGTTTTGACACTCTTGTAACGTCTCGTATCTGTACTCGGAAATACAGCCGACTCCACAAGAACAGGCTCTGTTTTGAATGCGGCAACCCTGACGGATCTGATCCATATCGCAACTGCTTACAAGTTGCAGTCCTGTACAGAATGTTTTGTCTGTTAGGCGTCTGCGATGCTTAGTTATGGCAAAAGAATATATACGACATGCATTCGAGAAGATGCTTCTTTTGTTTTTAGCAAAACGACAAGGTTATCTTCAAAATTAAAACAGAAATTTTACGGAGAAAAAACAAAAATCAGATCGACTGGAACAAAAGAGTATTGCCACACCATAGCAGCCAGAAAATTGTACTTTTACCTTCGCATTCTTTAATATAGGCCAACTTATCTAAATTATTCAATATTAATGTATCCATAATGCAATAAAACAGTCCTAAGCCATACATGTATAAAAATGCTGTACTTACCGACTGATATTAAAACTAAAATTTTCCAAAACATAATCTACGTTTCAGTAGCGTATCTAACACTTTGCTCCAGAGCTACACATTCACTTATAAATGCGCGTGTACAGCAGGCCTAAGATGGTGCGTCTGTGGTGATTGATAACAAAGTCGTTGCCCTCACTTCCTACTCCTTGGCGATAAGAGCGCGGTCCTTAGGGCGTAAGTTCGAGTATCAAAAAGTAAAGTAAGCACGAGCGGTCTGAAGCTTTTATTTACGCATGGAAAAGAATATAAAAAGTATGTTTACATTAAGAGCGGCAAATTAGAGCCGGAAATGTGATCTGTAGTACGTCCTTCCGCTTGGTATCGCACCTTGCAGCCGCATCCGGCGTACCGCTTCCCGCAGGTGTTTGGGCTGGACAGGGCCCGTTTCATTGTGTTCCTCCATCACGTCTAGGGCTATACGGTAAAATTAATATAAAAAACACGTAACACCTACAGGGGGAATTACCTTCTTCCACGACTTCGCCGACGAATACTTTCGCGATTCCCGCCATTGCGATGACGACGTTTTGGGAAACGGAACACCCCGTAATCGTCTGCATCAGCCGCTTAATAGCGGCTTTGGGAAACGCCGCCCTTCTGTACATCTCATAGCGATCGAGTTGTTCTTCCGTGAAATTGGAAACCAGAACCCTAAAAGTAAAAGAAAGTGCATTTAGAGAAAGAGACATCCCTGATTTTGTTGTAGATGTTATGGCGTCATCGTTCATGTTCATAATTTAGGACCGCTTATCTGCTGGGTGTCAAATATCAAGCCAAATTGATAAAATATTGTAACATGATAACTTACGTACGTTTTCAAAATATCAACACAATATGAAACGTACGAAGAAACAGTAAACAACTATATTACTCTACCAAATTTTATTTTATATCATATAAAGATAATACTACCAGAGAACTCATTATTTTTGTTAACTTCACAGCAAGTTATTTCCAATATAAGATCAATTACGACGTAGTTATGATGTGAAAGCAGCACGTAAATTGTAAACGAGGCCTTGGTATGATTACACCTTTAAATCGGCAAAATTTTAGTAGACGTATACAGGATGGGTGTTTAC
The DNA here is from genome assembly GCA_940337035.1 of Agriotes lineatus. NCBI lineage: Eukaryota > Metazoa > Arthropoda > Insecta > Coleoptera > Elateridae > Agriotes > Agriotes lineatus. The sequence continues at coordinate 84,097,768 of OW679199.1, read as the reverse complement.
TGTGTGGACGGAGGATTGCACCGTAACTATTAGAGACATCAAAACCAATTTTGGTATGGTAATACACGAACATTGGACCTACATTCTAAAAATATTTAGGTACATACGGATACAGGTATATTGACAAAAATATGCCAACCCAAACTTGTGTTTTTTTTTAATAGAACACCTTGTATATTTTTGCGTTTTGGGATTCCCTGTCACATCTATATACAGGGTGTAGAAATGCTTTACGCACCATAGGGATTTCAATGGTAATTTCTTCATATAAAAATATTTGCTTCCCTAATTATTTTAGAGTAAACTTGTATGGAAGTTTTTTGTAGAGAAAAAAATTCTGTATCCATTTATGCCAGAATTTGTCATTTTACATTTCGGAAAGCCGAAAATTTAGAGAAATAAAATTACCATTTTTAGACAAATCAGTGGTGCCTTGAAATTACTGAAGCATCTCAAAGCATCAACAAATTAGTTTGCTGTTTATTTGTTTGCATCTGTCAAATCTAACGGCAACCATGGCACTTATTGCACCTGATCTGCTTCCGGCATACCACCACTTCACAATTTGCACTGATTTTTGAAAAAATGATAATTCTAGTTTCTTTCATTATTAGGTTTTATGACGTAAAATGACAAAAATGTTGGCATAAATGGATGCAGAATTGTTTGCTCTACAAAAAACCTATTTACAAGTTTGCTCTAAAATAATTAGGGAAGCAAATATTGTCATATGAAAAAATTACCATTGAAAACCCTATGGTGCGTACAACATTTCTACACCCTGTATATAAAAATGAATGCCTATTTCCCTTGGTCAAGCCATAATTTGAGAACGACTTTACCGATTTCATTCATCTTTTTTTTTTAAGTTTTCTAATACTTTGTAGAAGGTTCTTACGGAGAGAAAAATTAAGAAAATTTCGCAGAAAATTGGAAAATTTTAGAAAACTTAACGACTATTTAACCTTCGCGCGTTTGACAGTTCGGCGAGGGAACGGGGACGGGGAAAGGGGCGGGGACGGGATGGAATGGGATGACAGGAAATAATTAGTCATTATTTAATACACAAATAACGAACGGGTAACAGCTAGTGAAGCAGCGGCGCAGGAACTACTGTAATTATGGGAGGGGGGGGGGCAAATTTTTTTGGGTGTTTTAACATAACTAAGCCCTGGTCGACTGTTCCACAAACACTTTATTATAGTATTTTTTAACGTCCATAAAGTGCTGCTTTAGTTCATAAAGTAAAGTAAAACGGTCGCCTGTCAATGTCCAATAGTTATTATTAAAATAAATGTCATTTTATTCAAATCAGGAAAGGAGATTATTTTAACTGAAAACTTTGCAAATAATAAAAAGGAATTCACCTTTAATACCTTACGGTAAGAGGTAGTGATTATTGATATTGACGCAATTAACCTAGAAGAAGCACACTTCGAAACTATCAAATGTTTCAATAGCAACTTGAATTTTCTAATGTGTCTAATATGTGTAATGCAGTCGAACGTAAAGCTTTGCATGCAGCTAGTACATAATCAGACATTATTTGACTCGTCCTCTTTAATGCTACGCTACGCTCGCTCTGTCATAAAATAGACTAGTGCAATAATATCCTACATTATGTACTTGATACATAAATAACTATAATAGTTACAATTAAGCTATTGAATGGTCATAAAGATACAAAACCTGAAAGGTATACTTTCTTTTACTTCAAATAATGTAATCATAATTTTTTGCAAACTGGATATTTTTGCAGAAATATTCGTTTTCGTGTCTTCTCGTTCAGAAGTAGTATATTAAGTATTAAGAACGGTAAGGACATTTTACCGATCGAAGACAATTGTTTTGAAGAGAAGCGAAGCGACGGCTCCAATTATTGTCGGAGATCGGTAATTCCTTATCGTTCGTGATGCTTATGACGTTTTTTGCACTATAGAAATGTATTTTTTTTTCAAATGTCAGTAAAATGTGACATTATACCACAGAATAATATGTTGGTGGCACTGTAAGTCTATATCAAATTCGAGGTTAGCAGGCTAACTTCGAATTTTTACCTACCGTTCTAGAACGGTAAATATAACTGATTTGGCAACAAACGCGGTAACTAAGTAAAATCGTTCTATCATGCAAAAATAACATGTCTCGTGCATAAACGACTTTTAGCACGCGTTGCATACTAGCTATTTATGCAACAAGTGCTAAAAGTCGACTTTTATGCGCGAGACATGAAAATTATGAAACTCAGCCTTCGGCTTCGTTTCATAATTTTCATGTCTCGCGCATAAACGACTTTTAGCACGCGTTGCATACAATATTTTATCTACGACCTTAATTTTACCGTTATTAATCCATAAATATCAATTTAAGAAAGGTTCGCATCTGCGACGCTGCGTCATAATTCATAATGAATAGTAGGCCTGCGCCGCGGTGGCGATTGTTTGGCCACGCCCGTGCTGTCAAGGTCAGTTACGAAATGTAATTATTGATACTCCACATATGACTGTATTCATTACATAACGCTTTAATTATTTCAAAAACGCTTTACCTGTAACGCAAGAAGCAACTAGAATAGCTTTACAACTTCACTTGCAGTTCGAAATTGTAGTTTTGAACCTCGCTTCACTTTTAGCACATGTGCTAAAAGTAAACAGCTGATTTCTTTAAACACGGTAAACTATAAAACGTCACTTTTAGTGAAACAAGCTAGCGCTAAAAGGCCTACTTTTAGTAGTGGTCGTAGATAAAATACTTTATTATATACAATTATATACAACTTTTGTTCAAAAAGTTTGTAAGAAATACAGTTTTTGGAAATATCGCAAAATGAAAGTTTTCCAAAAACTTTCTCCAAAACGAATTGGAATAAAAATGTTCAAAACTGTTAGATATTACGTAATTATCTATGACTTTTGTCAAAAAGTATTTTGTTATTATAGTTTTTGAAAAATCGCAAATTGAAATTTTTACAAGCAGTAAAATAAAGTCGTGTGATGACCACACTTAATTTTTTTTATATGAAAATGCAATCTAGGGAAACCATTGACAACAAGCATTGTCACTAGATTGCATTGTGTTGATTCATAAACTTCTATTTATTATTCTTGCAATGACGTTAGGTTTCATGTTGACTGGTTGACACCGTAATGAATTTAAATTGTAGTTATTATAAATTGCAATTGTTTTTAATGCAATACCGACCTTAAAAACCAAATTATAAAATCACATTTCAAGTTTATAAGAGCCAAAGCTACAATTTAAAATAAAGAATTGTCAACCTGTCGACATGAAACCAAACCTCACCACAAAAATAACCAGAAGTTTATGTACCATTACAATGAAGCCTAGTGACAATGCTTGTTACAATGTACCAATGATTTCCTAAGAATTTTGGCATTTGCATTTCCGTATGAATGAAAAATGGACTCTTCTCCGCTGTCGACCTAAAAATAAAGACTTATTTAACAAATTGTTCGCGTTTTATCAACGAAATTTAGTATCTCGTATGGACTAATGTGAAAAAACCCTATATACAAATTTTTAAAAACCTCATAGAATATACCAGGAGGGCAAATTGTAGTCTTTGCCCCTCCGATATATTCTAAGAAGGGGCAATCGCCCCCTTGCCCCCCCCCCCCTGTTCCTGCGCCCCTGTAGTGTAGAATAAAAATGTATAAAGTACGTTGTTTTCCTATAAAAAATTTCAAGGTCAAGATAAAATTATTAGAAAATTTATTTTTGTCAGGTTTTTCTGTAAATGGCTTGTGTCATTTTGACATTTAAAATTAAATTTTCAGTTTTTCTTTTTTGAAACTGAATACGCGTAAAAAACGGAATCCTTTAAAATTAAATGTAAAAAAAGCATTTCTGAAGTGTTCAGGGGAACTGTTGGATCTGCATCCTAACATACCAGAAGAACGTGTACGAAAGATTAGCAAGCTTTTGATGTACATAGAACTTTAATGCCAGATTTTAAATTTCCCACCAGTTTTTAGTTCTAAAAAGTTACTAAAACAAATTTTACCAACATATATTTTTTAAAGGAATCTAAGTTATGCCAACATAAACCCTAAATTCTTTGACCTTGAAAATTTTTATAGGAAAAAAACGTACTTTAGTTATATCTGTATCACTAACCGTTCTGAAGATATTGTCACTTTAGTACCATAGAGTCAACTTTGGAGCCACGATTTTTTAAATCCGTTTGCAGCACCGACTATTGATAATAGTCTACTTACGGAATACATGGCAACTTTTTCGAAAAACAAACAGAATTATAAATTTACGCGAAATGTAATTTTTTGTAATTTTTTTCATATTTGGATTCCCCGTGAAAAGTAGATACTAATTGATAATAGGTGTCTTTTATTTGAAAATATTGAAATACAGAAGAGCAAATAGAACAAGAACCAGAGCAACGAGACAAAATACGAATAGCAAATTCGTAAACTGATAAAAAAACGATAAAACAATTCTCTACATCTAAAAAATAAGTTCAAGAAGAAAACATAAACGAAGAAAACCAGAAATTCAAATTAAATGTTCAAAATGCTGACCACGCCTAGCTAATCAATTTGCAATTCGCTCCGAAAACAAGAGTTTCACTCGAAACAACATTTGAGGCGAAATGGATTGAAACGCAGCTCTAATTCTATTTTTATATCTTCGCTTGTGGTGGGAGGCTGTTGGTAAACTTTTTCTTTAACGTAGCCCCAAAGGAAGAAATCAAGGGGCGTCAGATCTGGTGATCTGGCTTGCCAGTTTTGTACATCATCTCGTCCCATGATACTACTACTACTACTAGTAGTAGTACATAGTATCATGATCTCGTCTTATACATCTCATCTGATAAGTCTACACATTACCCTTTTTCTGTGACGTCAGAAAAAACAAAACATAGCGTTTAAAACGTATGTCTAATATTGCATTAAAATTCAAGAAGATCATTTAGATCGCAGGTATAGTAGACTTTAGAAAGAATTTGACACATACCTAACCTTTAATGTAAGGGATGCTCTAAATAGCACATTATGCAAACCAAGACATTCTTGACCTATGTAATCAGACGTTTTTCCTCTTCGAAGGAGTTCCTATCGTTTAAAATAGGATTTTAGGCATGCTCGCTTGCTTGTTATCGGGCGTTATTTTACTGTCATTTTGGACAAATGTCACACTGACAGTATTATAAAACAAGCCATACTTAAAGCGGACCTGCCCAAAAAATGCAGATGTTTTGTTTCGTCCAGTTCCTTATAGTTGAGAGAAAATTGTTACGTCACAGGAAAAGGGTAATGTGTAGACCTTAATTTCTATCAAGATCAGCGGCGCAGGAACTACTATACTTTATTGGGGGGGGCAAAACTTTTTAACATAACTAAGCTTTATGTTCGACTGTTCCATAATAGTAGATTATGCAATGAGGGAGAGAAATTGCACTGAAGCAAAATAGCATTCTCTCCGAGTTGCATATACTATTTTTTTAACGTTGCAAGAAGATTTAAAACGAAAAACCTGTATTTTTTAAACGTCATTTATGACATTTTAGTGCAGGTTAGGTTTTGCGTCAGTTTGTAAACTGACGAAAAACCTAACCTGATAACCTCGAATTTGACATAATTCACAAACTGACGCAAAACCTAACCTGCTAACCTCGAATTTGACATAATTGTTGTGTCAGTCATAATGAAAACTCCCTAGGGAAATTTTTGTCTTATTTAGTCTCTAGGGAGTAAATGTTTTACTTCTGTCACAATTTTGATGCTATAGAAATCGACTTCTACTCCCGGTCGTGAAAAAACACCTTATTATAGTATTATTTAGCGTCCATAAAGTGCCACTTTAGTCCATAGAGTAAAGTAAAACGGCCGCATGTCAATGTCCAACGGTTATTATGAAAATAAATGTCATTTTATTCAAATCAGGAAAAAATATACCTACGAGTATTAACTGAGAACTTCACAATTAAACAGGAATTCATCTTTAATACCTCCCGGTAATAGGTAGTTATTCTTGATACAGAAAACGCAATTAACCTAGAAACACCCTTCGAAACTATCAAATGTTTCAATAGCAACTTGAATTTTCTAATGTGTCTAATGCCACAATTGATATTGTAAATAAAAGGAAATCTTTTGCACTGCAGTCGAACATAAAGCTTTGCATGCAGCTTGTACATAATCAGACCTTATTTGAGTCGTCCCCTTTATCGCTACGCTACGCTCCCTCTGCATAAAATAGACTCTTTCAATAAAGTCCTACATTATGTACTTGATACATAAATAACTATAATAGTTACAATTAAGCCAAAATGCCTTTTAGTCACGTATTGAATGGCCATAAAGATACACAAAATACATTAAAGGTATACTTCATTGTTAATTTTTTTACTCCGTAAAATATAGTACATAATCGTGATTTTTCATAGTAATCACGAGATTTTTGCAGAAAAATCCGTATTTGTGTCTTCTCGTTCAGAAAAAGTGATTTTCAATATAATTATATGTCTGTTAGTTTATGATCACGACAATTTGTGAGTCTGTCAGCATGTCTGTGTGTTCTATACAACCCAGATTGTTTAATTGATCGGCCTCAAAATTTATATATTTGTTTTTAATATAGATTTGGAGATCCCAGTCATTTTTGGTTAAAATCGGGTAACCGCAAGTGGTACTTTAACTCTTATGTTTTTCTGTTTTCCCGGAAAATTTTATAATTGTTTGATAAAAATTAAATTTCATAGAACAAGATGATATATTATATTGAGTAATTAAATACAATTTTTGTTTAAAAAGTTTATAAGACATGCAGTTTTTGGAAAAATCGCAAAATGTAAGTTTTACAAAAACTTTCTCCCAAATGAATGGGAATAAAAATGTTCAAAGCTGTTATATATTGCGTAATTATCTATAACTGGTGTCAAATCAGTTTTTTGTTAGTGTAGTTTTTGAAAATTTCACAAGCAGTAATAGGAAGTCGTGTGGTGACCACACTTTATTTTGTCATATGGAAATACAATCTAGAGAAACCATTGATAACAAGCATTGGGCGCGTTCAGCCGGAGCAGTGCTGTCTCAGCGGTCGCTTTTTGCTGAGTTGCAGCAGCTACGAACGGCTGAACGACCTTGGTTAGCGAGCGCTATGTTTACAAACAGAAACGTCAGTTATGTTGTGATTGCGTAGTGACGTATTTTTGCCAGGACGACAAAGGCTGCAAAATTTCTATTTAAATGTGGAAGAAAATAATTAGAATGAGGATGGAGCTCAGACCTCATGAAGAATTTTGAGTTTGAGCATTTAACTCTTGTCAAAATTTGACCGAATTTTTTTAATTACTACTTTTCTATCACATTTCAGTGGCTATTTGTTTCAATAATTTCAAGGAACTACTGATTTTGAGAAAATGGTTATTTTAATTTCTTAATTTTTTCGGTTTCCCAAAATGTGCCTCTACAATTTCTCCGTTAATGCAGAAATGCAGCACGGCCATTTCAGGCTACAATTTTTTAAATTTAAAACTGCGCTTTGCGGTTATCTCCCACCACTCTCGCTGAGTAATCTAGCGGAAATGAAGCGAAAATAAATTTGCTGGAAAAAATGGCAACCGCTGCCCCAGCGCTGTCGCTCAGCAAGGCGTTCAGCGCCATCGCCAACGCAGCGCTGCCTCGGCGCTGTCCCGGCTGAACGCGCCCATTGTCACTAGATTGCATTGTGTTGGTACCGGAGAAGGTAAAGAGTCTTTACCTTCTCCGGTTGGTACAGGGTTATTCATTATAAATTACCCACCCCTTATCATCGTTATTATTGCCTATAGAAAAAAAAGTTTTAAATAAAACTTATGTGGTTATAACTGAATTTTGTTAAAATGCTATCAAAAGTACAGTGGCGTGCATAATTAAGGCGATACAAAAAAGTAATATATTTTTTTAAATGGAATACCCTGTATATTATTAAATTTTTGGAATGATCTTTTTTTCCTGATTTCAAAAATATACCATATGTTACCCTTACCTTATACCGTTTTTGAGTTATTAAACGTTGAATATCTTAGTTAAACTAGTTACTGTAAATAGGAATTATTAAAGTAAGCTATGAAAATGCAACTATTTTGTTTGATAAGTGACATTTCTTTAATGAAATAATAAAAATTAGTTATCATTTATTTATATTTAAATTTCCTGAATAAAACTTTGTTATATTTAATAATGTTAACTAGTTTAACTAAGATATTTGACGTTTAATAACTCAAAAACGGTATAAGGTAAGGGTAACATATGGTATATTTTTGAAATCAGGAAAGAAAGATCATTCCAAAAATTTAATAATATACAGGGTGTTCCATTTAAAAAAATATATTACTTTTTTGTATCCCCTTAATTATGCACGCCACTGTACTTTTGATAGCATTTTAACAAAATTCAGTTATAACCACATAACTTTTATTTAAAACTTTTTTTTCTATAGGCAATAATAACGATGATAAGGGGTGGGTAATTTATAATGAATAACCCTGTACATAAACTTCTGGTTATTTTAGCAATGAGGTTAGGTTTCATTATGACTGGTTGACATCGTAATTATTTCTAATCGTAGTTCTGGCTATTATACACTGAAATTGTCCTTAGTGCAATGCCTACCTAATTAAAGTATGATCAAAAATTAATGTAATCTAGTATGGCTATAGAATAGGTCATAATTTATGAATTTAACTACGTTTACACTTAAATGTCAAACTTGATAGATGATAGATGAAAATATTTTTTGATCATACTATAGTTAAACTAAATTATAAAATCACATTTCAAGTTTATAATAGCCAAAGCTGCACAATTTAAAATAATGAAATGTCAACCTTACCACAAAAATAATAACCAGAAGTTCATGTACCAACCTACCAACATAATGCAGCCTAGTGACAATGCTTGTTGTCAATGATTTCCCTGGAATGTCGGCATTTGCATTGGCATATGAAAGAAAAATGGACTATATCGAATTCTCCGCTATCAACCTAAAATAAAGATGTGTTTAACAAATTCTTCATAGAATATAAGTTATCAGGGGGGCAAATTACACTATTAGTCCCCTCGACATATTCTATGAGGGGGAACTCGCCCCCCTTGCCCCCCCCCCTGTTCCTGCGCCCCTGATCGAGATATTGCCTAACGTTGATTGCATAGTGTGGAGGGGCGCCATCATTTTGAAACCACATCGTACGAATATTATTTACCTCGATATTTTCCAAAAGTTCGGGTAAATCATTTTCCAAAAACTGCAAATATCATTCTCCAATAAGACTCTCATCAAAGAAAAAAGGACCAATATCATTAGAATTGAATATATGTACCACCCCACACGTTAACTGGCCATCGATGCTGGTGATCAACAACTCTTAAGATGTGTGGATTGCTATCTGAATAGTGATGATTAGAGCTGATAAGTATATGCACTCAAATGTACGAAAATATGCGCATATATATATGCATAAATTTTATCGAATATGTGCACCCAAAGTTACAATATATGCAAATAATATGCTCTATTTTTTAACATAAGAAGTATTGTAAATAATGTAAAATTTTTAATTGATTTGTATGAGTATATTTATTTCTCTGATTTTTATTCAGAGATTCATTTTAACGTTTGACTAATAAACATGGACTGGCAACGCTAACTTCACGTTGTAAGCCAACATAAAAATGAGATTTCCCGTAACCCCGCCAGACTATTATTCACCCAACACTCGAAATTCGACTTTTGAAATAGATTCTATGTTGGCTGATTCCTTATACGTTACTTCTATGGGAAAAGTGGGGGTTGCTGGCAGATTATGTTTATATAGCCAAATATTTTAACAGGGACTTCCCCTTTCCTCTGCTCATTTCGCATAGATATATAAGTACAAGATACGGCGTGCCGTTGATATAGTGGAACAAGACGTAACATCTATTTCTGTCACTCTCAATGTGTGAATTACGTATAGCGCTATCCTTTAGAGAGGTACTTGGACTCGCCATTGAGAGAAATTCTAATAAAATACATTTAACTCGTGTTACATGATGCCAGAGATAGTCTTTTTGGTCTCAAGATGCTACAAAATGTAGAAAAGAAGTAATCGTATAAATAAACACAAATTAGAAAACATAACCTTAACAGGTAACACTTGATAACCTCACTCGATGAGGTGTGGGGGTGTGCAAGATATTCACTCGCTAACGCCTTTGAGTTTTACGGTTGATAATAATAGCCAAAGAGGATATATCCTCTTTGATAATAGCAATCAAAACCATTGCTAAAGTTCAATTTTCGAAGAATAAACTGTGAAATTGTATGACACTTCTGACGTTTTCATTTCAAAACTTCAAAATTAAGCGTACGAAACATTGTATGAAATACGTCTAAAGGGAGAGAGAAATAAAGTGATATAGGTTAGAATGAAATGGGGGAAGGTACCGAACTCCGTGATATGTTATTTTAAGATTCGACGTACGTTTACATGTAGTGAACGTATCCTGTACTAATATATCCATGTCATTTCGATCAGAGCCAGTAGATATAGAGAGTACCGCCATGTCCGCCATGTTTGTTCCTCTGACATATGCGTCACTTTGAGGTTTGTAACACAATTCCGTCAACGTGACGTTTGTTGGCAATCCAAAACATTACTTAAAATTGGCAAGACTGTAAGTCTATTTCAAATTCGAGGTTAGCAGGTTAGTTTATGCGTCAGTTTTGACACAAACTGCCGCAAAACATAACCTGCTAACCTCGAATTTGACATAGACTTACAGTCTTGCCAATTTCAAGTAAAATTTTAGACATACCTCAATCAGTCATTGCTGGTGGGAACAAAAATGGCGGCGATAGCGGCATTTTCACGGATCAAAGAATGGCGGTACTCTCTATATCTACTGGCTCTGATTTCGATAAGCGCACTGCACTCCAGCGGCAGAAAGTGAAAGTATGTATCTCAACTGCACACATTTAATGACATAGTAAATTTTACAAAAAAAAGTTCATACATTACAAATTATTGCTAAATATGTATAACCAAAAATGCAAAATACAGAAAGTATGCTCAAAAACGTATAAATAGGCAGAATGAAACTTGGCTTAAACGATTTGTTTTCACATAATTAGTATACATATGCAAAAAGTATCGCCGGCATATCAATTATACAAAATATGCATTTGCCATATAATATCAAGCTTTAGTTTTTTTTTTAATGAAGCTGCGAACTGTGTTTCTATTTAGGTCTAGGTTTGTGCTTATCTCTCTGGTACTAATTTGCGGATTTTCTATAAGAGATGCCACAACTTTAAACTCAATTTCTTCATTTATCCCTGTATTAGCGTGCTTGGGATAACATACACTTCCAGAATTTATAAATCTCTCAGCCACACTCGTAAATGATTCTTTCCGCGGTTGTCTTCTTTCTGGGTATCGTTCACTGTACAAACGGCTAGCAAGCAAAGCATCTCGACCATTTCTTCTTTATAAAAATTCGTTTTATATAAAAATTGCCAAAACGATGATGCAAAAACACAAATACTAATGGAACAATATTCTAATAATTAGACAAACGTCAAAACAATAGATGCAATTGTTTCTCTTTATTGTGAGTGGCAAGCCTACCTAATTATTTGTTTTGTTAAGTTCTATTGTCAGCAGAGCCGGATTAAGGATATGTGAGGCCCGGCGCTAAATTTTTTTAGAGGCCCCATTCCCCAAGTCGGGGGCATATTCTACAAACATGGTTTATTATTTTATTAAATTAATATTTTATTATAGGTAGGAAAATTTCTAATTTCCGAAACATTTACGCAACGGGTACAAAGGGATTTAAATGATTAGAAACCGCACTAGATTATAACCTTCAAATATTTCCGAGGCCCCCGAAATTCGGTGGCCCGGGGCTACAGCCCCCCGCGCTTAATCCGGCTCTGATTGTCAGCTATAATATCCAAAGGACAGTGATAATTACGAAATAATTTTATTGCAGATTCCGAAAGCACATTGCTTGGAAACATCCCAACGGAAGCGGCGGAGGGCTGTTGCCTGAAAGCAACGTGCTTGAGGAAGGTGTAATAAAATGACAAGTATTTATCAATGGTGGAGGGATATTCGGTTAGACAATTTTTTGCCCTTGAAACTATTTATTTACATTTATTTAGAGGAAGTGCAATTATGAAAAGAATATGACATCTTGAAATACTGCATTGCGAACTGTCAAAAACTTGACGTAACATAGCACCCCGAACTAACCCCTGTACTGTACAGTTTTGTTCAGACATTTTGACATTTGCGTTCTTTTAAAAGATAATCATTTCAACGCAATTTTTTGAGATGTTTTACGTTGTTCATGTATGTTTGCAACACACCTGCGAGTAACCTCAATCACAGTGTGTCCCCGGATATGTGAAACAACTCTTGCAAAAGGTAAAAAATTCTCGATTTAAATTTTCATTTTTTGGGGTTCAGCCCTGCTTGGTTAAATGCGAATTTCTAATATAATTTGAGTTTTTAAAAATCAAGTATGCCTTGGAAATATTCAAAAAACCTATTTTTCTGTAGAGTAAAGTGCTTTTTATGTGAAAAATACGACAAAAAGTTATTAAGAAAAGTGGTTTAGAATCAATATCTAGCACCCTATACCAAATTTTAAAATTCTCGTCCAGCTTTGATCTCTCTCACATTTTCTTTTGTTTATTTCCCAAATCAAATAATTTTGTATTTAACAAAGTTTATTTATTATGAAATAAACAACTTTGTTAAAAATATTTGTTTTTCCATGGCAGTTTTTGTTAAAAATAAATTTTTTTCATATAGGAACTAAACATGTGAGAGATCAAAGTTGGCCAAGGATTTTGATATTTGGTATAAGGGCCTAGATGTTGATTCTAAACAACTTTTCTTAGCAAGACATAAGTACCTACTTTATTTTTCAAAACTGAAATTATGTTAGAAAATCGCCTTTAACCAAGCAGGGCTAAACCCAAACAAAATTAAAATTTAAATCGAGAATTTTTTACATTTTTCAAGAGTCGTTTCACCTATCCGGGGACACACTGTATATCGCACGTAGGTGAGAACTTAATTCTATTTTCTTTTATTTCTTTTGTATTTTTATGCGCGTTTTTTGTTTATAGGCCCTATATGTGTTTTGAAACCTATAGATGATGTAAAGAATTCGGATTTGTTGTACATTGTTTCAAGTCCGACCAACGCTATAAGGGAGAACCAGATTTCTATTTTGGCAGATAGTGATCATGATCACTGAGCTAGCTAGGGGATAAAAAGGGTAAATAATTATTTAAATATTAAAGCGTACGAGACGTCTTGTTCAAATTTAATGTATCCACGAAGGAGTAAAAAATACTGCATTTCATATGCTACTTAAAAAATATAAAACAATATTAGGAAACCTTGAACTTCTTTATTAATTTTATGCCACTTTTTCTCCCCCAAAAATTATTTTCTTCGGGTCAGCATCGACCCAATGTTGGCAACCCTAAAACGAATCTCTATCCTTTACTGTTTAGGAGATCCCCATGTTTAACACTTTATACACATTGTATACAGTAATAAAAAACAGAAAGTCTGACTTCAAACTTGTAAATCGTAAGAATCAATGCCTGAATGACGGTGAGTACATTTTTCATGTTTAAAAGTGAGTTATTAGTAATTTTATTAGTTTGTTTAATTTTTCGATGAATATAAATGTGTCAATAAAACTACTATACGATAAACGTACCTTCTGCAGGAACTGATGAACAGAATGGCTTTTGTTTGCTTATACAATTGCCAAATTAAAACTGTTCTGCCTTATTTGACGTGTCAAACGCTAAAGCATTTAAAATACGTCCAGGGATCTCTGAAAGACTCTTTCAAAAGTTGAAAATGCTGCAGCTGGTTTCCCTTTCCCTTTTTGATCACACCTCGTACAAATCAGTATACCCACTCCATTAATTTGGTATTTAAAAAAAATATCGTAAACCGTAAGTTCCAATTTAATTTTGTTTAATTATAGATACACTAACAACGAGATACGATCACCTCGTACGTCGAACATTAAAAAAAATATAAAAGATTGCAGTACATCTGTCTATTTTATTTTAACTTGTATTAATATGTTTTCTGTTTTTTTTTTCGCTAGTGAGACGTATGTCAGTGAGGTCTTCCTACTTTTGTTTCAAAATATTTGAGAGCAATATTTGTGTTATTCCACCGGTGTGTAAAGTAAATGTTTTCTTCCAATATTTATATAAAACTAGCGGACCCGACAGACGTTGTCCTGCCCGCTGCTTGCTATTAGCGGACCCGACAGACGTCCTGCCCGGTGCCTGCTATTAGCGGACCCGACAGACGTTGTCCTGCCCGCTGCCTGCTATTAGCGGACCCGACAGACGTCCTGCCCGGTGCCTGCTATTAGCGGACCCGACAGACGTTGTCCTGCCCGCTGCCTGCTATTAGCGGGTTCAGCAAACTTTTTTTCGATTTTTTTTCATTTTAAAATATATTGGGGGTGGGGGGGGGGAGGGTGAAATTTTGGGGTTATATGTTCTGATATGCGAGAAATCTTTTAAAAATTAAAACAAAGAAATTCGTCAAAAATTTAAAAAAAATCCTAGAACCCGATTGCAGCGCCACCTACCAAGTCCAATTGTGAATCTAAACCATCCAGGGACCAACTCAAACACACACAAAAAATTTCATCAAAATCGGTCCAGCCGTTTAGGAGGAGTTCAGTGACATACACACGTACAGAAGAATTATATATATAAAGATGATATAATAAAGTATATTATTCAGTGAGTGAGAAAGTTATATACTATGATTTTTATACTCGTATTAAATATTTCATTTTATAATTGTTTTACTGTCAGTAAAGTTTGACGTTTGGAAAAAAATACTTACTGCATTTTTTCGCGCTCTTCTTCCTCCATTTCTCTTTTGCTTTTCAGTTCCTTCTTCAAGAGGGACGATTGCCTTTGTAATAAAAGCTGCGATGCTTCCGGGAGAATGATATCACTAGTGTCCATCTTTTCAGATTTAATTAAAGAGGAATAATTTTCGGACATTTTGCTAGACCCATACGATTTGGCTCCTTCATTCCTCATGATGTTCTCTTCGATGGCCAAGGCAGCATCTCGCGAGTCGTCATCGTCATATCCACCGTCAGAATCAGAATTGGCACTATTTAAGTCGTATTTTAATTGTTCTAAAGCACTTTGTTCTTTATTCAGGATGTGTTCCATACTGCTAATTTGAAATTACCGCCGACAATTACAGTGCCGCACAGCGGAGATTGTGCGAATTGTTTGTAATTGTTCACTTGTCTAGTAAAACTATTAACTAACAGGCTCGTTTAATTACACATTCTATTTTCCACTTCGTGGGGATGAAGCTAAGCTACAGTAGTTCTTGTTCTGTTAAAAATTGCAAAATAAATTACCAAATCACACCAATATTGTTGTATTGTACCGCACTCTTACATCGAAATGTCAAACTGTTTCGCGCAGTTGCGATACAGCTCGGTGGCGGCGACAGCGTCGCCTTTCAGTCAATAAATCACGTTCCTACATTTGACAATACCGTTCTGTTTATTGTATGCAGATTCGTTCAAAACCATGAAAATCGGGAGTTTTTAACGGAAAAACTGTTGCAGCGGTGTGTTTTCACGTTCCTGAAGCTGACGAGCATCGAGTTCGGACCGATCCGCGTAGGTAAAAAATAATCGTCCAAGCATCCGAGTTCTCATCGAACTGTTTCAAAATTTGAAAGTGGCTTTATTCGGATTTCCAGAAAAATGACTTTGCTGGGTGAGTTCTGAGAGCCCCAACCCAGCACACCACCGAGTTCGGTGAGTAGCTTGCAAAATCCCGACACATTCCAGCGCGAGCACGGTTGGTGGTCCAAACCAATTGGTTTGCAGAACCAGCTGATTTTCAGGGGATTGCTAAAATTAAATTACTAGCGAGCACCAGGATATAGTTACACAAATAGTGCCTGCACCTCGGTAATTTTTGGCCAAGTGTTGTTCGCGTTTGTTAGACAAAAGCATGACGTAGATGGGGGTGTGCGACGAGGATGGTGTCCACAGGCACCCAGGTGAAGTGCCTTAATTAACGGTTTCCAAGCAACTCCTAGGCTCGTTAGTTGAACTAGATTTAGTTTTATGGCGGTTTGATAATTCCCGTTATCTGGGCTGCAAGAAATCGAGTCGTCCCCACAATGCAAAAACAGATCATTACCGTGACCTCCATAACTGTTGTTCTAAGGAGCTTATCTTTTTGCAGGTGCTCGTGGGTGCTAGACCTGCCGTCGTTGGATGGGGCTTGTTTTGCCCCAATTATTTTGCACTGGCTCCCACTTCAACCACCACCATTACCCCGCTAAATACAGAAGGTAAGAGGTTCATTATCGGTTGGGCTTGAGCAAATGTAAACATTATCCCCGGATTTGCGTTGGCGAACTTTGTCCTTTGTCGAGGAGACAGCTGGAGAGTAATTTATTACCTGGCCTTTGATAGTAGTTCGTTCACCTGCCCGATAGATATCTAGTATTTCCGAAAATTCAGTGTGGTTTTCCTGTGGAAACGGATGCCCTTATAAAGTGCAAGGGCAATTTGACCTTTTGCTCTTTTATCACCGTTGTATCTTCATTATTATAGTCGGTGCCAGCCAGTGCAGCGATATTATGAAAGTGAGATTATTCAAAATGGAAATATTGATAACATCCAGTAAACTGTTTTATAGAAAATATATTTCAAATTCTGAATAAAATTAACTACCAGACCTATAATACCTATAGATTTGTGGATGAATTTGTGTATAGGTCATTCACTTTAGATATTAATTATTGTCAATGTTACAATTACAATTAAAATCACCATGTATAGCTGTATAGATAGATACTGTATGTCACTAAAAAAATTGCTTGTGCCAAAAATATTCGAAATGTTACCGTTTTTCAATTTTATCAGATGACAAAATACCACCTAGAGATAATACTTCCAGCAAAAGGGCCACAATATTTGTGTAACAAAATGATTGATATCAAAGTATATTATTTGAAAAATTATAAATACAATTCTTCTAATGTAGGTAACAATATTTAAACTAAAACATTCTATAAAATACATTGGAATTACCTAATCAATTACTTGATTAGATTATTAAAGTTTTAAAATAGGTATAGATCACTATTAGGTATTTAGTACTTACATGCTCAGTAGCTGTATAGCCAAAATATGATCTTAAGAATTTTGCTTATAGTTGATAAGTACTTAAGTATTATGTAAGCAGGTAGATAAGACAATTTATAAACGTTTATATCAACGTGTATATTATTTAACATTTGTTGAGGTTTTACTCTAGATTGACATGTTTATTTTGTAACTGTACAAAGCAGAATGACTGATTGTAACCAACTTATTATCTAATTATGATCACCATTCAAGTAACATATAGAACAATTACAATGTTCTTCCAAATATCAAACACGGCCTGCAACTTAATCCAATTATAATTGGAGCAATAAATATAATGCACAATACAATAATTGCACAATGCTTTTTTCCAGTTTTCTCCTGTAAATTTTGACAGAGCTCATTCCCTAATTGTACTACCTTATATTTCGACGAAGGTACATCATGTATGTGTTTGTTGTAATAAGTTTTAGCAAACTTCCATGCCTTTTCAATGGGATTATGTTATACTGCCAATGGTAAGGGAGAAGTCTAAAAATGTCATGCTCATTGGTGTTGAGTAATTGGTCGATTACATGTTTTTATGTATTTTTTATTTTGAAGAGCTGACGAAATGAGTTTCCAAAGTTCTTTTCGAGCATGTTTCTTATTGAAAGAAAATACTATTTTGTGTAACCCATTCCTCAATTTGACGTTTACCAAAAATTCGAAATGGGTGATTTATCAAATACCATTTAATGGTGTGGTGTATTGTCCATTGTCACCACATACTTGCCATTGAATGAATTCAGTGCTGGAAGTAGTTGATATTACACCCATTTTATAAATGTCGCACGTATTTTTCTGGCAGTCTTTATGTTGAAATTTATTTTCAAAAATTAAACTATGTACAGTCGGCGCCTTAGAAATCGGGACACGTAATAATGATGTTGTTTTGTAATATTTGATTTATTATTATTTTTTTGTATTATAGGAATTTTATCATAACCAAAAGACGCAACATTTGAAAAACTACATAACGATTAAAACCATAATAACTGCAAAATTCCAGTTTATACACTTAAAAATACGTGCAAAATGTATCATAGTATTGTTCCTATTTCCAAGGCGCCGACCGTACAGGGTGTTTGCTCAAATTTTGACAGCTTCTAGCAACTTTGTTATTCCAGAAAGAAAAAAATTGTTCATCCAAACCGTCCGAATTTGCTACTTAAAGAAACAATTGAGCATCACGCGTGAACTTTTTGAATTATTGTATACTTTTTTTTAATGGAACACCCTATATATTATGTTTATTGGATAGCGCTTAAAATTATCTTAAAAAATATATAAGTTGCCTATAGTAATTACTTCATCCATTGTTGAAATATCCGCTATTAAAGAATCAAAATATTACTAATTTACTATATGAAATAAATCACAATAACCATTGAAAAACCAAGTTATCAAATGACATTACTGGCGGCATGCGGTATGGGACATTTAGTTGTCAATTTGTTTTTAAAATTGTTTTTGGTACTAAAATTGTTGATTATTTCAATGGTTACTGTGATTTAATTTATATAGTAAATTAGTAATATTTTAATTCTTTAATAGCGGATATTTCAACAATGGCTGAAGTAATTATAGGCAATTTATATATTTTTGAAAAGAGAATTATAAGCGCTATGCGATAAACACATAATCTATAGGGTGTTCCATTAAAAAAAAAAATATACAATAAGTCAAAAAGTTCACCCGTGATGCTCAATTATTGTTTCTGTAAATAGCAAATTCGGACGGTTTGGATGATACCCTAAAATTTTTACCTGAACAATTTTTTTCTATCTGGAATAATAAAGTCGGTAGAAGCTGTCAACATTTGAGCAAACACCCTGTACATCTATTCATAAATCCAAAAGAACATCCTGCCTGTAAAATAGTGTAATGTTTCAATTCTAAATTTGAATCGTGTACCCATTGCCCCAATTGACTGCCGTTTTGATATATGTAAATATCTAAATTTCATTCAAAAAAAATAAATGTATTATTATCACTAGAATGTAGATGTTTTAAGTATTTTAGTAAAATATAATTTTTCGTACACTAGCATTGAAAGAGCTACTTTGCCGTACAATTTATTAATCAGAAAGTTACACTTTGCGGTATTCGTACGGCAAAGTAGTATTTTGCGGTATTCGTACGGCAAAGTAGCACTTTGCCGTACGTTTCCTTAGTTACAACACATATAATATTACATTACATTAATATTACTCTACTTATTTGCTATATACGAGGATAAATTTAGTATTCCGTTTTGTATGCTAGTGTACGAAAAAATATTGTACGAAACTCGTATGAAAGTGGCTTTTCCATACTCGTCTCGAAATTCCGGACTCGGCCTAACGGCCTCTTCCGGAAACATCTCACTCGTACTGAAAAGCTCCACTTTCTATACTTGTTACGTAAATTACTATTTAGATGCCTGAACGTGTGATTTTCCGTAAAAATTAATCTTCTGTTTTTTATATTTATCATTATATCCAATACTTCTTATGATTTTGCAAAATGTTGTACACCCCCTTTGAAATTCTGTTCCCTCGTTTTTGTTTTTGTTCATTGGTCTGTCTGTGTCTGAACAAAATATCTCAAAAAGGAAAAGAAATACGACGTTGAAACTCCATATATAAGTTTTGTGTGCTATCTAGATGCGACAGCAAGCTTTTGAAGAAAATCGCATAACCGAAAGTATGGTGTTTACTCTTGTGATTTTCAGTTTTTTTTCGATTTTTTCAAAACCGCTCTAACGATGCTTTTCAAACGTTAAATTTTTAATGTGTATTGATGTGAGATACGTAATTTTCCAGTTCAATTCCTCTAAAATGGGTTTTTATATAATGTAGTAAGTTGTGTGCGAATATCACACGAATTTTTTCTTGATATTTCCTGTTAAAAATGATCATCTCAGTGGTACCCCTTTACTAAATTTACCAAACATTTTGAACACTAAAGTTGGGCTTATCTGTGAAAAATATTATCTCGTAGCTCGTACAGGGTGTACTAAAGTAAATGCGAAACATTTTAATATGTAATTTCTTCGAAGTTTAAGGGGAGTTTTTCATATAAGATGTTGTTTCAAATCTCTACTGTGTTGCCTCATAAAGGTTATATTACAACTTTTGACGAACAACAACTTCAATACAAAAATATGTACCTGATTTAAAAAAGTATAGTTGTTTTTTTTTGCAATACCATTAGTTTTGTGGAAAAAATGCATTATGATGCATGGCACAGTTATTCCGCAAAATGCCTTGCACCATAATGTATTTTTTTTACGCAAAAACTATTAGCTTCGCGAAAATACTAAACGAGCTAAAAATGGATTTCCATTATATATTTGTGTATATGGAAACACTTGTGCGTTAAAATCTGTAATAAAAACAAAAACGCTATACCAAAATAAAACATTTCATTCGGTTTCTTGTAGGCATAGTTCAACTGAAATAGTTTACATTACGAGTGCGGTAGGTTGCACCACGCGAAGCAAGCTCTGTAGAATGCTTAACGCACGAGAATTATATTAATTTTTTTGGCAGACCTGTTTTTTATCTATAAATTCGAGATTTTGCTTTCGAATATCAAAACCACCGTTGCCATTAAACAAGCTGCCTTCAATAAATTTTGTTGTTGACACTTCGATACGTCAAAAATGAAAGTCGTAAATATCAATTTTCTGTATTTTCCCGAAACTTAACTAAACGAGGAACTACGTAACTATAGCGTTTCTGCAAATACCCTTTAATACTACAAAGTAACTTTTTTGTTTAAAGGTCTCGGAGAGCTAAACATTTTCTGGTCATTTTACCGCACGGGGATGCAGAAAAACACTGTCAAACTGTAAAATTATATAGTTACGGTGAACGTCAACTGTGTACGAATGTGTTGTTTACATGTCAGGAGGCTAAAAATGAGTTTTTCCTGTTTTACAGCTTAAGTAAATATTATGAAATATCTATTTTAATAACAATTAAGTTAATTGACAAAAAATTGGCCACAAATCTTGCTACTAGATTGTGTTTATATTAAATATTACACTTTGCCACGCCAATAAATTGAAAATTACCATTAAAAACATACATTGATACCAACAAATTATATGGTTGGCAATTGATATCTGAAGTGAATCAACTATACATAATAGAAAAACAAAATTCTGATTTGTAATGTATTGAAGTTTTCCTGCAGAAGTAAGCAAAATTGTAAGTGAAAGTTTCAAACTTATAGGCCACAGAGGGAAAAGCGAACAGTCAGAAAACAAATTGGCGCTATTTATTTAAAAATCTGTAAAGGGCTTTACCCAGAACTTCCCTCGTGGACATTGTGACACTAAATAATTTTAAAACTCAAATTAAGTCAGGTGTAAAAATATCTTCACGTTTCTAATAAATTACATAAATTTTCAAATAAAAAACATTACCAATGGTGGAATTCGAAAGGCAGGTGCATGCGTATGCAATCCCAACGTTTTGTGGGATATTGCAAGAAGAATGGGCTATTTCTACATGCGCTACGGAGCACTATGTGACTACGTGCGTCCCGGCTGCCTTAAATAAACCTCTTCGTTGACACCTCTTATGCTGTAAAGCAGAAAGAGCACTTACTCTGTATCTATTGGATTCTTGTCAAGAGTAACGTCTGAACTATGTGCAAATTGTTACTTTCCTGTATCTCAGTTAAACCAAAAAATAAAAATATTACCGGTGATGCGACTCGAATTCAGCGCTTGCGAACGAGTCGGCCCATTCGATTTCTTTGTTTGGCGGTAGTTTACGCTTTCGCTTCCAGAGCTACCGCGACCCTACGAATTCCTGGGTTGCAGCTGTATTTAACGTTCCGCATTAATTCGTTGCTCCTTTTTTGTATCGTACGGTATTTATTCTGTATCTGTTGGGTGCCATTTTTGGCACGAATAAAGCCTGCGATATGTACAAATTATTACTTGTATCTAGGGATGTCGGCGGGTACCCGGGTACCCGGGTCGACCCGGGTAATAGTCGACCCGGGTATATTTTCAGGACCCGGGTACCCGACTAGTAAATTATGTAATTTCTAGAAAGTCAGCCATTTTGGGAGATGATAAAAACTTAAATGCAATATGGATAAGCTCTAGAAAAACTTAACCATACAGTAATAACCAGAATCACCCCATCCCATACCACCTAATGTTTCTTGTTTCATATAGTAAATCCGCTTCACGGAAATATTCAACCCGTCAATAGTACCAATAAATCACGTAAGTATGGGATGAAGTAACATAACCATCCTCTGTGTGATTTTGATGCTGCTACGAATTTCGAATAAAAAGTCACGTATTTGAATTTGATAGCACTTGGAAGTATGAAAATATTTACAAATAACAGACGACTTGCAGTTTGAATTGGGGAGTAGGTACTATTTCAATTTAGTTCAGTTTAAAACTCCCGGCGCGGCGTAAAGAAAGAAATTGTAGCTACTTCAGATGTTTCGATGTAAGCTAACATTTTTGTTATATTTTTCGGGTACCCGAGGGTACCCGGGTACTGTTTTCGGGTACCCGGGTTTGATTTTAGACCGGGTACGACATCCCTACTTGTATCTATTGCTAAGTTAAATTAAAAAAATTTACAAAATTTTATTTTTGGTGCTCACCCAGTATATATTTGTTTGAAATTTTCTCGGTTTTTATGCCAGTTAGATATATAATGTGTATGCAAAATATTGTCTTCCTCCAACAAATAGTTTTTGAGTTACCTATACCGCCAGCAGACATACAGACGGAATTAAGAAAACCTGTTTTTCGTCATCTAGGGACCCTGAAACGTGAAGATCTGGAGAAATATAGGATTTTCGCGATTATATACTTCCTTCGTCTTTTAGACGAGGAAAGTAAACAAAAACATACAACATAGAATGTAGGACTTCCAAAAATGCAGACTTAATTCGACGTTTGCGATTCATATTCCTGTGATAAATTGGAATATGCTGGAGGACTACATACAATTATTAAATTTTTGGGGTATAAATAGAAAATTCTAAAAACCTCAATTTATTATGTGAACAGAAA
The DNA here is from genome assembly GCA_940337035.1 of Agriotes lineatus. Lineage (NCBI taxonomy): Eukaryota > Metazoa > Arthropoda > Insecta > Coleoptera > Elateridae > Agriotes > Agriotes lineatus. The sequence continues at coordinate 84,074,482 of OW679199.1, read as the reverse complement.
CGATTTCTTTCTTAGGGAGTTCGTTAAAAAAAAATTAAGTACCATTCAACGCGTGATTTTGAACATTTCTGCATTTTTTGCACATTTCAAAAGTGTCGCACCTTTTCATTATTTTAAATAGATGACATTATGAATGTTGATGTGCTAGATTTGAAAAATAATAGTTTTGTTGGAAACTATGATGTATCTTAAAAAAATTAATGTCCGTTCAAAGTCAGTTAACAAGTGGGGTCACTTTGAAGGCATACGATGATGCACGTTGCGTTGATTGATCGAATGCATGTTTAACACTTCTAATTTTAAAACCTGAAAAAATCTATATAATTTAGTAAGAAATAGTTCCAATTATATAAAGATCTAATACAAAATGCCTTTTAACTATTTTACCAACAATGGATAAATAACCCGTCAAAATTGAGGAGTGATAGAAGGAAAAGGTCATCTTAACTAGGTATATATCACTGTCGGCAACTGCTGAAATATCTTCTGCTTAAAGAAAATAGAATTGTAAGATTACAAATAAAATAATTCATTCTATTTTTTATTTCTGGTCACTAGAACTTTGAATTTCCTTGGTATCGTAGGTATTTTACATCAGTTTTTTGTCCATCCAGTTTAACGATCAATTCAGCAAAATAGTGCGACCTTTTGGTAGAAAATCGTACGAAAATGTAATCTCCAGATGCAAGTGGTTTCGAAGAAAATTCTTTCTCAGTATGTCATTCTCGAATTTCTGTAAGATATCTTCATCTGAATGAGAATCATCTGGGCACATTATATTATACGCCCCTGTCCTCATCTGAACATTATTGTTTATTTCGTATTTTCCTCCTTCATTTCGTTTTTAGTTTTTTACTAGTACCAGAACATTTATCTATTTTAAAAGCATCTACTGTTATTGATTGGTTTGTACCCTTTGTTGGTTGCTCTCCAGAAGCTTGGAAGGCTTTTGCCTGGAATAATTTTTTCGTTT
>OW679199.1:83765136-84073409 GCA_940337035.1 Agriotes lineatus | reverse complement strand
AGTCCACCAACAGTGTCTTGAAAGTAGGTAGGGGAGACCGGTATCAATTGTAACAAAATTTAGTTTTTATTTTTTTCCAGCTACAATTACTAAACAACTTCTATTAAAAAAATATACTGATGTTCCCTAATGTTTTAGCCTAAAAACTGCATAGTCACATTTTGGAGAATTAAGTGACGTTTTAACAAAAAAAAACAAAATTGTACCACAAACAACTGATACTATCGACACCGCACAGGTGTCAAATGTAACACTCGGAGTGTCAATTGTAACATCGGTTTATGAATGGTTATAGGGCACAGTTTATTATGGTTTAATATTTTATAGTCCATGTTATAATTATATTTTTTATTAGAAACTCTACTACAACGTAGTAAATGAAAAATACACAGAAACAACAATTCATATTATTAATAAAACACTAGAAAATTCTATTTTAATAATGAAAACAATTATGATTCTTTAACGATACTAACTAATTTATATATTTTTTTATTAGGGTCCATTTAAAACAAAATTAGTCTGACTCGCAATTGTTACACACAAATAACGGATCGTTATTAGCACAGGAACAGTGGGCCCATTCTTTGCATTGCCTACATTGAAGCCAGTCTTCCTTACTTTGTTTGTAAGAACTACAGCATACCAGACAGATAGTATTGTCCTCAGAAGACTCTTCCGAAGACGAATCTTCTTCAACAATTTTGGGTTTCTTTGCTGGCTTTTTATTTTTCTTAATTTTTTTATCTTCTCTAATTTTTCTCTTGGTAGCAGCTACCTTTCTCTTGTTGTATCGCTCTTCCAAAATTGTTTTCTCAGGCGTGTCTGTAAGCACTGCTGTTTTCCCCTTTAGTCGTCTTGTGGTTATTGGTTTCTTAAAATCAGCCTTTGGCAAAGGACGAATTTGTTCTGGAGTGCATATCTTTTTTGAAGGAGCTGGAGGTGGCACCACATTATTAGAAATAGCCGGAGGCGGGGGTGTTACATTGTCCCTGGAGGTGCTAGGTTGGGGTTCGTTGATGAAATTTTCTGTCGGATTGTTTACTTCAACAACATTTTCTTCTATTGGTCTATCAGTAACACTAGAAGGTGCAAACTCATCGTCAGTAAAAATATTCCTATTAAAAGGCCATATTCCAGAGCATCGAAAGCCTGCAGTGATATTTTTTGGAGTCACAGCAAGAGGCAGAGCCTCTCTGACTAATCCTGGTATATTATAAACAGTCATTCGTTTACCTGGGTTCATCTTCATCCACTGGTCACATTCATTATTAAAAAATTTTTTAAATGGTCCATAAACTCCGCGGTCTAAAGGTTGAAGTTTATGCGAAGTATGAGGAGGAAATGACAATAATGTTATGAAATTTAATCTGCAGAACTCTATGACAGGTATATACAGATGAGAGCTGTGGTTGTCCAAGATAAGTAGGACTCTGTTGTCTTCGCTTGGCTTAGAGTAATTTGCAAAGTGTTTCATGAAAACTAAGAAATCTTCTTCCTGCATCCAACCACTTTTGTTACCGGTTCCAATACAGCCTGGCGGACCGTCTCGTACAAAATGTTCATGATATCGTTTCAGCGGAAAGATAAACATAGGAGGTACACTATTTCCCAGTGCATTAACCGCTACACAGGCTGTTACTAAAGTGCCCCTTTCCTGAGAAGTTATTGCACCAACTTGTTTTACTCCCTTCTTAGCGATAACTTTATTTGGTTTTTGTACCGTGGTACACCCAGTTTCATCCACATTGTAAATGTTGTTAGGTTGAAAATTATATCTATCTAAAACATCGGCCAGGTTGTCAAAAAATTTATTTACATTTTCTCGGTTGAAGTTCATTGCTCGAGAAAGGCTAGTTGATTCAGGAGTGCGTATCGACAAATTAGGGTTCCGCTTGAGAAATGCCGTAAGCCAGTCTTCGCTCGCCATTTGTGCCTTTTCCCATCCTTCAGGAAATTTGCATTTATTCTGTTTAGCAAACTGGTAAGACAATTTTCGCAAATCTTTGGGCGATATTCCAAAATACAGCTTGGCTGAAGCTTCGCAGTAATCACATAATTGTTTTTCTTGTTCGCTAGTAAATACTTTATTGTGGGGATGATAACCAACTTTCGGGATTTTGTTACTCTTCACTGCTTTAACAAACCGATTGAGTGAAACATGGCACATTCCATATTGCTTGGCTGTTCCTCTAATTGAAGCATTTTCATTAATCACTCTATTAGCAGCCTGCTCGAACAACTCTTGAGGAATCTCTCCTCTGGTTGTCTTTTTTGGTCTAGGTTTGACCATTTTTGCCGCTAAAACAATATGAGTACGATTACTAATGCTTTATTTGGTACTAATATTTAAGCCGGTGTCAAATGTAACATGTTACAATTGACACCTTGAAAGATGTTACAATCGACACCAACAGTCCTCCAACTCTTTGCAAGTGAATGCAACCAACTTAACCTCAAAATTGTGAGGAACAAATTATCACGAATTATAGTTTAAAACATGCTGATTTCAGCCTAATAATCGAATGGAACCTCCGAGATATGATAAGCTGATAATTTCAATTCTAACATCCTGCAAATAACTTACATTTCAGTTCAAAAATCACACTTCTTCGTCCCACTGATACACGTGTTGTCAACGACAAATATGAACTACTACTACTTCAGTGGCCTGCAGCAACGCATCTTAGTGTGAAACGAGTTTTCATTTTACGAGAGAGATGGCGGCACAATCTCGAATGTTACATTTGACACCTGTTACAATTGATACCGGGCTCCCCTACCTAATCAAATAAAATGGAAACATTGTTTATTGAGCGTTTATTTTGAAATTTATACATTTATGAAACATAAGTAATATTATTTTAAATTTTCTCGAGACTTTTCTTGAATTCCTTTTATTTCTTATTAACAATATTTTTTCATTTCCCTTTAGTTTTAAAGGGCAATTTCCTGCCAGGTGTAATGGCCCGTAAATTACAAACTGTTTGTCAACAGTTTGTATATCTTCTCTACAGTATTACTAAGTATTACAAAATTTAGTTGGCCGTGGACACATGTTGTAAAAAAGTTTTGTTTGTGTCCACGGCCAACTAAATTTTGTACTAAATTTTGTAACACTAGCAAACCTGCACTAATATTGGTTATCAGTGTTTGAGAGAACATTTTTTTCCTTTCGAAACTATGCGAAATACGGAGTTTTCACAAGAGTCATAAAATGAAGATAAGGAATAAGTCTTCCACTTAAAAAAATATTAGAATCTTATCATCATCGTTAAAAAAATTCTGAACAAAATTATCAGAGGGTGGGGGTGGTTTTAACCCTTCTCCAAGTTTCTTTTTTGTGTCTTTGGTTACTGAAAGTAGTACCATCCTTTGAGGTGTCCAGGTGCCAAATTTCAGCGTACAAAAATGTGATTTTTTAAGTAAACTTTAAACTCCTCTCACAGGCAAACGGTACATTTTTGGTACATAGGTAAGTTGAGTCCAATCGACTTATTTTCACCACAGGAATAGGTGATTAAGAGATTTTCCACATTTTCCTGGACACCCTGAATATTTGTAAAAGTTATGACGTCATCGATGTTGTTTTTTAATGACAATCTATATTTTTACTTCCTTTTACGATAAAGGAAGTATTGGATTCGCACCAAAAATTCGAAATTAAGTTGTCTCTGTGTCTGTCTGTGACTGTGAACAGAATATCTCAAAAACGAAAGAGGTACGGCGTTGAAACTTCATGTATAAGTTTTGTGTACTATGTAGATGCGACAGCGAGCTTTTGAAGAAAATTGCATAACCGGAAGTAGGTGTTTACTCTTGTGATTTTTCAGTTTTTTTTCGATTTTTTCAAAAACGGCTGTAACGATTTTTTTCAGACTTCACATTTTTATTACATTTTGAATGTGTATTGACGTGAGATAGGTAATTTTCCTGTTGAATACTTCTAAAATGGGTTTCTTTTATATATTTTTTTATTTTTTTTTATTAACTCCTATTTTAAATAGAACACCCGGTGCAGTTTTTGTAGAATTTGTAATTTTTGAAAATTTTTGACAAATGCTTAAAAATTTAAAATCAAAATTTGGCTAATTATAAGATCACTGTAAAAGGAAGTTGTTGTGAGTGTATCACACCAGATTTTTTTTTCTTTTCGTTTACTAGAGTCGATAGCCGCTGCGCTGCACACGCCGACGTAACGGCTGCGCACCCGCAAACAGCTGCTTTCAGGCCTTGGTATACACACACAAAATCGCTAAACCCCTTTGACATTTTTTGGGTTAAATACTTTTGAACGGTTTATGTGAATTTATCCTGATTATTCCGAACAATTGGTGTGCACTGTATATTTTACCGTAGCTGAATCTTCCAAAGAGCCCTACACACACCTACACATTACCATTTTATAACATAAAATCGGGGTGCTCTCTTTGTATGTTTGCGTGTATGTATGTTTAGTTTGTCGATATTCTGGCCGAAGATACTGCTAATGTATGTGCTTTAAATGATGCTTTAAAGTTTGCTAATTTTTAGACTTAGATCGTAGGCCGGTTTTTAGAAAAAGTTTTTGCGCTGCGGCAACTGTTGCCTTGGGTGATTCGCTATGTTCATATGCTATTACAGCAGCTTGCTCATTCAACCAAGCATTGTTGAGTCCAATGGTAGAATGCCCGCCTACCAAGCGGGGCGGCCCGGGTTCGAGTCCCGGCCGATGCATACTTTTTTTTTTAATTTATGTTAATGAATCATCTCTTAATTTAGCGAACCGAAGCAGTAGTTCGGGTGACTCACTAGTTAAATATAAATACAGCTCCCGCAACGTGAACTTAGAAAAGTTTTACTTGGCGCATCAATACGATACAGTGTAGGGGTAAGCGTACACTACGAAGAAAGCTACATATCTTGGAAAGAGCTTATTTTTAATATACTTTATAAATAATTTAATCTACAACAGTTATTGCAAATAAAACAATTTATTAGACCAACATTATTTGCAGGAAACAAGCCTATATAAAAATAGTAGAGTTTAAAGACGCAAGGGTCAAGTGTAAACTTATTTGGCGTCAGCTTTTTAGGATGAATGTGCAGCAGTGACGCACCAGCGAATAGTGATCTTGGAAGCAGCCGAAAGTGCACGATATGATGCGATTGCACCCGAGAGCTTGTTACGTGGAATTTCTAAGGTTACGATGGGGGAGCTGTATACTGATATCTTACCTGGACGTCCATTGCTAATTAACACAGTCAATAAATCATAGGAATCTCTACAATTCACCTGTCACTACAATATTTAAGTCGTAAGTACTAGTCACGTATTCACCTATTCAGACTTGACAAAGCCAATGCAATCACCGCGGGAAGAACCTATAACAGCTGATTCAAGTAAAACCACTCGACAACAACACACGTGCTGCAGCAGGGGGCAGTAAAACAACATTCAGTAGTACACGCAGTGTATGGCGTCGTCACTTGGGTAAATGGATAAGGAATATTTCGGAATATATGCGAGTCGTCCGAACGCAGTCCGTTTGAACCGTGGCCCTGCTTCATTGGTTGATTAAAATTTTTAAGATCCATGTGGAATGTAAACAACCCTAAATTTAGATTGATCGTCAGTAACGAGTTCGAATGAACTAATAATAGTTGCAGTGTATACATATATTGTGAAATTAAAGACATTTTGACTCTCATATTGAAGATCATAAGATTATTGATAGATACTGAGGCGTATTGCAAAGGATTGAAACATATTGAAAAGAATTGACGAGTATTGACACGTATTGACAGGTATTGATATGTACTGAGAAAATTGACGGGTACTGACAGATATTGTTGAGTACTGACAAGTATTGACGCTCAACTTGTACAGGTATTGACACTAGTGGATGACCCCTCGAGCTTAAGTAAATATTATGAAATATCTATTTTAATAACAATTAAGTTCATTGACAAAAAATTGGCCACAAATCTTGCTACTAGATGGTGTTTATATTAAATACTACACTTTGCCACGCCAATAAATTGAAAATTACCATTAAAAGCATACATTCATACCAACAAATTATATGGTTGGCAATTGATATCTGAAGTGAATCAACTATACATAATAGAAAAACAAAATTCTGATTTGTAATGTATTGAAGAGTTTTCCTGCAGAAGTAAGCAAAATTGTAAATGAAAATTTCAAACTTATAGGCCACAGAGGGAAAAGCGAACAGTCAGAAAACAAATTGGCGCTATTTATTTAAAAATCTGTAAAGGGCTTTACCCAGAACTTCTCTCGTGGACATGTGCAACTAAATAATTTTCAAAATCAAATTAAGTTAGGGGTAAAAATATCTTCACGTTTCTAATAAATGAAATAAATTTTCAAATAAGAAAACCTTACCAGTGGTGGTGGAATTCGAAGGGCAGGTGGATGCGTATGCAATCCCAACGTTTTGTGGGATATTGCAAGAATAATGGGCTAATCTCTGAAACTTCTTTGTGGCGTGAATTCATGGGCTATTTCTACCTGCGCTACGGAGCACTATGTGACTACGTGCGTCCCGGCTGCCTCAAATAAACCTCTTCGTTGACACCTCTTATGCTGTAAAGCAGAAAGAGCACTTACGCTGTATCTGTTGGATTCTCGTCAAGAGTAACGTCTGAACTATGTGCAAATTGTTACTTTCCTGTATCTCAGTGAAACCAATAATAAAAATATTACGGGAGATGCAACTCGAATTCAGCGCTTGCGAACGAGTCGGCCCATTCGATTTCTTTGTTTGGCGGGAGTTTACACTTTCGCTTCCAGAGCTACCGCGACCCTTCGAATTCCTGCGTTGCAGCTGTATTTAACGTTCCGCATTAATTCGTTGCTCCTTTTTGTATCGTATGGTATTTATTCTGTATCTGTTGGGTGCCATTTTTGGCAAGAATAAAGCCTGCGATGTGTACAAATTATTACTTGTATCTATTGCTAAGTTAACCAAAAATAAACAATATTTTATTTTTTAACGTGCTCACCCAGTATATATTTGTTTCAAATTTTCTCGGTTTTTATGCCAGGTAGATATATAATGTGTATGCAAAATATTGTCTTCCTCCAACAAATAGGTTTTGTGTTACCTATAACGCCAACAGACAGACATACAGACTGAATTAAGAAAACCTGTTTTTCGTCATCTAGGGACCCTGAAACGTGAAGATCTGGAGAAATCTCGGATTTTCGCGATTATATACTTCCTTCGTCTTTTAGGCGAGGAAATTAAACAAAAACATACAACATAGAATGTAGGACTTTCAAAAATGCAGACTTAATTCGACGTTTGCGATTCATATTCATGTGATAAATTGGAATATGCTGGAGGACTACATACAATTATTAAATTTTTGGGGTATAAATAGAAAATTCTAAAAACCTCAATTTATTATGTGAACAGAAACGATTTCTTTCTTAGGGAGTTCGTTTTAAAAAAAATATATTTATAGTACCATTCACCGCGTGACTTTGAACATTTCTGCATTTTTTGCACATTTCAAAAGTGTCGCACCTTTTCATTATTTTAAATAGATGATATTATGAATGTTGATGTGCTAGATTCGAAAAATAATAGTGTTGTTGGAAACTATGATGTATCTTAAAAAAATAAATGTCTGTTCAAAGCCAGTTAACAAGTGGGGTCACTTTGAAGGCATACGATGATGTACATTGCGTAGATTGCTTGAATGCATGTTTAACACTTCTAATTTTAAAACCTGAAAAAATCTATATAATTTAGTAAGAAATAGTTCAAATTATATAAAGATTTAATACAAAATGCCTTTTAACTATTTTACCAACAAGGAATAAATAACACGTCAAAAATGAGGAGTGATAGAAGGAAAAGGTCATCTTAACTATATATCACTGTCGGCAACTGCTGAAATATCTTCTTTATTTCTGGTCACTAGAACTTTGAATTTCCTTCGTATCGTAGGTATTTTACATCAGTTTTTGTTCATCCAGTTTAACGATCAATTCAGCAAAATAGTGCGACCTTTTGGTAGAAAATCGTACGAAAATGTAATCTCCAGATGCAAGTAGTTTCGAAGAAAATTCTTTCTCAGTTATGTCATTCTCGAATTTCTATAAAATATCTTCATCTGAATGAGAATCATCTGGGCACATTATATTATACGCCCCTGTCCTCATCTGAACATTATTGTTTATTTCGTATTTTCCTCCTTTATTTCTTTTTTAGTTTTTTTACTAGTGCCAGAAAATGTGCTATGAAACCATTTCATGTGATGATGTGATGTCTTGTTGTATCTGCAATTCGGAGGACCACCTTCAGTCCATGTCGACCACATATTTTCTGATTTATACATTTCACAAATCGGTAGGAGTACACCTTATGCATTTCCACAACACACTAATGAGATTTATATTGTAGCGGAGCTATGCCAAACGGTCTGAAAACTTCTAGAATTATCCTTCGCATTTAAGATCGTAAAAATGCCGCCGGTAACTACGAAAGACTGTAACAAGGAAGTGAAATCCGGGGTGCAGCGATACGAATTAAACTAGTGTGTGTTCTAAGTCAATTGTGTGCATGCATTTAAGAAACCTCTGTAACGTCAAACTTGAGTAATGTTCGGCGCGCGAAGAATGTAACTTTCCTAAAAAGTCGCGCTGCAGTTCTCCAAACAGCGTGATTTCCATCTCACAGCGTGGGGGAATCGAACAACAAAGACACTAGGGTTGCGAGTTTACTCTCTGCGTAATCTGACAGGGCTATTGCAAAGAGCAATAAACGGCCGGTCATCCGACTCGACGGACAATGGGCCATATACCCGAGACGAGAAAAGTGAAATGAATTCCTCTTCGAGGCGAAAGTAATATCAACCCTTGTGCGACAATAAAGACCGAGAAAGCCGGTGTCCAGTTTTCTCTTGCATAAGCAACTTGTATATAAGGGCAGACAGTCTGGCGTTCCAGCATGCGTCTCGATAGCCAGTCTGCTCACTTTGAGTTTTCTGTAGGCTTTAGCAGTTTCCATAGCCTAATTTTCGAATCAGGTTCCGTTTATAATATAATTCGCTATTTTTAATGTTTACATATTAACGCATATTGTTGCTGTCTACATCGGTATACTTTATTAAACAACTAGTATCACCTAACCTCACCAATTAACATTTCTCAAATTGGTGCGACACAACGTAACTTTGATCTAACTACCTTTGAATGAGCAATTACTCGCTTAGGATATTTAATACATCTCTTAAAGACATTTTTTTTGTAGATCCTGGATGGTCGCTGATGATTGTTGGCGATACGCCAATTGACTTTTCTTCGAAATGCTCAAAGATGTATTAAATATGTGTTCATCATCGGATTCTCGTTTTGGGGTAATATTTTGTGCTTGGAGGTGTGACAGCTTTCCAAAAAATGTGGAACCCATTCCTTTCCTGGAAGATTGTAAACTGTTTAATTTTTACTTCCTTTTACAATAAAGGAAGTATTGGATTCACCCCAAAAATTCGAAATTGAGTTGTCAACAGATCTTCACGTTTTAGAGTCCCCTGAACCCAAAAAGCATGTTTTGTTCATTGGTCTGTCTTCCTGTGTGTGTGTCTGTCTGTGAACAGAATATCTCAAAAACAAAAAGAGGTATGGCGTTGAAACTTCATATATATGTTTTGTGTACTATGTAGATGTGACATGAAGCTTTTGAAGAAAATCGCATAACCGGAAGTAGGTGTTTACTCTTGCGATTTTTCAGTTTTTTTCGATTTTTTCAAAAACGGCTCTAACGATTTTTTCAAACTTCACATTTTTATTACATTTTTAATGTGTATTGATCTGCGATAGGCGATTTTCCAGTTGAAGACTTCTAAAACGGGTTTCTTTTGTTTTTCTTTTCATTTTTTTAATTAACTCCTATTTTAAATAGAACACCCGGTATATCATAACATTTTTGAATTTTGCTTAAAATTCTAGATAAAATTTGTCCCTTCAACTAACGCTCTATTTGATACGGTTTTTGAAGAATTTGTAATTTTTGAAAATTTTTGATAAATGCTTAAAAATTAAAAATCAAATTTTTGGTTAATTATAAGATCACTGTAAAAGGAAGTTGTGTGCGTGTATCACACCAGATTTTTTGGTAGAGGAAACGCCCATTCTGCGGCTGTCAAAAGCAACTCCACAATATCACGTTCTTCTGTGTCGTTTAACAATTCTGGCCGCCAGGTTTCTTTTGAAATGAATTTTATCCTTTTTGTGATTCCGTATTTTTTATGCGGCGCTTAATGTAATTTTTGCGGGCTCAGATTTATTTAGTACATTTTCTAAATGCCCTTTCATGTAGTTTTTATAATTTCTATTACCTAACTTTCTTTTATATTTACGTATTTACATTTTTTTTTAATGTAAGACCTTGAAATAACTTGTAACTATCACTGACCGAGTTCAACTGTACATGTGAATTTGTGAGTAATATGGAATTGCATTAATGAAAATATAGTTCCTTTCCTGTTGGAAATTCAGACACATAACGCTCATGCCAGTGGTGTAACGAGACGGTTTGGCGCCGGTGTGCCAGAATAAATTATAGCCGCTGTAGACAAGAAGTTTCAGGAAAAAGAGGGCGGGGGGGGGGGGGGTAATTTTTGGTCCTGCAACACTTTAAATTTAAAAGAAAATTAATAAGCTCTTTTCTTAACACGAAAGGTTACTTACTGCAAAATAAAACACATTTAGATGTTTCAATCTTTTATTAAATATAACATAATAATAATAATAGTAATAATAATAATAATAATAATCCCATTATTCGTATATTCTCTCCAGTTGTCATTTTCCTGTGCTATTTGGCTCAGTTGTGCTATAGTCTTTCCTGTCTCTTGTTTTACAGTTCCCCTCCACGTTTTTCGCGGGCGTCCTCTGTTTTTGAAACCCTAAGGGCCGGTTGCAGAAAGCAATGTTAAGTCTAGTGTTAGCTAACGCGACGTCAAAGTGAACAAAAACGAATCAAATCTCAAATGCTTATGGTAACTAATACATTAGTAAACAAAATTCGATGCGATTTTGTTCACTTTGACGCGACGTTAGCTAACACTAGACTTAACATTGCTTTCTACAACCGGCCCTAAGGGTTCCAATCAAAACTTTTCTGCAAATTTCAGTTTCATTTTTTCGCAACGTATGCCCTAACCATCCATATTTTGTTCTTCCAATTTCTATATTAATGTCCACCTGATTTGTTCGGTCCCAAATAATGACTGGCCACCAAACACCTATTTACAAACACCTGCAATTTCTGCTTTACCAGTTGTGTAACCGTCCACGATTCCGACCCATAAAGTAGAACAGGTTTAACCATTACATCAAACACTTCCAAAATATAACATGAAACATAAAAATATATATGAAAATACAAAAACAAAAACCACGTGAAGGGAATACAAATTTAAATACTTCACAAGAAAAATAAAATATATAGATATATAAATATGTAGTTATAGCGCTTTAATTAAACTCTCTTTTGCGAGAGTTTGCTAAAGCTAACATATCTATCAGTGAATTAAAACCAAGAGTACTGGCTCTTACTTTCTCGATACTCACTAATGCAAAACTCTTGAGGCGTATTTGGCTCATCTTACTTAGCAAAAAGTTTTTAATAATTTTTAATTTAGAAAAATATCTCTCAATGGAGGCTGTAGTGACAGGATGTAAAAATAGGATATAAGCTGTATACAAATCTGGAAAGCTAGCCAATGATGTGTGATTAGACAGACACTCCCACTTCCTTCACCGATAAGCAAGATTTAATACTAGTTGTGGACGAAGATCGAAATTGTACAATTTGCTATATTAAGCCGTCATCGAGATCAGTTTCATACGTATAGTTTAAAGTAATTTGGCACTCTGTATGACCTATGTATCTGAAGCAATCGTCAGAAATTTGCGGTTTAAAACTTTGAATTTATAGTATGTTACTATACATTATGCACTATGAAATCTAAGAATCACAAACACTCTAGAGCTGGAACTTCTAATCTACTCAAAAGGAAAAAAGACGCACTCAAAAGAGCCCAGTGGCGCTCACGTATCATAGTTTGTTGTCGCTTTGAACCACTATTCTAGGAAAACTTTTATTTTCACTAAAAGCTCCGCTACCGCGGCGCCTATATAGACTCGGCGCCGAGGTTCTTCGCACCCCCTGCACATATGATAGTTACGCCACTGGCTCATGCGCACATATATGGGCATCTACCTGATTATTTCTACTGCACAAAGGAACCCCACGCTTAGAAAATTCGTAGACCATTAAAAACCAAAGTTAATATTTGAAAAAGTAGTCAGCAGAGAAAAAAAATCCAATCTGTGATCGGAACAAATAATAATAATTGCCGTAACATTATTGATTGGTTTCCAGTAGTTACAGGTAATCGTATGATTTGTTGAAAATCATGTTAAAGGGTATCGATGTTTTTACTTTCCCATACCCATAGGTATAGGGAAGTCTTGGAATCATGAAAATTTTGGAAATCGAGATTTTCACAGAAATATCCGTTTTGGGCCTCTAGGAACCCAAAAAAGTGGTTTTTAAAAAATGTCTGTCTGTGTGTGGGTGTGTGGGTGGGTGACGCTCCTACAGCCGAAAGTATTGCTCCGATTTTGATGCGCTTTGGAATGCGGGGGTGTATCGAAAATTCATCGACAAAATAAGCTTTTCAAAAAAATCCGAAACCGGAAGCGGAAGTTACGCATGTTTTTTTGGTATCACTGTTTTCGTGATTAAAATTTTGAAAATTTTATCGCGGATAACGATAGAGGGTCATAAGACAAATCTGTTAGTTTTTTGCCGAACTCGCTAGGTTTAAAATGAAGGGCGCTATGATTTTTTGAAATATTTGAGTTTAACGCCCTATTACTCAAAAACGGATGAATCGATTCAATTGATTTTTTTTTCTGAATAGTATATGAAGGCTAACATGAGGTGATATAAAAAGTGTTTTGAAAAATATTAAGGGGCCTAAATTACAAATTTTCAAAATTTTGGAAATTTTCTAAAAATCATTTCTCAAAAACTGCCCACAGGAATTTGTTTAAACTTCATACACTGATAGACCCCGAAAAGGGCTATCGATCTGTTTTTTAAAGAATCTCATGAATTATCTGTGGCGCCCTCTACGAAGCTTTGAAGTTTGAAAATTTAAACCCCTTTAATTAATAAACAAAACAAGATAGGTAGCTGGGGTTTTCACTGAATTTCTCAGTGCATAATGGAGCATATGAATATGCAAAAAAATATTTCACTCGTGGATATATGTAAGCGCACCGGCCCCCTCCCCCTCTTCTATTTTTGAAAAATAATTTTTTTATTCTAACGGTTGTTATATTTTTGCGTCAAAGAATATTTTTCCGCGAAAATAAAAAAATCGATTTTGTATGCCCTAGAAAATATAATTTCCAGGTACTTGGAAAATTTCACCTCGGTGCTACAGCCGTTTTGAGGAAAATAATACATAAACTAGCACAGTGGCGGATTGTCCACTTGGCACCATCTACGGAAGCTCGGTGGTCACGTTTTGAACTACACATTCTTTTATATTTACCCGCAATTTACGTGAAAGTGTAAACGCTTATCACGGTGAAGACGTGAGTCATCGAGTTGAAATTTTGATATGTTGTAAAGACTGTTGAATAAAGACGATATGAACAGTTTCCAGTATGGGAAAGTCCAGGGAGGTAGTAACGTCCACTTTTTTTAAGTTACTTTTTATTTTAATAACCACTTATTAGATGCGTTCTGCAACTCACTTTCAACAATTACAACGAAATAAACTTATTGTAAAAAAATAATGAATGTGATATTTCTTAGTTTGATGAAGTTATAAAATAAATTTGAGTGCAATTTTGTTCAATGTCGCCCACATGGCATTGTAAAGAAGTGATTTCTTAAAATGGGACAGCTGTGAAAGAATACACTAATAATAGCGACAACAATGAAAATTTATCAATAGAAAAAATTTGGTAATTCATTTTATATGCAGGATCAAAATGTGACTTTTGAGATGTTTCTGATTTACATCTGGACACACAAAATAATATCACGTACTCTACCGCAAATCAACGGAGAACCATACAAACACTGGATGGTAAATCAGTTAGCTCTTGCATTTAGCTAAATTGAAGGAAAACGTGTACCTAGTAATTATGGATAATGTCCCGGCTCATTATTCAATGCTTATTGAAAACCACACTCAAGAAATTAATAAAGACGGCTGTTTGAATATTTAATTAAATATTTCGGTGCCACAGACAATAAACGCAAAATTGGCAAAATTTTACGCACACCATGACATTGCCAGTTGCCAGTTGAACTAGCATGGGAATCACAAAAGTCTTATTATAATAAACATATTGACTCAGAAACTGATGAATACGTTAATAGACAATATAAAACAATTAACGTAATCAAACTTTTTAAAAGCCCATATTCGAATAAGATGATATCATTGCCAATAGCAAAGTTATTAAGTTTGGTTAGTTTAGTTACTCACTGTAAAAATTAATAAAATATCGCATATTAGCAAAGGCAGAGTTAAAATAGTATATTAAAGTATGAGTGGATAACAAGGTCTTTAAAACACGCGCGAGTTTTCGAGCACGACGAATACTTTACGCTTTTTTTATTATACCTGCAATACTGGAAATAAATTACGCACTAAAAATTTAGAAATAATTTTTGTCGTCGTAAATCGAGAGGGCAAAATAATATTGCTACTATAGTTACGAGAATTGTTTACGTTTTTGTCGCGTCCACGTCCGTTGTTGCATTCAGTCGTGTTAGCAAAATAAAGATAGCGATGAAGTTATAATGTTACCTATATACCGTCTTTCCTTGACAACCTTTAAAGCTCGGCGTGCTTTAATAGCCTGTTTTCGCACGCTCAGGTATGCTTTAAACGGCGATTTTGATGCAGGTATAATAAAAAAGTGATTTATACATATTTAGTCCAGTTATTAGGCAATTTTTGGAAACAATAAATTCTGGTGTTCTAGATTTTTTGATCTGTTTTAAAACTCAGTGCTCTAATGAAAATGTCAAGTTTTCCAATTTGGAGATGCGTCGCTCGCGACGCCATCTTGGAAAAATAGCGGGTAAAACAGGTTTTTAGCGAATACCTCCGTTCCCGTTAGTAATACGACCGAAGCACGAAACGATTTCTTGTCTGTTTTCATTATGACTAATTGTCATTTTCACACTATTGCAAGATTTGGGAAATCAGGTAGTCGTATATTGGACCCCATTTCTCACGGTCGAGTTTTTACAAATCCCTTCTATTACTGAACATCTGGCTTTTGTGCGCCTCGACATTGGTTTCGATGATTATTGATTGAAAATTATGTTTAATTATTTTTTTCTACGATCGTCTCAAAATGACAACTTTTTGCACAGTTTCTATTGTCAAAAGTGACTTTTGTAGCACTCTTAATATTAGCGCCCGAATTACGTCTTTTTTGCACGTTGCCATTGGTGGCATGTTTTAATACTATATTAAAACACGCTCTGCCGTAAATTTGAATGTCAACATAACCTAAATTGTCTAACACAATGTGACGGAAAAAGTGTTACCGAACTAAGTTTTTATATTTCTGTTACGATCGGAGGAAA
This sequence comes from Agriotes lineatus, assembly GCA_940337035.1. Classification (NCBI taxonomy): domain Eukaryota; kingdom Metazoa; phylum Arthropoda; class Insecta; order Coleoptera; family Elateridae; genus Agriotes; species Agriotes lineatus. The sequence goes on along the minus strand of OW679199.1, from coordinate 84,057,759 downwards.
AAATAGCGTATGATACACGTGTATCAGTGCCATTAAAGCACTAGCGACGGTAAAAGCACTCCGCTTTGCGTCATGCTCTTAAACTCGCCGTACGTGCTTTAAAGGCGTACGTAATACACTAGTATCATAATATACTATTAAATAATTTTTACACAAGATTTGTTCAGTAATAGAAGGGAGGGGTTTTGTAAAAACGCGACCGTTAGAAATGGGGTCCAACACGACTACCTGATCCCTCAAATCTTGCACTAGTGTGAAAATGACTGAATATAATTAGTCATAATGAAAAAAAAATCGTTTTGCGCTTCACTTTGCGCTGCTCTAGCTCAGAATCAATTTGACTTAGAGAAAAATTTATCAAACAAAAGTTTTTAGAAATGACGTTCTTGATAAGAATGATAACAGGTATGCCTTATGGGAATTGGAAAATTTGGAATATTAATTAGGACACGGAGTTTTAGAACTGCGGAATGTTGCTAAAACACATAAAACCTTCAATTATTATACCTGGAATATAGCTGTTGAAATGTATAAAAATAAACCTCGAAATAAATATTAATACATCTGGACTTTCATCACATAAATGTTAAATATTACATTTGAAGATAACATTAGTGTCAGCTTCAGTCGCCCTTTTTATTCCAAAATTGCCGGCCTTTGAAATGTACATGCTGATAACTGTCGCTGAATATATCGTGTGTTAAAAAAAAACTCATTCGCAGCATGCCATGATCAAATTAAAGTTTGCCGTAACTTGAGATATACCCATTGATGCAAATGAACTACCAAGTCAGAGAGAAGTAAATTACATCTTGACCTGGAAATATTGTCCTAATAATATACAAAACACTTAACAAAAACAATTTTTATTGACCGTTATGATTATTACACTCGTTGTTGGGTACATGCCATCTTATTTTCCTTTTCGCTTGATACAATTAAACTTAATGCAATAAACTTTTACCTGTCACAGTGACAGATGTATTCATAAACAAATTGCAATCTGACATTCACCTACAACTTAAGTTAATACATGACTAGATTTTCTATCTTTCTTTCCAAGGCCTACCCTAAATGAGTTTTTTTTAACACGATATGAACATGCGTACAATGTTGCGGTGGTACAGTTACAGGTAAATTAATAAGCATGTTTCATCATCAATATGTTTTGAGATGCCTATCGTCAACTCAAATGTAAAAGCAACATTGTGAACAGTTTTCAGTTTCAAAAGCCATATATCGTGTACGAAATCCGTGTCCAAAAGAGTGTCGACGAGAGATTTCCAAACACTTCCACGGATATGAATTTCCCGTGGGATCGAGATAAATATACATTTGAAATGTATTAGATATTAAAGGACAGGAAACTACAAGTTCGTTACTGTATATTCTTGTTTTCATTTTTTTTCAAAGGAAGATCGGCTATACGGTATGCAATACATATTGGCATGTAAATAAATAATAGCAAATTAGTGATTCAGTGACGAGGACGTGATAGTTAGACAAGGTCAAATACTATAGGACTATATTGACTATTATACTGATACTAAAATAAGTGGGGAGAAGTAAAACGCTACCTGACAGTGTGCTAAGTATGTTGTCTTGGGCCAAATAAACTTAAAAACCCGGCTTCAGCCGCGGTCTACTCTCGCTAAGATACTTTAGTACTTCGATGAGATTAGAATATGGCCTGCTTTGTAGTGCAGACTTAAAGTTATCGTAGCTTCTAATAACTTTTTTAATAAAACGCTGCTGAAGCTCGTGGTTTGAATCTGACAGAATTCGTTAAAAACCCTTAACCCCACAAATATTTAACAAGCGCTTAATATGTATTTCGACAGCTAAGCTGTCATCTTCGGTAGCCTTGAACAGAGAGACTAACCCGACAAAGTTGGCCGAAGGTAGGCTCTTTGCCAAATCACATTCTAACGCCATTTATACTATCTGACCCGGAGGGCGTGTTCTATTGCGACCAATCAGGTATCAGCTTCAACAGAGTGTAAACAATAAAATTAGCCTTTTCCAACTACGTCACAATCACGTCATAGCTCCGCCCAACAACAGCTGATCGAGGACAACCTTTGTATGGTTTTGGTTTGTTAGGGGGCTTGTGGTGATTTTTCGATTTTTTAGGCAAACATCGATAACTTTTTAGACGTTATAAGTGTAGTTTAGTTTATAAGTAATTAAGTTAGTGCTTTTATGAATTTGTGTTATTTAAGACTATCGTGGGTGCAGCGGTAATAATAAGTAGGTCGAAAGATAAGAGTATTTTAACTTTCAATGGAAGCCATGTCCGCGTAATCTCAAGCCTTAAGCAGGCACAGTCTGACCTGATCCCTGGTATAACCGGCGCGGGTCGAGTTTCTGATTACTGATGCTTACAAATTTTGCACGTAGAGTGTCCGATGAAGAAACGTCGCGTCCGCGGAGCATATTCATACATTGCCAATATATCGTCTTAAGACACGGTTACTTAAATAACTATGATATGATCTATTTTATTATACTCATAATTTACTGGTAAATTGTCGCACATCTTGAAATAATATACATACTTAGTTACGCATCCATTTATGTATCTTAAACAGTGGAGATGCAATAATTTTTTGGCTGAATTATACATTTAAACGAAAAATGAAAGAGGTTGATTCAGTTCATCATATTTTATTAGCCTGTAAGTCAAGTTCAGGGCGCTTCATTTCACACGTAGGAATATGGCCTGATACTCGGCGAGTCAGGGTCGCCGAAATATCTCTTTCGGAAACCCAGTAATCTGGCTCACCGTTAACAGCGTACTGGGTGATGTGGTTAGCATTACGCCTTTGACAACTGCCTTACTTTCCCTACTTCCACAACCGTGGTTTCGGTACCCAATTTTTAAAGCGACTGGGTGGGCCGCCCGCCAGTTGCCAGATGTGGGAATTGAACCCCGCACCCTATCGTCGCAGTCGAACTCCCCAACTGCTCGGCCACTCTGGCGATATTAGCCTGTAAGTTTGGTAATTTCTTCACCATGCTAACTTTTCCCAGTCCATATGCGAAATATTTAAATATCGGAATCTTTCTGTGAGGGGGTGGAAAATGCATTTTACGTTCGGTGATTGGCAGGTTAGCTCTACCATCAAAATTCTCCACGAGCCGCCACCACAAGATATTTTTTTCTTAAAATTCATTAAGCAAGTTTTAAATCGCTTCATACAAATTCACATAGTACTTATGCTATATCCTTCTGGAATTTATTCTGTGGCCAGACTTTTTCTAGAAAGATAAAAGTATAAATATTCGTCAAGTTATTTGAAAGTTACTCCACTAACAAGCAAACAAACATCTGTTACGGATAATAATTGGCCAGCCACTGTGGTATATCTGGTCACCATTCGGTCTCGAGTTGTATTGTCTATTTAGAAACTCCTATTAGAATAATTTTACATATACATAGTCGGCTTTGAATTTAAACTTCGTTACACACTTGGATCTCATATTGAAATCGGTCTGTGGCCTGTGTTGTATTATTTGTTGTCGCGCTAACATCTCTGTAGATTTTAGATTATTAAAGTATTCAGATTCTAATTTCACGAAATAAATATTTATCTACGTCTCAGCTTCAAGTTTGTTGTTCAACATTAAAGTTCTATTAACACCGCACTTTTCTAAAAATACACAAGATGCTATAGATTTACCTGCGTAATCTAAAAATGTTTCGTTTAAAGTCGAGGATGCCAAGCATTTTTTTTCAGTCCAAGTTTAGGTATTTTAGTGACCATTTCGTATTCCTAGAATTTATTTTTATTGAACTTCAGACAGCTATGTCAACAGTATAGCTTAGCTTATATTTGCCGCTGAAATTAATTATCAACATTAATATTAATAATGTAAGCATTTAAATACCACAGGGGTGGTAATAACTCGTAAAAAGATAAGAATTAAAGAAACATCCTTCATGTGGTGTCCCATGTAGCTTTTACATCGGGTGCTTCGGAATGGGAACCAAAACTAGCCATTATATCGGTTATGGCTCTCCCATATCTTTCATCCATACTTTTCTCCATTCTTCGTAACTAACCTAACCTGTGACATTTACAGCATTAAGTTATTAATTTGACTTATGGTCAGGTACTTATTAAGAACATATATTTCAGTATCTAATTAGTCGTGGAAGACTGAAACATGCCCCCCCCCCCCCCGCGCCCCATATCTGAAGTGTCTTTATATGCAACCCTTATTTTGATGCTAAAGTATATATTACAAGGGCTTGGAAGTAAAGATTGAGAACAAGAGGTAGAAAAGCAGTACGGAAATATAGAGAAATTAAAGACGCAATCCTTCCCAATAAAAGGGCAAATAAAGATTCGGATCGAAACAGCTGCATATAACTAGAAAAAGTAGTAATAACAGGCAACTAATAACTACAGGACAAATAGTATAAGCCATTTTGGGTTTTATGGGTAATTTGCCAAACGTAAAATTAAAAATTAAAGCAACGATTTTGAAAAAATCTAATGTCTATCCGACGAGTGTTTGCAGATAGTCGGGTTCGGGAACCAAATTCTCGCCGGTGATTCGTTTAGACTTGGGATGGTGGGTAGATTTACACTGGGAAAGCTTCTACCAGCACATTACGGTTAATTTGATGGCGAAAACAGAAACTATTTAATGTCATAAAAATAAGTTGTTGGTGTCAATTATGCTTCAAATTGTTCATAGAATTTCGTTAATATATCTCATATTGGCAGCAAATGCGTTTTACAAGGGCAGGCTGCCAGCATTAATTATAAATATTTGTGATGACAAACGCCAAAGTGACGTTGGTCTCGCAATTTACATGTTCGAACTAAGTTTTTAACGGCAACTGTGGTAGCAACCAACCCAAAATACACTGTTCACAACGCTCGCCTCTATAAATCGAGCTCGCTAAATCCCGCCCACTAATGCGATCTCTCGCCGAATACACATTAAGTAAGTAAAACCGAAAGTATTTCCCTAATTTTGGACATCATACGAATAGATCGTTCTACACAACAATTTTGAAATTGGCATTGGAGAAACCAGCGCATTTTTTTTCTAATTCAAACAATATAGCCCGAGGGCCACAAAGTACTTTGCAGCCCGTTCAGGGTCTTGTTTGTCAGCTTCACAGGCAATGGCATCGTAAGTTGCCAAAATTGACAGCAATTATAAATCTGGTTTTAATTGTGAATATTCTGGTCTGTACATAAATTAAACGCCTTCTTACACCCTTGGTACATAAGTAACTATAAAAAGCATCCACGTTTAAAACAAGCTGCTCGATTTTGTAACCAACTTAAAATACCTGTACCATCAGTTAAACTGTTAAACCATCTAATGTTAAGAGTATTACGTAAATCCCATTGAAAGTCCTCGTGTATTATGTTTTAAAAGCGTGTATTATGTTTTAAAAGCAAATAATCACTTTTCTTCTTTTTTTCAGGTAAGCTACTGTTGTTAATCAGCTCGTGTAAGTTTTACATCGTACAGACGAGGCAAATCGTAATGGTGAGTTGTTTTAAATAGTATAGGCACAAGAAATCTTGAAAGACTACACCCTTGCTAGATCTCTCATCTCTTTTAGGGAACACACATTTAAATATTGATTATGCAATTCTCCCCTTTGTATAACGCGATATCACTTTGTGTCATGGTTTGCAGAAGAGATGATATTAGATAATAGTATATTACTCAACAAGTTGAGAAAAGTGATGTTTTACTGAACAACTATGGCGTGTTTGAGTACGAGCGTTAGCGATTACTTAAACGGCCATACGAGTTCAGTAAAACCACTTTTCTAACGTGTTGAGTATACTATTTGATCGCATTTCATAAGAAATATAAAATACTAGCTTTTACCCGCGACTTCGTTCGCGCGAGGTTCGTTATTTGTGTATTAAATAATGACTAATTATTTTCTGTCATCCCATCCCATCCCATCCCATCCTATCCCCGTCCCTTTCTCCGTCCCCGTCTCCGTACCATCCCATTCCGTCCCGTCCCGTCCCGTCTCGTTCCGTCCCGTCCTCTCCCCTTCCATCCCATTCCTTCCCTTCCCTTCCCTTTCCGTCCCATCCCGTCTCGTTTCTTTTCGTCCCGTCCCTTCCTTTTCCGTCCAGTCCCTTCCTGTTCAGTGCCGTCCCGTCCAGTCCCGTCCCTTCCCGTCCCGTCCCGTCCCTTCCCCTTCCATCCCATTCCTTCCCTTTCCTTTCCGTATCATCCCGTTCCGCCCCGCCCCGCCCCGTCTCGACCCTTCCCGTCCCGTCCCGTCCCGCCCCTTTCCCTCCCGTCCAGTCCCGTCCCGTCCCGCCCCTCCTCTTTCATCCCCCCCCTCCCCTTCCATCCCATCCTTTTCCTTCCCTTTCCGTCCCGTCCGTCCCTCCCCGCCCCGACCCGTCCCGCCCCGCCCCGTCCCGCCTTGCCCCGTCCCGTCCCTTCCCTTCCCGTCCAGTCCCGTCCCGCTCAGTCCCGTCCCGTCCAGTCCGTTCCGTCCAGTCTAGTCCCGTCCCGTCCAGTCTAGTCCCGTCCCGTCCCGTTTCTTCCCTTATGTCATGTTCACCGTCTTGGACTTAAAAATAAATGTAATTTTCGCAATCAACGTCCCAAAAAACCTCAATAACGACACCCATATCGATTTTTAGGCTTACTTACCCCATTTCACCCCCTAAGGGGTTGATTTTCGGAAAATCACGAAATACGTGTTTGATTATTTGTTTTTAGGAGTACTCCTACGAAGTTTCAAGTCGAAATGTCTATTTAATATTATTTCTCCATACAAAATTGGAACCCCCATTTTACCCCTTTAGGGGTTGAATTTCGAAATATCCTTCCTTATTCCTTGTATACATCATAAAGGGAACCTCTGTGCAAAATTTCAGCTTTCTAGGTCCAAGGGTTTGGGCTGGGCGTTGATGAGTCAGTGAGTCAGTCAGGACTTTTAGAAATATATATAAGATTAAATCTTTACTTACAAGTGACACTAACTGTCAAAACATAACCAAGATGAGCATAACTCATTCCTATGTACTAAAGCACAATACGCAGCTCCAGTTGATGTTATGCCTTTGGCAGTACTGAAGTGTGTTGTTGGTGACACTGTAAGTCTATGTCAAATTCGAGGTTAGCAGGTTAAGTTTTGCGTCAATCTGTGTTAAAAAGTGACGCAAAACCTAACCTGCTAACCTCGAATTTGACATAGACTTACAGTGTCACCAACAACACACTTCAGTATTGCCAAACGTAACACGAATCGCCATTGCTAGGCAGAAACGTGTTCCTAATGAGAAATGTGCCACATTTCTTAACGATTTTGAATGAAGAAATGTAGTGCATTTCCAAATGAAATGCGATAAATTATATTTTTATGCTTTAATTCTAAGGTCTAAGAGCAGAGTGGTGCGACGTACTAATTTTAAAATACGTACATGCATATAAGGCCTCTAATTTGTTGTGAAAATTGCACATTTATATTTTTTGTGAACCAAAAATGTGGATATTTTAAATTTCGGATAGTTGACTGAATTTCACTTGCGACGCCGTTTATAAATTATTAATATTAAAGTATCTATAATTGTGAAACGGAAAAATTATTTTTGCACTAATTGAAGTAATAAGTTATTATAAGTATACAGAGAGGTGCATAAAAAACGGCCAGGACTGTAGCATCATTATTTGTCATCCGACTTAAAAAAAATCAGTCACGAAAGTGGTTCAAAGCCGCTTAATCAGATAGTAAACACTATTTTCTAATTCGAAATGATAGATAATGATAGTCAACATCTTTTTGCAAATGGTAACTATAATTTTTTAATATGTTTTAGAACTCCACGGATTTGTTTGAATGCAGCGATGTGAGAATATCATATTTTCCTTCATGCATATCAAAGAAAAAAAAAGTTACGAAATTTTTACATATTGCAGTCGCATCAAATCAGCCATGAACTACAAGCAAGTAATCTGGGTACAACAGATGTTCCGTAGTTGAAGTTGTACGAGTATGGGTCTGACGTTCATTTTTGAACAACGTGCTGTACTCAGCCTACTTGATTGTATCTCTTGGGTGATTTGATGCCACTGCGATGTGTAAAAAATTCGTAAATTTTATTTGTTTTTTTGGTATAAATTAAGAAAACATGATATTCTCACATCACTGCGTTCAGAAAAATCCGTGTAGTCCAAAAACATATTAAAGAAGTTATAGTCGTCATTTGAAAAAAAAGTTTACTATCGTTGCTCAAAGCAATCTTGAATTAAAAAATATTGTTTACTGTCAGATTAAAGGACATTAAACCATTTAATTTCGTGTTTGAATTTTGAAAATCAATGTCAAGTGACGATCCTATAGCTCTGGTCGTTTTGCATGCACCTCTTTGTATACATGTGATTGAAAAAGGTTTAAATGCTAAAGTTCGAGGTGATACACTCCATGTAAGAGTTTGGCCTGAGACTCAGCGGGCCAGGGCAAATGCTCTGACGTCACCAACCCGTGACGTCGACAGCGCAGAGCTGAGTTATTGTTTATTGTTGGTAGTGGTCAGGGCCGCTGATTATCTCTTCCAAAACCTAGTCGTCTAGCACGCCGATACCGGCGTGATGGGTGATGTGGTTAACACCACACTTTCGACGATTGTCTTACTTCCCTACTTCCACAGCCATGGTTTCGGTACCCAATTTTTAAAGCGACTGGATTGGCCGCCCGCTATTTGACAGAGGTAACGGTCGAATTCTCTAACCACTCGCTGGCGCGATGCAAAAATTTAAGACATGTTGAACATTTTATTAATACATTTATGTACTAGACATTTGTTATTTATACCTGTGATACGCAATTTATACAAGGTGTCCCGATAGAAATTTGGGAAATTTTAGGTATAGTCTGTTTGAAGGGTTTTAAATCAATAAACCTAAAGGGGCAATTAATTTGCATCATGAAAATGAGTCTTTTCATTCGACAAAGAAACAACGGAATGTTTAGAGACTTCGAGAATGACGATAATGAACCATACCGCCATAGAGTCTTGTTATGGTACTTAATGATTTTATTCTATTTTCTAAATGTAATGCGTGGAATTGCATTTTCTACACAAAATGAGACAACTGAAACTTCAAGAGTTTCATATGAAGAGTGGAAAAACTGCTTTAACAACTGATTTCACCGAATGGCAAAGCGTAAAGAACGTAAAGGGACAATCTCTTGAAAAACAATAAAGATATTTTTTTGGAAGCAGCTTCATTTAGTATTAATTACTAAAAATGTTCAATATAATCACACTCACCACGAACTGAATTAACTTTAACTCTTTCATAAGCTTATATTGTTGTAATCGATGTCGACTCTACGCAGAGGAAATTCACAACAATTTTCTTTAAGGTTACAAGAAAAGCGATTTACAATTGGCTCATGATGAATTGCAGAATCTTAAGTTGTCACCGTGACCGTCCTCCAGCCATGAACCGTGCCCCGGTAATGATCTGTTTTGTACCATGTTTTTCTTTTGTCCGCGAGAAGACTCCGTTGTGATCATTACATTACTTGTCTTACCGCTTGTTTATTCCGCCAGCCGCAATTTTTAACGTAAATTTTGCACGCCACGGCGTACCATACTTTCCAGCACATACCTCAACCAGGCGGCATATTTCATGCACCAATTCGCCACGAAGTCAAAGAACTTTTTGTTCGCATTTTTATTGAAAGCGATCCGTGCTTTTAGCGCCCAGTCTACAGTTTTGCAGTTGCAGTATTTTATTTGCTGTTATATCATTTTAAAAAATTACTATCGTAACGAACACCACGGCATGCTACTTTGTTTTATCTACTAATTTGTCTTGTTACAAATGACAACAAAAAGTTCAAAGAACACGTTGCAATCTTTTTCAGACTTGCGTTGAATACTGTTTATTCGAATCAAGTACTCAACATTTACCACAAGTAGGTAATAATCGAGTGGATTAAAATCTGAATAACGTGTAATTTCAAAGTTCATGAACTTTTCGACGTAAATGTGAAGGAGTACCATTGAGCATAAACCATATGTTATGCTTTGCGGTGAAACGAATGTCTTGTACTATAGAAAACTTGTTTAAAACTCGATTGGACGAAGCACTTTAATTCAACACTTCGTGTCTTTCCGAGCTCTGTTTAATGTACTTTATCAAAACTCAACTGTCAGTTTATCTCATAACGGCAAACTCGGAGAAATATTTGAAGAAAACCAATAGCCTACTACATGATTGTTAAACCAAAATATATTCTCTAAACATCCACAGCCATGAGCAACTAACTGGATAAAAAACAATACGTAGTGAATATTCTCGACTTTTTTATAAATGAAATTTCAGATCTAAACATACTGTGTGCGTAACGGTGAATAAGCTTATATATACTGATTTCATGAGAAGAGATGGGACGAGATTTACCCATTTACGATCTCGATCTCGAAAATTCTCGAAAGTGGATTCTCGATCTCGAACTCGAGAATCTTGATTCTCGAATTTTAAATATATGCTGTGCCTACCGAATTGAGGCTGCAGTTATTTTAGGGTTATGGAGTTTCAGCATAATCCTAAAATAACAGCGTATTTCAAGCTTTAAGGTTTTGGGATTGATATTTATGGGGTATTATTCTTGAAAGGGCCATTCCCATTTCCATATATAGACAAATAGTGTGACATGCTTGCTAACATAGGTGCACAGTCATTTGTTCACGTTTTGTGATACAGCATCGTGTGAATATTGAGTGTTGAATTTATGAGAATTGTGCAGTTGTTGCTTATTTTAAAGACATATTAAGGAATATTCGAGATCGAAAAATGTCATTATCGATCTCGAATTTCTAGAGGAGATCGAGAATTATCTCTTCTCAGCGGCATCAGAACAGGCCGATTATGCTACGTTCTTATGTGGGTTTTAAAAATACTATTGAAAAATCTGGTGTGATACACTCACACAACTTCCTTTTACAGTGATCTTATAAGTAGTCAAACATTTTTAATTTTTAAGCATTTTTAAAAAAATTTCAAAAATTACAAATTCTATAAAAACGGTACAAAATAGAGCGTTACTTGAAGAGACAAATTTTCTCTAAAATGTTAAGCTGAATTAAAAAAATGTAATAATGTACCGGGTGTTGTATTTAAAATAGGAGTTTATTTATTTATTTTATTTATTTTAATTTACACTGTTCTACAGGTAAAACCCAATTACAGAACAGGATAATAAGATTTACAATATTCTGTGCTAAATAACTAAACTACACAAACAATAATGAGAAGGTATAACAGCAATTACTCTAAACAGTAAGCTTTGATTTTCTGTAAGCTGGAGTTCAAATCCCAGATCGATGCCTGGCGGGCGGCCTACCCAGTCGCTTTAAATAATTGGGAACCTGCGTTCGAAAGAACAAGGGGTAATAATGCGGTTGTCTAATGCGTGGTGCGCACCACATCACCACGTGTCATGAATTTGACACGCGACAGCCGGGTGTGAGAGCGACGATACGGAAGCTCTAACCTTCCGCCTTGCAGGCCAAGCTCCTTCATGGGGTGTCAGTGCCTCACCACCACCACAGTTATAGATGTCTATATAACGGCTAATGTTATTATAATTATTAGACATGGCATATATCGGTGAATTTTTTAAAATATTGGTACGAGGTGTACTTAGGTAGAATGAGTCAGCGTATCTGGAAGCTATTCGAGGCACATTAACGTTAATTTTTGTAAGCAATTCAGGGCAGTCAATTTTACTATTAATAATTTTATGGAGCGTAACAACGGAGTAATATTTTCGTCTTACATCGAGACTTGAGAAACTATGCCTAGATAGTAACTCATCATGAGATATGCCGATGGGAGGATACACTCCATCAATTCTATAGCTTAAGTATTTTAAGAAACGTCTCTGCATGGCTTCTATTCGATCAATATGAACTTGATAGTGTGGACTCCAGATGACCGAGGCATATTCCAACTTTAATCTTACAAAAGCATAATAAAGACACTTTAAGGTCATAATATTTTTAAAATCCTGGCTGATTCGAACTATAAATCCATACATGCGATTGGCTGAATTTATAATGTTATCGAGATGAATATTAAAGGAGAGGTTAGAGTCAAATGTAACTCCTAGATCAATAAATGTTTTAGGCCTTTCAAGTGAATAGTTACCAATACGGCATTGAAAAATAATTGGATCTGTCTTTAGCGAGTAAGACATCACCTTACATTTAGCATAATTTAGCTTTAAATTATTTCTCCTACACCATTCAACTACACGATCTAGATTTAATGAAAGTCTCTCACAGTCTGCAACATTTTTAATTGAACTATATATTTTTAAGTCGTCAGCATATAACAAATAGTTCACGTCTATTACATCACCAATATCATTCATAAATATATTGAATAATAGTGGTCCCAGGTTGGATCCTTGAGGGATTCCCGATGTGGCAAGGTATTTTCCAGATTTGAACCCATTTAGCTGAACATATTGAGTTCGATTATTAAGGTATGACCTGAATAAATCAATGAGACTATTGGAAAGTCCAAAATCACCGAGCTTTTGTATTAATATGCCATGGTCAAGTCTATCAAATGCCTTTGTAAGGTATGTATAAATAACGTCAGTCTGCATTTTGTTGTCAATATTTTCTGCTATATGCTGAGTAACAACAGAAAGATTTGTTACAGTTGAGCGACCTTTCATAAAACCATGTTGTTGAGGAGAAATAAAATTATTCACATGGTAGTAAATTTTTTTTCCAAAAGAATTTCAAAAATTTTACTAAAATTACAGATAATGGAAATTGGTCTGTAATCCTTAATGTCTGTTCGGGTGCCATTTTTAAAAACAGGACAAACTTTAGAACATTTCCACAGCAGCGGAATTGTAGCAGATTTCAGGCAAATATTTATTAGTATCGTTAGGGGACGCGCCAATACATCCGCATAGTCTTTTAATATAAATGCCGGTATATTGTTTGGCCCCGTCGTTTTTTTTTATTGGTTTAATAGATTTTAAAACACTTAATACTTCACTTTCATTAAAACTATTAATATTAAGGTGTAGAGGTTGAATGTTTTCTAAGCTGACATTAGCAATTTGTGAAATCACATAGGAGTTACTAAAGCTATTTAATATATTTGTGGGATTATCTAAATGATTGTTATTATATGTCATTGTGTTAGTAACTTTGGCTGAACATTTTTTGTTGTTAACGTACGCCCAAAATTTATTCGAGTTAATGGATATTTCAGATTCCGCCTTTTTAACATATTGTTTATAGACGTTATCTATTGCAGCTTTAACATCAGCTCTGATACGTTTAAACTCTTCAAATGCTTGAAGATCATTATTACTTCGACACGAAGTGTACGAAGTATTGAAATTCCCTCATATCGAAAACCACTCTGAGTCAAATATCTCTAAAATTCGAGCCAACCGACTAATGAACCCACTATATCAAATCTCCGTCTCGGCGGTGCGGATCTTTTGGTGAAGATCCCAGCCCACTAGATCAATCCCCCCGTATTGGGGGGTGCCTAAACGTGCTGTGCGGGGGATGTATGTTCGTATGTGTACACGATTCCGGTCGCCAGGAACCTTCCTGAAGTCTTGGATCGTTTTCATACGATAGGTCCTCCGAAAATGAAGGCAACATCAACTTTTGAGCTATGGTCGTCGGCAAAAGAAAATATATATTTTTTTTTTGATAAATAACTGGTTCGTAGCATTTCATTGTATTAGCGAAACGGAGTGATGCTGAGTATCGAAGTATTCTTGGAAAGCACGGAAGGGCGCTTTTCTGGGTGGGGGGTACCGTATATTTTCTTTTGTACAGGCGCCAGCACTTTGCTTTTTTATGAATTCGAAAAATTATACTACCGTTAAACCATGGCGGATATTTTTTCTTGTTACTTATCGAATGTCTCGGTACACATCGATCCAGCACATTATACACTTATACAGTTTCCCGTAAAAATACGTGCAGGCATCATCAGCACTAGTAAAAGTCTCCAAGAATGCCCAGTCAATAGTAGACATCAAGTTTAGAAAGTTTAGAAAAGAAGATCCGAGTTTCTTTTTATTATCTAGTTTTTCATTTAATTTACAGCTAATCTCCAAGGCAGGAGACAGGAGTTAATAAAAGAACAAGAGAAGCCCACTTTAGAAGTATTCAACTGGAAAATCACCTAGCTCACATCAATACACATTAAAATTGTAATAAAAATGTAAAGTTTGAAAAAAATCGTTAGAGCCGTTTTTGAAGAAATCGAAAAAAACTGAAAAATCACAAGAGTAAACATCTACTTCCGGTTATGCTATTTTCTTCAAAAGCTTGCTGTCTCATCTACATAGTACACAAAACTTATATATGAAGTTTCAACGTCATACCTATTTTCATTTTTGAGATATTCTGTTCACAGACAGACAGACACACAGACAGACCAATAAAAAAAATATGTTTTTTGGGATCAGGGGACTCTAAAACGTGAAGATCTGTTGAAAACTTAATTTCGAATTTTTGGGGCGAATCCAATACTTCCTTTATAGTAAAAGGAAGTAAAAACTGACTAGATCAAGAATTTGGTTAATCTCGTCTGGAAAATTGAAGATCAAGAATTTTCTCGTCTCGGCATAATCACTACTTGCCGGTATTCTTTATCATTCTAAACTGAAGTATTGACCATTTGTAGCATGTAAGCAGAGTATTAAATTTTGCTTTTTAAAGAGCTGTGCATAAATCAGAGACGAACAGCACCACGATGGCGCAGCATGTCGAGTGCCAGATCACTGGTTCGTTACTGAGCCGAGTGACCATTTCATGTTGGAATAGAATTAACGTCGCTCTCCTCTGAACATTAAACATTAGTCTATGAATTAGAGTAACAAGACTAGACACAAAAAATATATAGACACTTAACTCGGAGGTAGTCGAAGGTAGTACAATGGGTCGATCTTGAGAGGATTATATAAGTATTATAAAATTCTTAGGAATTCGTTTAGCTATTAAGTAAGATTGTGACCTCCTCCATTACTTAGATGACGATCAACAGAGGACCTGATTTTTAACTTCTAGACCGCCAATATTAGCTGCATTGTAACCACCAGTTTACACATTTACGTTTGTTGGCTGGGGTTTGAATTTGAATAGACCCAACTGCCTCAATATATTGCTGTGATTTCAGATATGACTTACATTTTTTTCTATCACATCCAGATGCATCAGAATTGAATAAATAAGAAAGTAGTGATTTTTAAGTTCTTTTCTAGATTTGTCCCTGAATGAGTTGGCCAACAGCCGAAATGAAATACCTCACAAGACTACTAGGGGTAAGAAGGATAGAAAAGAGAAAGAGTGAGGATATAAGGAAAGAAATATAAGTAAAATCTGTAAAGAAATACTAAAAGACGAAAAGTTAATGTGGCTTGGTCACTTGGTAAGGATGGGAGAAGAGAGACAAGTAACGAAGGTATAGGAGGCAAGACCACTAAGGAAAAACAGAAGAAGAATACCGAAACGAACGTTGGAAGGTTTTGTGCCTTCAGGTTTTTGTCGTCCATATTTTTAAGATTAATATTGTGGGACTCTTTGTTGAGGCTTATTTTGGCATGATGAAATTCCGTTTATCGTCTTGAATCCCTGCCATGTTGTTACGGACTTTGTGTTGCCCTCTTCGGGGATGTTAACGTCGTCCAGTCAATTAGCTAGTTAATGAGTTAAGAAGAATAGAAAAGAAGAGGAATGAGGATATAAGGAAAAAAGTAGGAGTAAAATATGTGGAAGAAATACTTAGAGAGGGAGAAGGGAGACCAGTATAGAAGGTGTGGGAGGCAAGACCAATTGGGAACAACAGAAGAGGAAGGCCGAAATGAACGTAGATATCTCAGTAGAAACCATTCTAACAGAGGCAGGAGAAAACTTGAACGCAGCTAAAAACGGAAAAATACGGAAGAATTGAAGAAAGGTAAAGCAGCCAAGAGAAGAGACGACCTTGGCACCATGGGGCCTACGGTGTAAGAGGACGGATTATGTATGTAATTATTATTGAAGATACTATCACAGCCTTATAGTTGACTGGTCTTCAGGAGAACAAAATTGACGACCTTGTGGTAGTTTGCAAATGGAACTCAGATCAACTTCTTTTGAAGATGGCCAAATACGTGAAAAAACCAATGAATGGTCTTTGTGAAATACCACTACCACTATTAAATTATTGGAAGTATTGAGAATATACCGAGCGTCTCAGATATTTAGGTTATTATTCAGGATGCTACTCAGTTTTTAGAATGAAGAAAATAAAATTGATGACGTCTTCAAATGGAAGAGAGATCGCTCTAGTTGGTTTGGAGATTGGCGAAAACGTCAAAAATCTAATTTTCGGTCGTTTGTGGACAGTTTTGTCCATGATTCAGTATAATGGTAACAAATCAAGTCGCCTACAAGCCTCCAACTCGCTAGAAAATAGAAGCCGACGGGTTTGGTTGGTAAGTTGCGATCGTCTGCGAATTGGCTAAATTTAGAGAAGAGAATGAAGCCTGAATACTACCTGACATTTTTCTTCAGACGCATTTGTTGCTATGCACCGTATGTACGCAATGTTGTTGAATCTCTGAATTTTATCATATTTATTTGTGGACAAACTTGACCCATCCCGTCACCTTTCGGTCAACCTTAAATTTTCCGTTTATACAAATATTTATCTCCGTAGAACGCTTCCGTATTCCAAGGAAACCAATCTCTCATAAAGTTTAGCTTTTGGCCTTCATTCTCGTATTGCATGCAAGCCGTTTACCACTGAATAATAAATACCCGATACATCAGATCAAATGGAAAATTATAATCCGATATTATGTGCCGCGGCCTTGAACGCACGCGGCTTTTCTTTTTCATCCATTTCCAGCGGATTTGGGTCAAAGTCGGGCATTTCGAATTGATCGCTTCGCAGACCACTTTATAACGCCCAGATGTTTATCGTGCGAAATGATTTATTTGGACGGAAGTTTGCGATTCTTGTCTCAATTGAGCGCTTGCCCGGTCCATTACGACTTCGTGATGGCGTGATTTTTGACTTATTTCAAACCTTTACCCTCTATCAGCTTGATGGATGTCCCACGGCGGGCACTTTCGCAAAAGGAGGTTAAAACAGCGCGCGGCATGGCTAATGAACAAAACCAACTGTTTTGTGATCTCTCAGTGGTATTAACTTTTCTCGTAAAGTTGGAATCGTCTGAAACTCAAAATGTGCATAATTGGTATATTGCCGGCTGGGTGGTTCGTTACCCTCCCCTGAAAGTGCTTTGGGCAATTATGCAGTTTCGTGCTTCGCAAACTTTGCTTGTGTCTAGCCACATTTGCTATATATGCAGGTTTTTTGCCATCTTATATCCACATCAGCACTAGTGTGAATGTAGTGTGTTGCACTCGAAGTTCGCATAGCTAAGTCGCTTTCGAGGGTTCAAAGAACCTAGGACGATTTTTTCAGCGTCTTGGTCGTAGGTAACGTGTTTATACACGCAATAAATTTTCAGTCACGAAAGAAAAGCATTTGATTTTGAATTTTAAAATTGTGTAGTAAGGTGATGTCACATGGTACACTAGGTACGGTTGTTCGTGTGTTATTATTAATATTAATTTATTTTATTTCATTTTGGAGCCATAATCTTGTTTATTGGCCCTCGAGCACCACAACGTAGTATAGTAACACCAACAATCTGCATAGAAACCATATCACACCAAAAATTTACACCGTTAGAATAACGATGACGCAGTAGTCTGTAGCCAAAATAGAAAATCTTCGAACATGTCCGTTTTGAGAATCCGTCTTGAGAAACAAAATGAAAGAAAACGTTGTATGTACCACGTGCCTAATTACGAGTATAGCTCTCGGGAAATTTAAAGTTCTCCGCATCGCGTTTTAAACGTTACCTCATGCTATAATGTATTGATTATGCCCTTAATACATAATAGTTATTTATGTACCTAGAGCGAAAAATTATGCATTAGGCGTGAGTCCAAAAAAACTCGAACGAACGCCTAATGCATTTTTCGCTCGTGTTGCATACAACTGTAAAATTTTCGAAAATAGGTTTAAACTGGTGTTTTTTGCCATTTCTAAAATTTCCAGCGACGTGCAAATTTTTACATCAGAATTGGATATTTTATCGCCCATTTTTTATTTTTCTTGACACTTAAACACCGACAATACACAAAATAAAGCACAAGTAACTTTAAATCGCGAAAAAAGGTTTAAATCAAATTCACAGTGACAGCTGTCAACTTTGACGTTTTCAAATAGCTGACCACTAGCCGACTTAGGTATATAATCATGAAAGCTTATATAAAATTTATGTATGTTGCTATGTATTACGATTCACGATTATATACTTACGTATGACGGCTGCCGCGATGAACTGATTCAAAACAATCAATTTTTGACGTACGTCAACAAGGCGGAAAGCTTGATTTTAGAAGCAGTCGTAGGAAAATAACTATTATAGGATTGTTCTGAGGTTCTATAGATATGATTTGTCATAGGTACCTGCCTTTCTCGCGAATTAGGAAAACACGGTGTTGCTGTTTTGAAAGTCCAAAGAACACTAATAGTATATTACACAACAAGTTTAGAAAAGTGATGTTTTACTGAACAAGTAGAGCTGGTTTGAGTACGAGCGTTAGCGAGTACTTAAACAGCCATACGAGCTCAGTAAAACGACGTTTATAACGCGTTGAGTATACTAAAAATTTTATCGCATTTCATATAGAAATTTAAAATATTAAATTTTTACATAAAAGTTGCATTCAATGTTAAAACTTAACCAAGCTGAGCAGAAGTTTTTTTATGTACTGAAGCACAATCAACAGATCCTGTTGATGTTATGCGTTTGGCAGTACTGAAGTGTATTGTTGGTGATACTGTAAGTCTATCTCATATTCGAGGTTAGCAGGTTAGGTTTTGCGTCAGTCTTAATACAGCTGGCGCAAAACCTAACTTTCTAACTTCAAATATGACATAGATTGACAGTTGATAAGTAATTTAGGAGAAAATTAGTCAAACATTATTTAAGATGTATGATTTTTCATGATAAATAAAAATCATATAGTAGTTGTGAATATACTTTAATTAAAGTTTGAAGTAAAATTTAAAAAAAATAGACGTTTCGCCATTTTTGATGGCTTCATCAGTAATATTAAAGCCATCAAAAATTAAATTAATTAAAGTATATTCACGACTATATGATTTTTATTTATCATCACAAATCATACATCTTAAATAATGTTTGACTAATTTTCTCCTAAATTTACTTATCAAATTTTACCCAAGTCAAATTATAAATTTTTTTAACTAGGCTGACAGTACCACCAATAATAGACTTCAGTATTGCCAAACATAAAAGGAATCGTCGTTGATATGCTGTAAAATACCACTTTGCTCAACAATTTTGAAAGTAGAAATGTAGTACATTACCATATGAAATCCGATACAAAAGTTTCAATGTTAATCTTCAAAATAGCGCCATAATAACGTTGAAATATTGCTTCGACTTATCATTACCAGCAACCACATTATTTCCTGTGGTTAACTCGCATCCTACAACTTGTATTTTTAAATTAAACAGTATACGTTTAGCAAACTAATATTTGGTTTCGCAATTTAATCAAAACATACAAATAAATTGAGAGAATTCCAAAATTAACCTATTTTCCCGAAATGTTGTGTCTTGTGAAGCCACCCTAGTATATTTGCTACAAAAGTTTGTAAATACTAATTGTGTTGTCTTGTATTGCAAAACTGTAATTAATGACGTAAAAAATTGTTTTTTAGTTGTAACAACATTATTTTAAACTTTAAACGGCGCTGTGATAGCTAAAACAACAGTTTATTGAAAACGTATAAGAAGTTGCCTATACTGCAGGCGCAGTCCACTAGTGATAGTTGAAGTAATTGAAGTAATTCCCAGCAATTCAAAATAAAGTTAATTGTATTTACCGAACCTTCGGAGATTTTAATTAGTTCATAGTTTTATTTTAATGTTTTATTGTGCGCCCAATTAATTAATTGCATATTAAAAAATACTGAATTCTTTGCCTATCTAACTTGTGGTGTAAAGCGTATTAAGAAATAAACTGGATTAAATAAGTAATAGAACTAAGTATTGTAAATCGATCTGAAAACTTGCATTTCAAATACATTTAATATTTTTGAAACAAGAGCGAATAAAAATATAATGTCTAAATGTTATTTTAAGTTTAAAATATTTGGTTTGGATGTTTGATTTTGGAAACATCAGCACGACGCATGCTTCCAAAGAGGAAGAGTTGCATAAAAATTAATCTTATAATAAATTAACAGATTTTAATAATATCCATTTAATTAAAATGAAATAAATCATCTAGTTTTAAGATTGAAGCTCAAACTAATATATAATTGAAAACATAACATCAAAAATACCATATCGTCAATGTTACTACAACCTTTTTAAACATAGCATAAAAAATCAAACTGTAACAAAATCATTAAAATAATAGTAACATTTCAAATACCAAATTAAATTGTAACAAAGAATGTTTTAATACCGTCCTGATTGCATTAAGAAATAAGGGAATTGTTTTTTTAAATAAATTTATGTACAAATAAAATCAAACAATTTCAACAATTTTCATAGAGGACAAGGGATCGTATCCTCGGGTTTTTCACATTTAAATAAAATAAATGCATCAGATAAACTATTAAAATAATTTGCTTGGGCGCCGGTCGGTTTCACCAGTTCGGAACGGCCACTTCCTTGTCGCCAACTGAAGTGATTCGTTCCATGTGTTGTTAACACACTTCCGCCACACAAACGTCACAGAATTAGATTGCTGTTTACCGATTTATAAATGGATTGCTGGTTCGTAAATCCAAAGAAGTCGTGGGTTGCAGCTCGGGAGGATTTGATACCAAATTTCGGTCAAGCGTCAGGTGGTCGACGGGCGAAGCGTTGCCATTCACGACCGCTGCTTTTTAACATCTCTCGCATGAATACAAATAACAGTTAACATTATAAAAAATAACAGTGGTAATCCGTGTTAGTCTGTATGGCTCCATAATTCACGATAATGATACGGTATAAAAAGTTCGGCCCCATAATTTCCTTTCGAGCATTTTACCTTTACCATATGAAGTGACAACATAAATTTGATACTGGATTGATAGACATAACAGTGAGTTAAACAACTGTGGGAGCATTAATAAAGATCTTAAAAAAATGCACTTAAACCGAAATTGACTTCCCTAATAATAGCTATTTATGTATCAAGTACATAATGTAGGACTTTATTGGACGAGTCTATGTTATACCAGAGCGAATGTAACAAGAGAGGCCGGTAAAGAGAACCAGTCAAATAAAGTTCGATTATGTATACGAACTTTCTGTTCAACTGCACTGCAGAAGATTCTGTTATACCTACCTACAATAACATTTATATTTCACACTTTACAAAATGTAAGTTGCATTGAAACATTTGACAGTTTCAAAGTGTGCTTTATGAAAGGTTAATTGCGTTATCATTGTCAAGAATAACTATTACCATAAAGAATGAGTTCCTCGTTGTCATTTGTAAAGTTTTTAGTTGATGTATTCTTCTTTCCTGTTTTGAATAAAGTGATGAAATTGATTTTAACATTGACAGACGGCCGTTTCATTTTATTTTATGGACGCTATAATCAAGTGTTTATGAAACAATCGAACATAATAGCTATTTGTGTAACAAGTACATAAAATCTCATTATATACGAGTTGCATACAAAGCTTTATATTCGACTGCTAAAAGCGAAAAAGTTGAGTTCATGAGTTTGAGGTCTATTCTGTGATAGAAAAAGAGCAAAAGTATGATATTGACAGATGGTCCAATTTTTTATTTTTCTCGGACGGACTAGTTCAATAAAGTAGCACCTTGTGAACACTAAACAATTACATAAATCAACACCGAGGCGACTTCAGATTCAACAAATCATGTACATGCGCTGCAAATAACAGGATAGTACCTACAATGTGTAATGTTAATCAATCAGTTAATCATTTAAATTGTCTTTTCTCTGGAGCTTTTTTATTTTATTATAAACATCTAATTTAGTTTTTATATTTAATGCTCATCACATTTAATTAATTTGTAAATCAATAAAATAAACATCGTCTTTATATGGTTCTGTGAAGAGTTTTCCCAAACTGTAGGAGCCAGACTACTTGGTGGAAGTGAGCCGTGCAAATTGCAATTTGCTCTTATATTTTAATATGATACCATAAACAAAGAGGAACGGGTATATAACCTACCCCATAACGAATATAATGACTACAAACTCGTCAATGCAGAACAAGAATGTTGCAAGCACAAATTACTACACAAACAATTAAAAATCGTCTCCGAGATACAGTAAGTGCTAGAATTCCACCTGAAGGCTCGATATTGACCAGAAAACAACGCTGTGCGAGACTACAGTTTGGTGATGAACATGCAACATGGGATGTTGATGATTGCGCTAATATTTTGTTTTCGTATGAGCTTTCTTTCGGTACTGTCTGTTCTCTTTATTAGACAGACGTGTACCAGTATGCAGAAGATATACAGAACGCCAATTCGCAGTGTTAATGGTCATGCATAATGGTATTGTTACTGTTTATAGATCCGCAAGTTTTAGAATAACATCTTGTACTACCCTATGCTCTATTAATAAACTCAAACTCCATGTTAATGGAGGATGATGGTCTTACACAAAATGAGTTATATTGTACAGCAATATAACGATCAAGTCCGTATATTTGTTTTGGTTTGATTTTCATTCAAGGCGAATGCGAGTAGTTTACAATCTATAGGTGTTAGTAGTCTTACTTTTAATTAATATTAATTTATATGGTTTCATCCAAAAGTTTGTTTCCAAGTAAAATAAATAATTAGATGATTCCTTTTACTACGAATTTCAGGGAAATGAGGTATTATTATACAGTACTATTTAAAACTAAGAATTACACTATATATTAGCTTGTTTAAAAGAAATACTTTCGTGATGAGATCATTTATTTGTAAAGTGTTTTTAATTTCAATATTTAATACATTAATGTTGCAAATCAGCAAATAACATTGATTAATTTTACTATAACTATGCGTATACATGCAGCGTATTATTATTTCCTGCCCGCAACTACAGACGTCATAGTTTGTCAACAGCATAGCATATGTTCACTATATGTTCGCACTCAAGTATATAGTACTTCAAATTGATATAATTATGTCGTCTAACCACAAGCAAACAATCTATTGCTGGAAAATATAACTTCTCTCTAATGCGACCAAATTGCTGCAAGTTATTACAGAGGCTTTTGATACCTATTAGTTAGCCTAGAACGTGTCTGATGGACAAAAGCAAAGATTTACCATGAAAGCATGTACGATTATGGACAAATAGTTACACCAGTTTAGTAGTAAACAATTGAAGATATTGCTATTATGCATTTTTGAAGAGATTTCAATAAAATTATAAAATACAGTGTTTGTCGATAATCAAGTACCGATTTAGGAAAGAATTTTTCTAAAAGCAGTTGTTGAATACATTAAAAGAGTAACGTATTTTCTACGCCGCTATAAATAATTAATTGAGTTGCGCATTTTAAGAAAGGGAGCATGGGAGTCAGAATTGCCAAATATTGATGTTATATATGACGTAAGGATCGACGGGTTGGGATAAAGGGACTGAGCGATGATATCTAAGTTGGTTTTCACCCGTTTTGTGCAAGGTTCTACTTTTTGAATCGTATTGTAACTTGTAACGTAGCTATGGACGAAACAAGGATCCATCTTTATGTATTCAGAAGTCTGCAGCAATTGTCCTCATTTCACTTTGAGAGAGATAATGACAGAATAATTCTGAAGGATTACTGCTACGTGGAATCCCAAGTGCCTGAACGCCGACCAAAAACGATTGATTAGTGACAAGGTTCAATTTAGTCTGGAGTTGTTTTGAGGAAGATTTCTTGCAAGTCTTTGGATCGTATTGTCACTACGAAAGAAGGGCTCATCTTTATGCATTCAGAAGTCTACAGGAAGAGGAGAAAAGTGGATTTATCCTTGGTTGATCGTGTGGTAATTTGTTTATACTACAGCAAGTATTAAAACAGAAAACTTGAAAAGGAGAAGTACATCTGTATGTTACTTTCTTCGAGAGCGCGTACGATTCAGTGCCGCCGATATAAACTTGTAGAAGCACTGCAATACAAGAATACTGATACGCATCTGATATTATAAGAACTGTAGATACTGAAGTTAGTGTTTCCTACATGAAAATTGAAAGATAACTCTCCAGTTCCATTTCCATACATACTAATTATGTACAAGTTTCTCGTGAGAACTTGAAGAGATATTGTGTGAGAATGGGTACTCCATAAATGACGACCAACTGTTTACCTTAAGTTCCGCTAATGAGCAGGTGGTGTTAACCCAGAACGCGTGTGATATTGATTTTATGATTATACAGCGAATATAAACAATGAGGGCTGCAAATAATAATAATAATGGTGAGGCACTAACACCCCATGAAGGAGCTTGGCCTGCAAGGCGGAAGGTTAGAGCTTCCTTATCCTAGAGTCTACAGAAAACCGAGTAGTCAACTGAAGTGAAATTTGAGATGAAAATAAATGGAGATTTACATGTCAAGCAAGTTGACCAATTCAAATACTTGAGTGCGCAAATTAGTAGAGAAGTGTTAGGAATTTTTAAAATAAAAAGTAGAATCCATCACAGCAGAAAACTTATCAGCGCCTTTAAATCCCCATGGTGGAGTAAAAACATATCTACAACTAATAAAAAAAAGAATAGGGTTAAACTGCACTACAGTGTGGAGCATGAATGAAGATGTAAAAAGGAAACTTAAGCCGTTGAAATAGATTATACCTACTGTGGAGTGCCATAGTATGCATGATGGAACATGCATGATGGAACCTGTTCTCAATACAAAATCAGGAACCTAATGGGAGCTAACGAATCAATCCACAGAGTTGAGAAATGGAGCTTAAAGTGGTTTGGACATCAATTGCGAATGTGGGAATAGATAGCCAAAGATGTTTCATTGGCAGCCACCAGGACGAAGGAAAAGAGGAAGGCCACGATGTTTTTGGAAAGAGGATGTCAGGCAGGCAATGGCAAGCAGAAAATATACGGTACCCCCCACCCAAGAAAAGCGCCCTTTCGTGCTTTCCAAAAATACTTCGACACTCAGCATCATTCCGTTTCGCTAATACAATGAAATATTATGAACAAGTTATTAAAAAAAACCCCAAAAAAAAATTTTTTTTGCCGACGACCATACCTCAAAAGTTGATGTTGCCTTCATTTTCGGAGGACCTATCGTATGAAAACGATCCAAGACTTCAGAAAGGTTCCTGGCGACCGGAATCGAGTACACATACGAGCATACATACCCCGCACAGCACGTTTAGGCACCCCCAATACGAGGGAGGGATCTAGTGGGCTGGGGTCTTCACCAAAAGATCCGCACAGCAGAGACTGAGATTTGGTATAGTGGGTTCATTAGTCGGTTGGCCCGAATTTTAGAGATATTTGACTCAAGAGTGGTTTTCGATATGAGGGAATTTCAATACTTCGTACACTTCGTGTCGAAGTAATTTGGAAGATCAAGCATGGAACAGAGAGGCTTGGCCTACGAAAATTGGCTAAATAGCTGTTAGTTGTAGAATATGCTTTGCATTTATAATGTATTGCATAATTAGTATATCCCGAAATTCATATACGTGGTCAGGTCATTAAGTTCCGTCTCAAAACTTTGAAATTTTTTCTACCTTCTAGGTACCCGGAGAAAATAATTGAAGGTGTGTTGCTTGTAGCCTTGTCATTGCTGAATATAAGTATCAAACGTTTTGCGATAGATAATAATGGAATGGGGTAAAAAGAGGACCGTGTCGCAGTTATTGCGTTACATAAGTGGGGTCAGGCAGGAACAATTTTTAAATTATTGCAGCATCCAAAGATCACCCAAAAATGTGTTGATCACACTGTTTAGAAGATGTACTGAAGTCTCCTCTGTTGATAATAAACCATGGTCTGGCTAACATCGCTCTGATCGAACACCAGCAGTCAGAAAACTATTAAGCCCCGAATTCAGCATAACCCTAACCCAAAACAGAAGCTGATGGCTCTTCAGATGAAATTATAAAGAGAAACTTTGAAACAAGTGATTAATGAAGATCTCAACCTGCGCGATTATCGACGAAAAAATGGTAATTTTTTTTTTCGCCGTTTAAAAAAAATAAAGGAGAAACAGCAAACTTGCTTTTTTCACCGGTATGCGGATAATAGGTATGAACATCTACACAAGCGAAACGAAAGAGCGTATGCTCATAGCAGTGCTGAAGCAGCAGAAAAGGTCTCTCGTGATCAACGAGGTTATCATCCGGCATCTATCATGGTTTAGCTGAGGGTTTCCATTTTGAAGAGCTTTCGAGTTCATTTTTGTCGCAAAAGGTGGAATCCCAAATTCCTGAACACTTGACAAAAAACAACTGATAAGTGACAACGACCAAGTTTTGAGGAAGATTTCTTCCAAGTGTTTGGATCATATTGTAACTATGGATGGAACAAGGATCAGAACCAAAAGCGAAAGAACCGCCAAAGAAGTTCTGCAATTAGAAGTCTGAATCAATGATCCTCATTTAGGTTGTATGGTCATACATAAGGGCAGACTTCTGACAGATTACCTAGAAGAAGGTGAATCTATGACGAGAATATACCTATATACTATTCTCCTAACCTAAACGCTGACCAAAACACGATGGCTAATGGGTAATGACAATATCCAAGTTAGTTTGCAGTTGTG
Organism: Agriotes lineatus; assembly: GCA_940337035.1. Taxonomy (NCBI): domain Eukaryota; kingdom Metazoa; phylum Arthropoda; class Insecta; order Coleoptera; family Elateridae; genus Agriotes; species Agriotes lineatus. The sequence goes on along the minus strand of OW679199.1, from coordinate 84,030,888 downwards.
TTGAGGAAGATTTCTTCAAACGTCGCAATGTTAACTATGAGCGAAACGTAGATCCATCATTACTATCATAAAAGAACATCCACAGAAGTTTTGTATTCAGAAGTCTGCAAGGATGGTTCTCATTTTGTTTTTCATTTTACAAGGTAAAATTGTAACATTACTCACGAAACTTACTAATAAATTGTGGAGAAATATGATCAAGTTTTCAATCTTGTGCTCTTCTTGCTGGACAACGGCCTTTGCTGAGAAGTCGCTGGTGGTTGCGTTGCAAGGAATTCATTGATTGTACTTTGAGCTGAGATCATCCATATTAGGAGGATTTGGCCCCTTGCTACCATTACGTAGTTATAAAGCTTGAAACATATTTGAAGGGAAGACATTTTCTTCAAATGAAAGGTAATAAGTATTGTGGAAGATTGGACGGAAAATGATCTAAAATTGCTTTGCTTCGGCTTTATTAAGTCTATAAAGTTAAACGAGGAATTTAAACATCTTTCTAATCGTCCGATCAAGTGCGTACGCACTACGCAGCGTAAAAGTAGGAGAAGTATAAATGCAAGCAAAAACGAAAACCGCTACTCTGCAACTTGCAATTACTGAAGATCAGATAGTTTGCAGTTTTTACTTTTAACTAACGGCTTCTGAATTCATCAAGAGCATCGCTTAGTGACTGACCTTAAGGACAACTTGCTCCCGTGCCCGCTTGGTGCTCGAGTCGTGCACTCGTGGTTTTTCAGACGCCACTTAACCTTAATTTACAACAATATTGCCCGTTTTATTGCGAGAACGGTTTACGTGAGCGGTTTCGTTATTACGCCAGGCGGGGTGCCAGCACTGTGTCGATTTATTGCTGCCTGAATAACCTCTCTATCATTTCATAGCGACGCGACTATTAGTTCTGCTATCTCTGGAAATGGACGTCGTAGGGTCGCGTCGCCTTTTACACGGGCACGTTACGTTTTGCAGATTGCGCTGACCGGGACTCTTCTTCCGATGGCCCGCTCTTTTGCTCAAACCATTGTCATTATTGAATGTAATCTTACTATTTAAACAATGTTTGATTAAACGTCACGCTCATATTGATGACTTGTTTATAGGGCCATTGAATCAATGGTGGAGAGTAGCCTTTCAATACTTGTCATTATGCGAGGGTGTATTCATAAATTAAATAATAGTCAACTGTAAAAATGAAGACTCCGAATAAATTATCACTGTTTATTGAGCTCGGCAAGTGTACTTTTTTCTTTGAGATAAATTTATCCTATGTTAAAAATGTTATTGAACAATTATAATAATTGCCTGTTTGTATTCGAAAAAAAGCATGAGAAAAGCATGTGCTGCTTAGGTAGGTTCGTTGTTTGCTTGATCAGTAATCAAATAAATGAGAAAACGTGGTTCAAGCGACGTGTTTTTGGTCAGGACATCGTTTAATAAATGTAAGTACTTGTGAGTTACAATATTTTTATACATAACTAGCTGTTATCCGCGACTTCGTACGCGCGAGGTTCGTTATTTGTGTATTAAATAATGACTAATTATTTCCTATCATCCCATTCCATCCCGTCCCCGTCCCTTTCCCCGTCCCTTTCCCCGTCCCCGTCCCTTTTCCCGACCCCGTCCCTTTTCCCGTCCCCGTCCCGTCCCGCCCCGCCCCGCCCCGTCCCGTCCCGCCCCGCCCCGTCCCGCGCCGTCCCGCCCCGTTCCCTCCACTGACTGTCAAACGCGCCAACTGTCAAACGCGCGAAGGTTAAATAGTCGTTAATTTTTCTGAAATTTTCCAATTTTATGCGCAATTTTCTTAAATTTGCTTTCCGTAAGAAACTTCTACGAAGTATTGGAAAACTTTTAAAAAAGATGAATGAATCGGTAAAGTCGTTCTTAAGTTATGGCGTGACCAAGGGAAATAAGGATTCATTTATATATATATAGACTATACACCATAAATAAATAATAACTAGCTTCATAGCCCACCACATAGGTGGCCGTATTTTAATTAAGTTTTGCACTTGTAAAATTGAGAATGTACATTGTACAGCAACGGCTACAAAGTGACTTATATTTTAAATACCTGTAGGCGTTGGTCTACGGATTGCAAATATTACATATTTACTGCTTTGGGCTCATCGCTGATACGAGGGCTACGGTGGTGATACTTACCAGCAGGCAGCAGGCCATGGATCAAAAGTTGTGTGAAAACTATTTTAACGCTTGAAAACTGTGTTAGTTCACAGTTGTTACCTACATTCGTCAAGCGTTTCAATTTGTTGCTCAATAGCAAGGCGTCTATATTGTTCCACACCGTGACACTGACTCTGATGCCAAATTTTCTGCTCTTCCATTCTAGGGCACTTTAAGTTTTAAAAATATTCAAATATATTTGACGTTATAAACTGTTTTGACGAGGCAGTTCAACATCAGTTTCAACAACGCCTTTGAAGTGTTGCATACCAAGCTGCAAGTTAAATTACCGTTCATCAGTTGCTCAATATAGTAGCGTGTTCTAATTTCCATTGGAATGGAAACAAGTTTTGAATTTAGAGGACTGGCGGGTTAAAAAGACTAGTATTGTTTAAGATAATCACTTTAAAAAAGCAGATATACAGAGTAATAAAGATGAAGAGACTTGTTCCGACTGCAATACCACTAGCTTCCAAGCAATATTGTCATTTTTAAGAAATTTCGGTTTTAGATGCAGTCAAAATTAGTAGCGATTTACTTGCAGTGGAGAATTAGGTACCTACCCATTAGGAATTGTTTTTAAAAAGATTAAAAAGATTGTTTTCAATTGGCGGATTCAGACTGACAGGGACATTTAGTCCGTTGTCCATTTAGTGACTCCAACTAGTAATTTTTTATTAAAGGTTGGCGAAACCATGTTATCACTTACCAGATTTTGGTAGGCTATTCCAAATGAGACTTAACAGGTCCTGTAACATAGCTTGGCACAATATAGACCGCCTTGTCAATAGTGATCAATTTTCAAAATTGGTCGTTTTGTATTTAAAAAATGAACATTTTAACTACTGCTTTTAGAGCTATGATTTTACACGATCATAAAAGGCAGTCAAGTTATGAGCAAACCCATGAAAGTTTAGTGACAGCTTTTGGTGATATTATTTCTTCATTATCTACTGTTAGAGCCGATTCTACAATCCAAGGCTAAAGTTATCCCAGAAATAAATACCCTAGAAACGATTGTCGTAACAAAGAAAATTATGACAATTATACCTTGTTGCGATACGTCTAACGTTGGGGTTTTCAGCTCGATCCTGATTACGCGGTTACACTTATTAGAACCTCTACTGAGAAATTAAAGACTTTAGTAGCTTAAAATATGTTTATTTACAAATTATTCGGAAGCGATCTATCCGCTACCGAGGTCAGTTAAGATCCGCCTTCACCAAAATTACCGCTTTTACAGGTAAACTTGTAATAGTATTTAACATTACAAGCCAGGTAAAACAGTTTTTACTGGCGATAGGATTGGGATGACTGGCGAGCCGTTAGGCGAGCCTGTCATATCCTTGAGCCAGTAAAAATGGTTACCTGGTGTGTTTTGTTGAATATTTTATTTGTTTCTCACTTGTAAATAACTAGAAATTTACAAGTTATTCAAAATGTCAAACTGACAAGCAACTAAATTCATCAATATGACACATACTAAGGATAGTACAGTCGTTGAAGGTTTTCCGCTCCGAATTCTTTGAACCTTGACCGATTGACGTAAAATTTGGTGAGTGGTTAGGGGATGTCTCAAGGACCAAAAGTGACATAGCGCCGAGGTGCGCTTTTACCCTGAGAGTGGATGCCACCTCTTCTCGGGGGTGGAAATGTGTTCACTAAAAATAACCACGGAAATAGGTAGAGGGTCAAATTCTACGTAAAAAATGTTCTATATAGTTTTTTTCGATAGATCGATATTTTTCGAGCTATTCGCGATTGAAAACTTAAATTTTTCGTGATAAAAATGTATGTTTTTGGACGGTTTTTCGCGAATAAGTCGAAAACTTCGCGTTCTATCAAATAGGTTGTAATAGCCAAAAATGAAGCTTGGAAAACAGGAAAGAGATTGGTTTTTTATTAATGCTCTAGGTCCAAAATAAAAGAAGTTATGGCTCGTTGAAGAAGATTTTTTTTGCAACAACTTGGTTCGAAGTAATCAACGCTAATTAACGAAAAACCGATGCATTTTTCGGAAAAAACGTATAGAACATTTTTTGTAGTAATTGAAAAGACCTTCAAAATGAGCACTGTTAAAAGTCGATTGCATTATAACTAAGCGAGTTACGATGCATAAACGGTGGGACACTCGAATTTTTGAAAAAAAAAATGAGCTATAAAACCCCATCCATTCCATTAGAATTGATATTGACCATTATCCCTTTACAAATTACTTTATTTTAGTATTATTTATGTAACCCAAAAGTTTGGTTGAGTTAGAATGCGTATTTTTCGAAAAACATATGATGAAAACGGAAAACGTATTTTTCAAATTTCTTTAAAAAATACCTTATTTTGAAAATGCCTAAAATTAAAGAAAAAAACGTAAAAAATAATATAGTACAAAAATGTGGTTTTTTTCTTAACGAACATTTTAGGTTTTTTTTTATTTCTGTAGGAAAAAAAATAACGGAGATATAAATGTTAGAAGTTTGCATTATAGTGCGCGGACCACCCCTCCCGAGCCCTTCAACCCTTTACTTTTTGAATATGCAAAGTCTGAGCATGTCGAAAAACTTTTGGATTGCATGAGAAATACTAAAAGTAATTTGTAAAGGGATAATAGTCAATATCAATTTTGGTGGAATGGCTGGGGTTTTAGCTCTCATTTTTTTTTCAAAAATTCGAGTGACCCACCGTTTTTGCATCGTAACTCGCTTAGTTATAATTCAATCAACTTTTAACAGTGCTCATTTTAAAGGTCTTTTCAATCACTACAAAAAATGTTCTATAAGTTTTTCCCGAAAAATACATCGGTTTTTCGTTAATTAACGTTTATTACTTCGAACAAAGTTGTTGCAAAAAAAATCTTCTTCAATGATCCATAACTTCTTTTATTTTGGACCTAGAGCATTCATAAAAAAACTAATCTCTTTGCTGTTTTCTAAGCTTCATTTTTGGTTATTAAAACTTATTTGGTAGAATGCGAATTTTTCGACTTATTTGCGAAAAACCGTCCAAAAATATGCATTTTTATCACGAAAAATCTAAGTTTTCAATCGCGAATAGCTCGAAAAATATCGATCTATCGAAAAAACTATAAAGAACATTTTTTAATTAGAATTTGTCCCTCTATCCATTTCCGGGGTTATTTTAAGTGAACAATTTCCACCCCCGAAAAGGGGTGGCATCCACTCTCAGGGTAAAAGCGCACATCGGCGCTATGTCACTTTTGCTCCTTGAGCCATCCCCTAACCACTCACCAAATTTCACGTCAATCGGTAAAGGTTCAAAGAATTCTGAGGTAATAGCATATTTTTACCTTCAACGACTGGACTAGGAAGACAACTCTGGTTTTGCACGCTATCATTTATCTATGAGCACGCTTGTAAAATATAACTAGCTAACCAGTAAATTTTTTACTGGCTAGCCAGTTAAGAAACATTTTCAAGGTGAATACAGTGACTTGATAAATTGATGTTTACAAGTGAGGAACAAATAAAAGCTATTTAGATTATGGAAACCTGCAAATTATCCCACACAAAGAGGCACGTAAAAGCAATAATATTTACGATTCATGTCCGGCCCTTTTTCTGGAAGAACCTGTGACACTGTTCGGCACGTTTTTCCCAGGACAAGTATGATGCTAACTTCGTCCTTATACATAATTACATTTGAGTTAGACACTAAGCTAAAATGAAATAATATTAATTACTAACGTCCATTCTCAATATAGTCTAGAATTTATCATGTTACAGTTAGGATTCCTAACAACCTCTGATAGCTTATTCTAGGTATAGACTTGCATTGTAGAACCGGCCCTACGTCATTAGTTTCGAGAGTTTTGGGCGAGGACAGGAGCTGTTAGAAGATGAAGTACGACTGCTGAGACCTGCGATGCGGCCAGTCTAGAAAATGTACTATGTGTGGAAAACTTCATTAAGACCGATCGAAATATTACATATAGGGATATCCAGGAAGAACCAGTTGGATCCTCCAGTGAATACATACTATTTTACATAGATATTTTGACGTCAGGAGCTGCCTAGCACGTTGGATACCTAATTTGCTGTCTATAGAACAACAGGCTGGTGTAGAATCGTGCAAAATTGTGTTAAAAAATTATCAAAACAGCTATTGTACATCGTGACAGATGACAAATCCTGGATATACAAGTACGAGCTAGAAACCAAACAACAGTCTAGTTGTTCGTGGTAGGTGCACGAACAGGAAAATGATTGCTGCTGTTTCCGCTGAAGTGGACCTGTAGATGTTATTCCACTGGAAGATCGTAGAACAGTTAATTCTGAATGGTATTTGGAAGTAGCTTTATCGCAGTTGTTTGAGACATTAAAAACAGGCCGCAACGAAATGGTTTGCATGGTAGCTCAATCCACCACGATAACGCATCAGCCCACACTGCTACCAGAACATTGGACTTTTTACAAGATTTGGGAGTTCAGTTCGTACCCTACCCTTGCTACAGCCCTGATAAAGCTCCGTGCGATTTATATCTTTTCCCAACAGTAATATTGAAATTTCGAAGAATTTGAAAAAATCTGAAAGTTTTATTTTCTGACCACTTAACAGAATAGTTTCAACGTGTTAGTGAAGGACGGAGAATACTTCGAGAAAACAATAAAATAATTTCTATCCGACTGCAACTGTTTCTTAATAATTAAGAGTTATCAGATCAGCCCTCGAACAGTGGTCTATTGCAACAATCAGCAGAACACCGCAGGACGACTTGGAGATCTTACTTGTTCTACTAATATAGCATTGTCCGCACCAATATGTTGGTTTTTCTCTAACAATTATTCATGTATAGGCCTCTTCTAAATGTCGTCATTAGTCCCGTATGTCTTTTATAATCGTCCCCAATCTTATTTGGGGGCTTCGTTTACAGTCGTTTGGGTGCTTGCTCTTCTTCGTTCACTGTTATATGGGCGTCAGCTTTGGATTGCTTTATTCCACCGTTCATTGTGTCGAACCCATTTCCATTTTAGTTTTTCGTTTGTTCTTCTACGTCAATGACCCTGGTTTTATTTCGGCTCCATTTCTTGCATCTATGGTCTTTTAGTGTGACGCTTATCATTTTACGCTCCAGAGCTCTTTTCTTTTTTCAATTTATCCATAATTTCTTTTTGGTGAACGTCCATGACCGTGCCCCGTAGGTGAGAACAGGTAGCATACAGGAGTTCTACTTTTTAGTTCTAAGGTTTAGAAGCATTTTCTCGTTCTTTAGTAAGTGAGAAAGTTTACCAAACACCATCCACCCCTATCTGATTCGTTGACTTATTTCTGCCTTCTTAAAATTCTTATCTTGGGCCTTGTTTCTTCAACTTCTCACCGTTTTAAGTTTTACTGGGTCACTTTAATCGTCTACCTTCTGATTTTAGGTTATATGTTCTGGGTGCTCTTTCTTCTTTGAATTTGGCTTCTGATTGCAGCCACTACATTAATCAGGTTTCTTCTTTTTATAGTTGAGGTACCGTCTTCTCCTGTAGCTTTATTCTTCTTGTTGTGATAATGATAATGAAATAAAGCTTCAAAATGGTCGGAAAAGTGTATTCCTTCTTCTTTTTTGGCACTACAGTACTTCAAAGTACCTTGGACCATTTCACAATATCACTCCATTCCTTTTTACTTCCTTTTACAATAAAGGAAGTATTGGATTCACCCCAAAAATTCGAAATTGAGTTTTCAACAGATCTTCACGTTTTAGAGTCCCCCGATCCCAAAAAAACATTTTTTTTTTCATTGGCCTGTGTGTCTATCTGTGAACAGAATATCTCTAAAACGGAAAGAGGTATAGCGTTGAAACTTCATATATAAGTTTTGTGTACTATGTAGATGCGACAGCAAGCTTTTGAAGAAAATCGCATAACCGGAAGTAGGTGTTTACTCTTGCGATTTTTCAGTTTTTTTCGATTTTTTCAAAAACGGCTCAAACGATTTTTTTAAACTTTACATTTTTATTATATTTTTAATGTGTATTGATGTGAGATAGTTGATTTTCCAGTTGAATACTTCTAAAATAGGTTTCTTTTGTTTTTTTTTCAATTTTTTTTTTATTAACTCCTATTTTAAATAGAACACCCGGTATATTATTACATTTTTGAATTCAGCTTAAAATTCTAGAGAAAATTTGTCGAACTAACACTCTATTTTGTACCGTTTTTGTAAAATTTGTAATTTTTGAAAATTTTTGACAAATGCTTAAAAATTTAAAATCAATTTTTTTGGCTAATTATAAGATCACTGTAAAAGGAAGTTGTGTGCGTGTATCACACCAGATTTTTGTATTAGGTTTTGTTGCTCAATCTTCTAGGGATGGTGTACCCGATCTAAAATCAAACCCGAGTACCCGAAAACAGTACCCGGGTACCCGAAATATATAAGAAAAATGTTAGCGTACCTCGGAACATCTGAGGTAGCTACAATTTCTTTCATTACGCCGCGAGTTTTAAACTGAACTAAATTGAAATAGTACCTACTCTCCAATTCAAGTACGTGACGTTATTCGAAAATCGTAACAGCATCAAAATCACACAGAGGATGTTTATATTACTTCATCCCATAGTGACGTGATTTAATGGTGCTATTGACGGGTTGAAAATTTCTGTGAAGGGGATTTATTATATCAATCAAGAAACATAATGTGGTATGGGATGGGGTTGTTTTTCTAGATCATATTCCTATTGTTTTAAGTTTTATTATCTTTTCTGAAAAAGACTGACTTTCTAGAAATTACATAATGTTACGTTTTTACGTTTCGGGCTATTTAAAAATTATACGACGCTTCGTGGACATAGCATTTATTTACAACGATTTATCTTAACTATTTACAAAGCAACTATTAAGGCGGAACACAAATTATTTATAACTACGGGAACTGTTTCTAACAACGATACACTTCATTTATTTATTTACGACTTAACATATGATTTATATGGTTATATTTATTTGTTATTCACGCGTTATTTATTTCACTAGAGTTATATACACACGGGTTCATTTATATTGCAGTTTACGCGCTTCGAGTTTTAATGAGAACTGTCGATTTTTCCCACTATACCGGTTTATATACACGCCGGGTGAGTCATCCTAGAAACGTCCAGACCTTGCTCGATTAATCCAGCGACGCTGACGTGTTTGCGCCCAAGGTCGTTCTGGAATGTTCTGATGCGATCCGGCCCGAAGGTCGTTACACTTTCTGGAATGATCTGGAACGCTGACTCACGCGTCGCACGGGACGCTGAGTCATATATAGACAACGCCGGGTCCTGAAAATATACCCGGGTTGACTATTACCCGGGTCGACCCGGGTACCCGGGTACCCGCCGACATCCCTACAATCTTCCCACCGACTTATTTTTTTCTGTGTGACCTTCTGGTTTTAATTCATATCCTTTTCTACGTGCTTCTTCCCCTTTCATTCCAACTTCTGATTGCAGCCACTATACCAATCATGTTCATAATGTAGTTTTTTAATTTTCTTGTTACTACCTATTCGCCGTTCACCATCTTCGGTTATTGAACCTAAAAATCTTATCTTAAAAGTTTGAAAAGTTAGTAATCTGTTTTTATTTGCTATTGTTAATGCCCACGAATTACTACTACTGTCTCGTATACTTTCAACTTTGCTGCTTCAGATTTCGTGACTGAAGTGTATTGCAATGCGATGTAGCATTTGTTTTCCACACATAATGTTACATATTCCGTATTTGCATCCTTTATTATCAATCCGGCCATCTGAGTTTTTTAGAAGTTGCAATTAGAGAAAAATCCGTTGTGTTGTAGTTGTTTACGTCCAAAAAGGATTTTGTCAAGACTAGGGCTGAGCGATATATCGATAAATATTGATATATCGATAAATATCCATATTATTTCCATGTCCATATATCGATATATGGAAATATTGGATAGTGACATATCCCATATCGATATATGGAATATCGGTAGTTATCGATTCGATGCTCATCGATATCTCGGTATTTTTAAGATACGATGTATTGACAAATATGGGAGACCTGTATTACGAATATAGATATGTCAAATATCAATAGTATATCGAATATCGATATTTATCGATATCTCGATTGTTTAGGTTATTTATCGATATATTGACAAATATCGGTATATCATTAAATTTCGATATAATTTTGATATTGAATATCGATATGTAAATCTTAATATCGCCTACCCGTAATCAAGACACTCTCGTAACTTGATATAACTGAGTTCGAATTACTATATCAGAAGAGACAGCTTAGCGTCATAGTAACGCTGTAATATTTGCGTCCCAACCGTAAAATAGTGTAACAATGGCAGTGTCAGACTTGATACTGATCGCATGAACACGCAAGTGACTACACAACTCAAATATTAATAGCGGCAGCAAGATCGGTGTAATTACAAACAATTACGCTACATCTTGTGTTGTCATGTCACTAAGTATGTTTAAATGACACATAACCAAAAGACTGCAACTAACCCACAAGGAAAAACAACACACCATCTCCAACAAGATATTGTGTTTTAATGTCGCTAAGGATGTTTAAATGACACAATCAAAAAAACTACAACTAACGTACAAGCACCACCTCTTCAATTGAATCATCAGTTGCGTTTTTTTTTCAATTTTTTTAAGTACCGTCCGGTTGCAAAATGTCTTTCATTTCAACGTTTCTACGGCTCTGAGCTATCTCTTCTGATATAAATTGCTGGGTAATTCCGGTATATCATACTTGACCTCGATTTTTAATACAAACTAAAGTAGCTGCATTGTAAAAAATTGGTAGCTTTGAGACAATTATTTGTGTTCTCAAGATAATAACATCCTGTCTGTGGGATTGCAGGAGTGTAAATAAAATTTCATAAATTACCAGAAAAAATCACACGCATGGTTTACTAACTAGCACCGCTTTGAATTTAACTCTGACCCCAGCACGGGCAAACGGCCGATCTCGTTAAGCCAATTATTGGACTAGTGAGCTTTTCCAACGAATCTGTCACTATTTATGGAGGATCGTGCTTTGGTCACAGTTAAATGAGCACGAATCTGTCCTAGATTCGCCAACTATGGTGAACTTTCGGACCTGCACAATGAAATTCTATGATAATGATTGCGATCCGACTTCTGCGGAATATTCACTAAGCAGTAGGCAATAATTTCGAAAATTAGTTGGGGCATTCGCTTAATTAAGCCTAGCCAATTGTGATGAACATTTCTGCAATTAGCTCACGCCTGGTCGAGGAAACTGGAAAATTGATACAGCGAGGGCTGCCGCTCTTGTTAATAAACCCGCTTAGAGAATTCCAGTCGGACTGAACTAAAAGGAAAAATAGATTGTTGGTGTTTTAAAAATTAAAGTTGAGTACAAGAGTGCATTTTCGAAGCAAATATTATATGCACGAGGGTTTATAATCTACTCGCATTTTATGTTTATGCATATTGTTACACGCCATTTTGTAGCGGCCATATATATAGATGTATGCATTTTTTATTAGTGTCATTCAGGCAATATTTGTCATGTACTAACAATATAATTATTTGCGGATATTTCAAAACTGCAGACGTTTCCAGAGTAACAAATGTGTGTCACACGAGAAAACTCCAGAGAAATCTTCCAGGATTAGGTATACGTGCCGTGTCACCTTACTCATTTTTTAGAGATTTTCATTTTGAACACTGGGATTGTATCTTTTTCCCGCCGCTGAATTGGTAAATCTTTAATTACAGTTTCGGTAATTAGCACCATCGCCCAATTAAATTCAAAGGAGGGAATTGCGAAAATAAATGGCAATCATAAACTTGAAATTGCCTCCACTTAAAACGATCTGTGCTTGTTGGAATGTGAACTGTTACCGTTGCGCAGTTTTATGCCTCTTTAATGCCTATGACAACGAACATGTTAATTTTTAAAGAAAACTAGTCATAATGAGATTGGAAGGTTGAGAGAGCTTTAAGTTTTGAATTGCTTTCTCATATAACGGAGGATTCATGTTGTGTTTATTCTTTTTTCGTGGCTATTAATAGTAACAGTTGGAATTTAATAGACTTATTTGCAAATACACTTAATTACGGATGAAATAACAACGAACGAGACTAAAATGTGTATTACAACCAAATTTACCAACTGCTTACAAAACTTAACATCAGTTTACCCGAGAGTATTTGTTGAACAAGGTTCGCTGGTTAACGCTGACTCCGACTCGTAGCGTATCGTTCTCTATTCTCGAAATATCGGAATCCATCGTATTTGCAAAAGGCAAGGACATTTAAACGCACACAGTGATAATGCACGTATGTTCTTGCATAATAGTTTAATCGGCCCAGTATTTATTTATACTACGGCACAGCTTCATAAGTTGATACAATTTCCTGATGTTGTATATTTGTTCATACATATTATATTGTGTGTTCCAAAAAAAAAACTCATTTAGGATAGGCCTTGGAAAGAAAGATATCTTAACTTAAGTCTGTAGGTGAATGTCGGATTGAATTTTGTTTATGGAAACATCTGTCACTGTGACAGGTAAAAGTTTACACTGCATTAAGTTTAATTGTATATCAAGCAAAAAGGAAAATAAGATGGCATGTTCACAACAACACACGATATAAAAAATTTAATACAAACAATAGATGCGTTTAGGATGAAATGGAAGATTTTGTCTGTCGTTAACATAAAACATAGCAATACAAAGATTTGACTAACACTAAAAGTATGACTTTAGCCGCAATATAAGGCCAATAACACAAAATTTTTAATTCAACTACCTTAGGGAAGGAGCTTTAAAGCTAAGTTGCGTAAATTAAGACCGAATTAACTGTTTCGGACGGGCTAGATTTGTTGAGTGCTCTCTCTTAATTATGATAACGTAAATCAGTTTGAGAAGGTTTGCTGGTTACAAACTCATTAATGCCCTGTAAAATAAAAAAGATGCTACATTACAGATTAGTGAAATTACAAGAAACAATTAATATTCAATTATTAAAAAAGTTCTTCGATTTAAATAATTTGAGTATAACCTAGGAAAACATAATAAAAAAATAACAGCGAAACGAAGTTTTTGGTGGATTGGAAGTAGCAAAGGAATTGGAGAATTGAAAATCAGGTGTCCAAAGGTGTTACAGCCAAAGAAAGAATCTGGAAAGTGTTTCAACAGAGTCGGCAAGTTACCGGGATTGCAGAGCCATTGCGGATAGCAGCAGCGGTACGTGTTGTATTCTGTACTCTACTCAGACCTGTTTCAGTAGTATTGTGTGAAGGGTATCCGAATTTTCAATCGTAGCTTGGTAGGTGCACATAAATTAGGCGATAAGGTTCGGTTTATAATAATAATAATAATAAGCTATACATTTGCGAAGAAATTTAAGCTGTTCTTGCGAACTCTCGCATCTGTTTATTGTGAAGGATTAATCCACGTTGTCTTTTACTTTTTCCTTGTATTTATAGATCTAGGTGCGTTTTCGCTTTTAGTACAACTTTCCTTCATTCTTTCCTGTTTTCTATTGCTTCTTTCCAATTCATTATTTTCATTTTCTTGATATCTGCTTCTACTTGCTCGTTCCACCTTAGTTTGGTTCTTCCTTTCGGTAGTGTGTGTAGTGGTGTCCATTCTGTGATTACTCTCTGTGGAGATGTTTCTTATTTTCTGTATATGTGTCCGTACCATCTAATTCTTTGTGCCTTGTGTACTCTTGCTATGTTTTCACCGTTCAATACTTTATCTACCTCGTGGTTCATTAGTGGTCTTATTTCATCTTCCTGTTCTCTCTTTGGCCCCATGATTGTTCTCATAATTTTCCTTTCAAAAATGTTTACTTGTTCCTCCTCCTTTCTTGTCAAACTTGCCGTTTCTGCTGCATACATTACAACTGATCTTATCATTGTCTTATATACTTGTATTCTCGTCCTTCTGCTTAGCCTCTTATTCTTCAGTAAGCTTTTGTTTACATATAGTGCTTTATGTCCTTGCTGGATTCTATGTTTTGTGTTCACTATTTCATTTCTTCATCCAAGGTATTTATATGTTGCTACCTCTTCAAACTTGTACTTATCAATTTTTATTTCCCTCAATGTTTTTTGTTTCCTATTACAATGCATGTATTTTGTTTTATTTTCGTTAATTTCAAGGCCTTTTTCTTTTGAGGTTTTTTCTATTGTGTTGAATGTACTTTCTAGTTCATCTCTTCTTCTTCCTATTATTGCAATGTCGTCTGCGTAAGCTAATATTTGGACAGATTTGTTGTTGATTGTACCGTTCCGCTTTGTTTCTTTAATGATGCGCTCTACAGTTATGATCAAGAGCAGCGCTGATAGAGTATCGCCTTGCCTCACGCCTCTATTTACTTCGAAGTCCTCTGTTGATCTTTGGCTGTGTAGAACCCAAGCCCGCGATTCCTTCATTGTCATCTTAATTAGTTGTATTGGAATCGGTATCGGTTTAAAAAGATATATAAATGGTAGGGATTCTTATCAACTCGTAGAGCAATCCCGTTAAACCATAGCGAAGGCCTAAAGAACATTTGACAATGTTCGAGACTTGCGTTGTTTCGCAGGATTCAAATTGATTACCGATAAGCGGAATTGAAATGGGGAAGTGGTAAGGCTTTTTATGTAGGAATTTGAGTCTTCAAACAGCCGCTTTTATAGGCGAGACCTTGATAATTCCCATGTGCCTTAATTTTAGTACCATCCAATTACCAATCATCAGCGATTAACGTTGATTATCGTCACTGCTGCTGCATGTGCATCAGATTTTTCCGACTGGATGCTGCTTTGTCCTACAAAGCTGACTTTGTAATGCGTCGTAATAAAACACTACGTAATTAATTGGCCGTCAAATTATATGGTTCCGTGGACTGCTTCAGAATCTAATCCAAAAAGCCAACCGCGGCCTTGGGGTGGCAATTAAAAGATCCAATTGTGTGCACCTCAAGCTGTCCTTAGCTACCGCGTTGATAATTGAAGCGTGGTTTTGCGAACCGGAAAAAAATTCCTGGAATTGTCGCATGACCGACTCGCCATCGTTAACTGCTACGCATATTTTCTGCTCAAATTGCATAACAAAATGGGACAAATTAGTAATCGCCTTGATTTTTGCGCTGGGCACGCGCTGCACATGTCGAACCATATCCAAGGATGACTGCGGAATTTGCGAGTGCACGAATACAAACCTCACTTCCTGGAATCGAGCTAAATTTAAACGAACTCGCGCCAAGATCCGCTGATCCTAGACCACGACTCTAAATAAAGATGGGCAAATGGACACGTTCCTCTTCCGAAAATGTTCTTTAATTAGCTGCTGCTCGCATCGATCGTTTTTATTAAACAGTGCTTATTACAGCTCGCTGTTGACCCATTTACGTCCGCCTCGCACTTTTCAGAAATGAAGTACCGAGGAAAATCGATTACAATAATACACAAGTGCCTTGTCAGGGTCACTTATTCTTCTTTCCAACGAGACGGTCACAAATGACATAACTAGGTTAGGGGAGTTTGAGCAGCAATCCAATTTGGGGTATATGGAAAAGGTGGAATGAATCGCATTTATGGAAGGATACAAAATTGCGCAAATTGGATCTGTCGGTGACCACCTGTGACGAGATACGCTATACGCACACTGAATAGCTGAGTCTTACTTTATTGTTGACTGAGTCTTACTTTATTGTTGAGAAAATTAGAAATGTTAATTGTTAAGCTGCAGGACTGACAAACAAATGTGGGCATGGTTTATAATACTAAAGTGTGTCTCTTTGACTCGGCAATGAGTACGTATACAAACAGCATACGCACAACATTTATGGGATTTGAAGAAATCAATCCAGTTTGTCCAACAGTTGCAGCAGATTAAATTAATATTATTTATTGTACACAATTTATATAGTCTCCCTTTCCTGAAATAAACTTCCCAATTATGTTGTAAGCGTGACATTGCATCTTCAACATAAGGTGCGGATTGCATAATTATCAAACCATTCCTTCACGGCCTTGACCAACCCATCGTCTTCAATTTTTTCACTTAGTTCCTTTTTTGAATTGGAAGGCAAAAAGAATCGCTTGCTGCTACGTTGGCAGGATTGGGAGCATGGTCAAATATTTCAAATTCAGCAGTCATTTACACATATGATGCCTTCCACGAGGATTATTGGCTTCAACTCCAAACCTTTAAATTTGACAACAGAAAGAATAGAGTGATGATAGAATCTTTAAAATCTTGATTTTTATGGAACGACACGTTGTCTGGATATGAATCATACCGGGTGTGAACTTCCCTCTTCTGCCTTGCTTTTAACGCTGAATAATACTGTAAAAAAAAGTCAAAGTCAAAGGTGTTTCCATGCCGCCAACTGGGACAGGATGTTATAGGGACCTTGCGTATCTCTTGAGTCAAATGCACGATGATGAGAAAAAAAAAGGTGGAGCGATGAAGGTCGGAAGAACGAACCATCAGGAAGAGTGGGAAATATTGCCATGGTATTCGCCTCACAAAAGGTATTTTGTTGACGTAGGAAAACTATTCGCACCCTGTGGAAGTGCAGACGGCCGCTGGAATCGTGTTTGCCGCTATTTCCCAGAGCCTCGCAACGCCTCAAATAATCCACAGATCCTATTATAGTATGGGGGGACTTGTACTAGTAATTAATGACATTTTTAGCGTCCCAGCTGTAACTTGGGTTCAATCTGGAACTGCTCTGAATTCGCGGAGAAATTCAGATGTTTTCATTATATGCATTTAGTAACTAAATTTTAGTTTATTTGACTCATGCTCATCTGATCCGCTATCACATACCATAGCAAAAATTCCTCATAATTTCGTCGCAACGATTCCAAATTTCCAGTACATTTCTTACCACCGCCAATGACGAGCCCTGATTTTTATTACTTGATATGAATCGATACTATCGTCCATATAATTATCATACGAGGGTGGTTCCCTAAAGTATTCTGTATATCGATAAAAAAATGTCTGTGTTGTTAAACTTATTTTGTAAATATTTAATCACTGCACGACCTTCAAATTTATCCATTTTTTTGCAATTTCGCTGTAATACCAATAACGTACAACAACTTTGTATACAAATGTCAGATACATTTGTCATTTATCAATCTTTTCTAGCAAGGTTAGATTGAAATATTATTAGAATTTCAAAACTGCAACAACTGCTTGTTAGTCGGGCTACGAATACATAACACCCTCTTACCTTACTGTATCTCGTTCGCACAAAATCGTTTGTCTTGAAGATATTTCTACTACAGTGTAATAGCAAACTGCAACAAATAAACGGTACAACAACAAATAATAATTACTGCTTCCCAACCAAAGCAGCAAAAAGTTTGAAAGAACAGGTAGCGTATTGATAATTAACAAATAAAAAATTAAGGGTGGAACATTGAACGACGATAACAATGGGCAGCTAGATGGAAGAAATAAATGCGACGGCCTGGGTAGACTGTAGGTGTGCGTACAAGTTTTTTTTAAATTACAAAACGCGTTGACCTAGACAGTACTACCTTTTGAGCTCAGCACATACGCATATTTTTCTAATTAGAATAGTTTTACATTTTTAAAATTGAAATACAAATAAAAATGGTTTATCGCATTTCATTTGGTAATGTGCTACATTTCTACATTCAAAATCGTTTAGAAATGTGGTACATTTCTTCATTAGCAACACTTCTGCATAGTAACGGCAATTCGTTTTACTTTCGGCTGTACTGAATTGTACTGTTGGTAACACTGTAAGTCTTATTTCAAATTCGAGGTTAGCAGGTTAGGTTTTGCGTCGGTTTTGACACAGACTGACGCAAAACCTAACCTGCTAACCTCGAATTTGACATAGACTTACAGTGTACCAACAGTACACTTCAGTACTGTCAAACGCATCAACTGTAGCTGCTTATTGTGCTTTACATACATAGAAACGAGTTCTGCTCAGCTTGGTTATGTTTTGACATTTAGTATCACTTTTATGTAAAAATTTTATATTTTACATTTCTTATGAATTGCGATAAAATCATATACGCAACACGTTAGAAAGTGGTTTTATTGAACTCGTATGGCCATTTAAGTACACAAAGCAGCCATACTTGTTCAGTAAAACATCACTTTTCTAAACTTATTGCGTAATATACTATTAACGTCTTTAATAAAGAAAGCTCATTACAAGAAAAAAAAATTTGCCAGGCCGAATAACGGATGAAGTGTTCAAAATTATATAAAAAGTAGGTAAAAGTATCTTAATGTTTCGAATAACACTGAAACAGTAAAGTGAAACGCTTAGTAATGCGAATTACATCAATTCACAAATAAAAACGTCGTCGGTGAGACTTGAACCCGCGGCTCGCGGAGGGAATCTAATATGTAGGCAGACGCCTTGGTTTCAAAACGCAGCCTAGATTGTCGTCTCCACTACCAGTTTTGCTATACGGGTCTATTCGTTCTCTCTGTGGCTGTCGCTATTGCTCTTGCTAGCTGTCGCTATTGCTCTTGCTATATTTAAATTATAATCTCCGTTCTGCTCTCCGCTGTCAGCGTTGTGTGTATCGGTAGCCTTACGCGATGGATCAGGAATGCTAGATAAACGAACATGCTTATCGTTGCGTTACGAATGACACTGTGACAATTTATTGAAGTATTGCCGATTGCGGACGGTTAATCTGTGACGATGAAAACGATACAAACGCAGCCACAACACAGGTTTATATACAGGGTGATCATTTTCAATCCAGGACATAGGAATAGGATATCAGTATGACACTTGCTAATGACATTTTGCTTCTGAGCTCTCAAGGCAATGTTCTTATACTGTCTTCGATGAAATAATTTGCATTTTAATATACACATTTACTTTGACAACTCAGAATCAACAGTCGACTTGAAATGTTATTGTCAAGAATAGTTTGTACTTGCGTATGTTTTATGTCCCGGATAATAGGGTAATAGGGTAATACAAAATCGAAGGAAATGAATAGAAGCTGATTTATTTCAATTTAATTTTTCTTGCTAATTTAATGTTAAAATGTCACTACTTCCCATTTTTTTCAAAACATCGAAAGTGAAAACAAGGGACAAATGGCGTCTTGTTTAATTCTTGTTGGGACAACTGGACAGAATAGCTCAAAACAGGAAAAATGGTCAGTAGGAACGGGAGGTCGTTATGTTCAAAAGAAATCCCTCATGCCTCGACTTTACTTTTTCAGCAAATAAAATGCAATTAGTCGATTATAGAAAGGCATCTAAACACACAATGGCAAGCAAATGTTTTTGTGGAAAATTGGATGCAAAAAAGCATTGGTGTGACATTGTGCTATAAACCACAACACAATAATCTATCATTGACTTAAGTTTTGATAATTACGTTTTCCAGCGTTGCAGTTTGAATAAAAAAATTGGGCCATTTAGTTTGTTTCAAGGGCGGCTTTTGTTTAGCCGTGGCTATGTAACGCCTGCAGACAATCATTAGCCAAGAGCCAAAACAGTAACTCACGCTCTCACACATTCAATTAAAAATTTTTGCGCCTCTTTCTGAAATGCGAAATTTTATCTGTAAGGCGCGATTGTTAAAATTTAAGTTAGGTAAATGTTGTTGTATTTTGTTTTCATTATGTTAAAATAATTTCGCTTTTTAAAACATGCGAATTGATCATCAAATTGAGCTTGTAAATGTTCACCAACATTTTTTTATGTTTTTCACATGTATCTGAAATTGAAGCCCATATTGTAGGCGAAAAAAGTGAATTCTCACTCTCACGTATCGACTGAATATTCTGTAAAAAATATTGCATCAGCATTTTCACAGTCTGATTTTATAGCACACAAGTCGAAGCCAAAACACTGCTACTTCTGGATTCAGCAGCTGGAGACCAAACACCTAGCGTACAACCCTTCGTACAACCCGTTTCGAATTGCTGAATTTACATCTGAATGTTTTTTCGCCAACACATTTTGTTTTATATTTTGCTATTGCGCCTCAGTGCCGGTTTAAGGTACTTTAGCGCCCGGTGCTAATCGTAACCGCCGCCCCTACCTATATTTTTATAAATTAGTAATTTAAACTATCTGAAATTATATTGTTATATTATGTTTAAAGAGAAGGGTTCCCAAATCCGAAATTATTTATTAAAAATATCTTTACAGTATACATCAGTGAAAAATAAAATAATCAGAAACAACAAAAACTAGAATAAATAAGAAAATACACCCAAAAAATAAAAAGCTAATATTTAGTTTTTATTTACAACAATAAGGTAAGACAAAAGAAATAAAAACAAAATAACATTCTTAAACATTGGCTTTCTATTTGTGTTTCCTACGATATCTTAATATCACTAATATACTAGGAACTGAGTAAAAATTAAATATAAATAAAACATAAAAATAAATATTTTACGTTTAAAACTAATAAAAAACACAAACTAACTTTGGTTTCTAAAATCAACTAAAAAGTCAAAATTAATAAATAGGCAACACAAAACAACAACAAAGCTAATGCCCAATATTGCAATACATTGACATGTCTGACTACTAATATACTAGGAACTATATTAGGAAGGAATTTTGGAAATTAAGATGATCACATGTAAGTACAATCACATTCGTAATAAAATACAGAAGGGGAATTTCACTCAGTTTTACAAGAGTCGCTTTCTTGCTTTAATTTGAAAAGGTTTGTATTAGCTAGATAGTGAGTACGGTTTTTAAAATGTCTAAATTTACTGATAATATGGCTAAAGAATTTAATTTTTCTTGCGCAATTGAATTTCGAAGATAGGTTTTAACTCGCTTCAGCGTGGAAAATGAACGCTCCCCACTAGCATTCCTAACCATTATAGAAAAAAAAATACGAAGGAACACATGAATATATTAATTTATTTTCATGTAACAATTTCACTAAATCTTTGGGAGATTAAACATCTTTTGTACACTTCGGATATACGATTAATTTCAAACTGAAGATTATCTGGATTATCAAGAATTGGAAGATGTTCCCATTTTCTCTCTAGGTGTTACTCTTAAAATAACTTCTGTATTTGGTTGCCTATTTCTTTTAGTGCTCCGTCGTTCCACGCAGTTTTCGTTGCTTGTTAAAGCTATTCCTTCGGCTTTATATTGACCAAACTCGTTTCGTCGATATTGAAAGTACTGGGCCAATTTATAACGCTAACAATCGTTTTTAATATGTTAACCCAATATTCCTTTACAGAGTTAATTCCCTTTTCAAGTTTCTTATAAATTCTTTCAGTAGCGAGGTATATATTCTCAGATTGTTGAAGTGCTCAGAGGGTTTTCGTGTTCATCAAACCTGTGTTAGTTTATGTGCCTCTCCCGGATTTGCCTGACTCACTTACGCTCGTCAGTCAAACGAGTCCAGTCTCGCAGTCCAGTCCAGTCCGGTCACAAAGTGTCACTTTTACCTCTTAAATAATGAAACACTACATGCCGTGTTAAACCGGCAAAAGTACAAGGCTTAATTCAACTGTTTACTATTTTCGGATTTTTCTAAACAAACTTCCCATTGCTTTTAATAGGAACACTATCAAACAACACAATTACTTATTATGCCTATTGATTGTGTTTTTTTAAACTGCGAACTAAGTACATTTCATTTAATAATGATAGTTTATTACTGCTTTGCTGAATGGGACCCACCGTCGCCCACAGACTCCGTTTAAACACACCCTTACAAATCGAGGCTTTGATGCTTCGGTTGACATCACACTTGTATTTGACAACTGTGAACTTTTTGTGTGTGACCTGTCTCGTGTTTGGTTTTGTGGTGCTTCGTCTTCTAGCAGTTATTAAATTCGTCCTAAATTTTAAATGCGGCAGACGCCGTGGGCTACAGCTAGTAATATACTATTATGCGGCCTGCTTAGGTCTACCAGACATCGGGAGATGAGCCAGACATGATAATATGCTTACTTCGTCGTCGTGCCAACTTTATTAAGTGCGAGTCTGAGTATGTAATAGAACTATCGTCTGTGACCGCTAATATCGTATGTGACCGCTAGAGTTATTACACTAGCGCGCTCTGCGTGCCGCCCAAGACAAATTTACCGCCCGGTTCTACAGCACCCAATAGCACCCATGTAAAACCGGCACTGTTGCGCCTGTGCCAGGAAAAATTGTATCCAATTGTTGTAATCGATCGCCACATATTCTTGATTGACATGTGGAGTGGCACCGCAAAACTCGTAACGATTTGTTGCGGTTGCAACCGTACACCCACTTCGGCACACTTTAGTTGGATTTGGTGAAATGCTTTTCAATATGATGTATTGTCCTTTCACTACATAATAAACAAATGATTAATGGAATGACGTAACGATCTAATTACTACCTTGATTGCATGAGTCGTAAACAATCGAGGAAAATCTTTGATATGATAAACCCAAAATTGTCCTGTACAAATCGTTTCCCAATACATACAGTGGCGGCTGCTCTTTAGAGACGCAGAGGCGCTAACCTCCCAGCTGTCAACAGCCTATACGGCATTAGAAAAAAGTAACTATTCAATAATTGAAAATATATTTTATCATCGCTCCTACCGTTATAATATATAATAGGTTTAAGTAACGAGATCCGATATGGCTTAAAACATGTAAAATAACATCCACGAAGAACATGAGTTATGCGTCAACACTCTCGCTTCACAGAGCGGCTGGCAGCTGATGAGGGCGATTCGCTATAGAGCCCAAACTTATATGGCAATTATGAACGAAAACGCTGACGCAGCAGAATTGAGGTGAGCGGTTTGAATGTGATGCGCAACAGGCAGGCTTATTTACAAACAGTGCTCCCGAAATGTAATGCTATCTGAGCGTTCCTATAAGCAAATGTGGCGCAATATTAGACATTGGAAACGAATGTATTCGGAGCATTGTTGTGGTAATAAATTAGTTCTTGTCGGTATAACTGCTTGCAGAGCAAAGAGAAGTCAAGTCGGGCCTTTCCAAATTGGATACGGGTTAGGTATTCATATAATTCGCAACTCACAGTGACGTTTTCATATAATTTTAAATTTATTCACATCTCAGTTGCCAATTAAAAATTCACATTCACAATGCTAAAAAACCTTGTCTTAGTTTTTTTGTAACGCTAATACATGTTGTGTTGTGTTTGAATAATGTTTTTTCTGTGCATTTGATGTGCTCTGTTGGATTATTAAAATTAAGTCATTGCTATATTTAGATCAAGATAGCCGTAATGTAGGTGAATCATTATTTTCTTTTTGCTTAGCCATCGTTAAAAATTAAGAGCCCCCCAAATACAATTATTACGAGTCGCCACTGCAATACAATACAACTGTCCACAACCAATAGTTTTCGACCCCGTTTACTAATTAATTATACTTTCTGTGTTGCTTCTTTAAAGCCGCACTAATAACTGAATACCAACTCAATTTTTGGCATACAAGTAATTAGTGAGTAATGAGTTCGTAATAAGTTATCTGCCTGCTATTTGTACCGAGGGGAACGGTGCCATCAGATTAAGACAACCCTTGCCTTTACTAGAATTAAAAGTGAGGGGAACGGTGCCCTATCCGGCAAATGTAATTCTAATTTATTATACCGACTATGAGAATGGGGGGTAGAATAATACAGATTAACAGATCGATCTTTAATTTCGTTTTAGCACCAATCAGTCTCCACAGCAGAACTTTAATTTTTCATTTTCAATATTAAATGTTCCCGTATGTAATTTTTGATCGCTAACATCTACGCGATTGTATTACAACATGAAAAACAAAAATTGATAGACTCTAAATAGAAGAGATTTGGCGAACCTTAGCAAACAAAAATCTAAAGATAAAGCTGGGCGGACTAATGGAGCAGAGTATGTAAAGCCACTAAGAACGATGTAAAATTATGTCACAATTATTCGAATTTTTAGAAGAAATAAAATAAGGCTGTGTTTTAATTTAAACCCTTTTTTAATTACATTGCTGACATATGAAATTATGAAGTAGTCAACGCAACTAAAGTATGCACGAAACCATTGACAAAAATCGATCTTACAGATTTGAAAGAAAATTTACGAAAATAGGTAGATATATACGTAGATATACTGAGATGGTTTTAAGCTTACAACTTGGCTCTGTTTGCAATGCAAAATATTTAATCAAGTCAATAAAGCACAGAGTTAAGATATTTTATGTAATTGCAATTTAAAACAATAATAAAAGTATCAAATGCATTCGTAATGAGATGCGAGAAATAGTAATTAAACGGCACGCATAAGCAAATCATATTTCAGAGAGTTTGAATAAAGTAATATAATTAAAATAAAATAGGTTTGTGCATATTTAACGCCAGACCAAACAAAATTAATTGACACAAAAGGTTTGTTATGTGCAGACGAAATGAGCGTAAATAATACAGGTCAGTGAATGGCTTAGCAATCTGAAAGGTAAATGAGATCGGAATAAAGGATAATAGAAAATTGCAACGAGCAATACCGAAATTAGGCAACGGAAAAGAAAGAAAGCGAGCAACGTGTGTAAATTTGAACTCAGCTTCCAGTGCATTGATAAGACAAAGTGAAAAAGCACAGCTGTGATTTTAAAACATTTGTGTGCGTAACGGAAGGAACAATGAAAGTTATAAGCCAAGGACAATATTTTTTAGATTTAAGAAAATGTTAATTTAAGATTTATGTAATCAAACTTGACTCCATTTGTGTATTTTACTATCAAAACTAATTTCTAATTAACAAAAATTATCGCGGTAACATAGCAACGCGATGCGTTTTTGTAAAAAAAGGAGAACAATTGAAATGATAAATTAAGACAGTTTGAACGCAATAGTACTCTCTTAAAATTAATATTTTGGCAAATACAAAGTGTTTACCAGTGATAAAAAGTGTTGCATATTTTTTACACATCGCCGTGCACCAGTGGAAGTGTTTATGGCATTTTCCGCCACGATAAAATTAAAAATTTTCCAATCTCATCTGCGACTGAAGATCGGCAGCCGACAACTGAAATTTGAGAACTTCGATTCCGGCACAATTAAGCGTCGGAAGCCAGAGATCTGCACTGCATCACATCAGCGGGGTCTGCAGGAGCATCCGGAGTGAAAGTTGCAGCCAGGGGAGCGTTTCCAGCAGAGAAATTCCAACAGCGTCATCTGCGACCATATCCGAGCAAAGTTGAAATCTTTACGAGGTAAGAATTAGCTATAAATCGAGTGTCAGAGTTCGGGAAACTTATTAAAATACGAGATTGAACCTTGCTGAAGAGGCCTATCGCATATCCAAGGGTCCAGCTACGCCGTAATAATCCAAAAATTGCATAGCGTCATTAATTTTTGTGAAATTGGCGAATTTCCGAGCAGCAGAAACAAGCGAATTGATGGCGTCCTATCTACGTCATTCCTGTAACAATGAAGTGGATGTTTTGTTGCCAAGCGATAATAATTGAATCAAATTACCTGACGATTCCTGGTTAACTTCAGGATTGTTTTTTAAACATTCAAGTAATCGCTGTTGCACTGGCGAAGTTTTTGTGTCATCCGACAGATTGTAAATTTTATCTACCAGAACCGCGTATATGAGCTACTCAAGGACGAATAATCTAAAATGAACTACTAATTTGTGAATGTAGTGAAATTCTGAACCCAACCTGAGATAAGCTGTTTTGTGTTTGTCGAGAGCTAGCCTAAATATATTGCAGTTCAATAAAATAGTAAGAAAAGGGCATTCAACCATTTTATTTTGAACATCAGCGAATACATTTCATTTTAACTAGCCTTAAGTTACTGACAGGCAAACCCAACCTGAGAATTGTGTAGTGATTTGCCCTAATTTAACTTATTAATTTTGTACCAAAATTAACAAACAAACAACAGCCGAGGGTAGGTCATTGCAATACATATTCTGAAATGATAAAACTCTGATGAGGTGGTCAGATCATCTTAAATCACCAATTTGTGAAGGACTTAAAGCTGGCACAAGATCGCGAAATCTGGCACAATGTCTTAAAATAAAACTTCCATAAAATGTCTATATCTCTATGTCATCTCGCAGGGTTAAGGATTGAAGAAGAAGAATACATACAAAGAACAGTTAGAGAAGAAAAAATAACATCAGTAAAGCAAAAACCATGATTGTAGGAGAACACAAAACGCATAACAATAGGAATCGCTCATGACATCCTAGAACAAGTGTGAGAATTCAAATACGAGAGTACCTTGAAATATATATGAATAACCACGGGACTATTGATATTCAGAAATAAATGGAAGAAGAGCAGCCCCAACAGCTGAACTGTACAAGGCGGTAGGCTAAAGCTCGCTATGAAAGAAGATGCCGAAATAAACTAAAATGCCTGAGGCATAACTGAATAACAAACAAAACAGAGGCAACCCAAGGAAAATATAGAAGGAAGCAAAAACAGTGATGGATGCTCAGCACCAAGAAACGCAGTCTCGGAAACGGAACCCAAATAAATAAAATAAATCATTATCCCCGACACCGATGCATCCCTTCAGTAAGTTAGGAGTATTTAGTATTCGTCTCCGACATGTCGTCTCTGTTTTACATAATTCTGTTTGGCACAAGGTTCCAATTGGTGCCAGACAACCATTAACGGTCCTAGCCATATCGATTTGCTGATTTGTCATCAAGAGTCCTTTGTTTCAAGCTACGAAATGGCGTCATGCAGCTATTTACAGTTATTCGGTGATTCAATTTCGAACCCTTGCTTCGCAGTCGAAGTTGTATTTCCCTCATTTTGCACGTAATGTTTATGCAACTGTCGCGAAATAACGCCCAACACATCGTTCCGAGTGAACGCACTCTTCCACGTTCTCATTTTGTACTGGTGTACTGCCTCCTACTCTCGGGACTATTGCGTTTACTTATCGTTGGATTGATAATTACCGTGGGCCACGTTCAGTTGAAGTGGGAATTAAAAAACGAGGAATGTTTCTTGCCTTGTGGTAACAATGGTTGAGGAATAGAAAACAATAACAATGATACTAAGCAGTAAGGTCAAAAGCTTAGAACTTTGCACAACTTCCGCGGCTATAAACCACAGGCCGCGTGGTTTTTTAATGTTATTACGAACGTTGCTTCGTTTGATTATTGTGGTAGATCATAAATACGTATGATCAAACGTCTTCCTTCAACTCGTCCGATTATCACACGCTGCACCGTGCCGGAACTTCCCGTTATCGCTTTACACAATAGTGCGATTCTAACAAGCGGCAAAGAAATGTAATGGTCTCCTAAAGCTGAACAATTTAAAGCATCTTGTTTTTATTTACGTAAATCGAATGGAAGACCAAACCTCGGCTGCACAAAGGATGTCTGCTTATCAGCGTGTTCATGGGAGGAAAAAGTTACCGCAAACGCTTCATGGCTGGTGGATTGCTTTACACCAAGCGTTTCTACATGTCTCTCTGGAAACAATTATTTTTGACTGGTGGCTACTGCGACAACATTGCATGCATGGTGATATATGAAACGTTAACTTACGAATTGTGTCTATAATCACGAGAAACAACAGTTGAAGGATACTCAGTTAACTCAGTGTGTATTAGTCACCCCTGTAATTTTTTTGTTGATTTCACAAGCCATCAATTGCATTCAAGCTTTGCAGTAGAAAATTTGACACGAACACTAATCCGTAAAGCATGTAGAAAGATGGCTTGTTAAACGGATGGTGTTGCTGTGATGTTTAAATTAATCTTCATTCGACAAAAAGCATCTTCGTAGTGTTAACAACAATAATTCACAACAAATTAATTGTGTACTAAAGTATCAAGTATTTATAAAATGATTCTGCATAACACTACTACAGTATTAGCTGATAAAAATGAAACGGTTAGCCTTAATTCTAATATGTAAACTTCGCACTCGCAACACTTGGAGTCAAGGAACGTTACAGAGCATGCGTGTGCAGCTGCAGGAGCGTTTCTATATGTCCGAATATCTAAATGTTATAGTATATTCGGTTATCTTTTCCTGAAAATAAGCGCATTTCATTAATCTTTGGGCACGCATTCAAGCAAAAGTAAAATCGATTCCAAGGAAGTTCACAAATCACGACGTTTCCTCTTCGGTAGTTACAACTAATATATAAGCATGCAACGGAACGGGGTTTTTAAATATATTTCTCCTGGTTGCAATTGCTCCTCATGTGTAGCTCACAAACCAGGGTTCGAGATTATCCGATAAATTAGACAGGGAATGAAAATAATTTGATTTATTTGCAATTAATAGATATCACAGAATTATAAACGTAAAATGAAGTTTACAAATAAAGTATGTACAACCAAAAATATATAAATGAAGATTTCGTGCAAATAGTTCTTTTTCCCTGGGGCCAACCAAAGCCTACTACGTAGGGCAACAGTCAGCGCCTGGATGGAATACACAATGCAACCTTCGAGATACGGGCGCGTAGCAAGCGTGACTTGAGATGGTACGGTCAAAATCGCTGGGCGCTTTTCGCGGGATGTCCTGATTTTCATTGCATATTACCGACTTTCGGTGCCTATAGGAACGGGCCCGTTACTTGTTCCGATTTTCGGATTCTTTAAGAAAAAATATCAAAGTTGAAACTTTTGGAAGATCCCCAATAAATAGGAGCCACCGATTACCGAAGACCAACGCCGCGCTAAAGATCGTGTCGCTCCCACTTCGAGTTTCTCAATATTTTCCATCTTTGTATTTGCTTCTTTCGGTCAATTAAAGAGAAAATGCATGGAAGTGCGCAACAGTAGGTATTTCTATTATTGAAGAGTTTTGAATGTAAATAAATATATATTATATTCTGCTAGGACACAATGTAAATATACTTTTAAAAATACACAAAATCCCCTGATTTGTGTATTTTTTAATACATATTTTGCTTAGCTACTATTGTCACACGACAATAAAAACATTTTGTAGGAAGCAGTTAAACGTTGTTTTTATATTGTATTCACATAATGATAAACTGTTCCAATTTACAAACGTTTTTCTCGCTTTTTGCGTTTCTATATCCCGAAAAATACAAAAATGTAGTTGGCAGCTCTAGCACTATAACTAACTCAATGCAAGAATTTCGATTGGCTGGTGCTATGCAAATATTTTTGCGTGTGGTATTGCACAACTGTGTGTCTGGAGATCCTTTCACCAAGTAAGTTGAGCCTTACATTGTTTCTGGTTCCCTCGGGGACTCCATTCTCCGGCTACACAGTAATTTTCGGCTGGAAGCGGTATTTGCGCTTCAACTAGTCCGCGGTATGGGACGAGTTTAAGGGATGGTTTCCGCTGAATATCGGCTCTACAGAATACAGGTTCAGGGTAAGTCTGCCACCGACTATCTGGTTGAAGGAGTTCGGGACTTCGGTATGGTTTTAGCGCTCTGGAAGTCTCCTCTCGAAGAGCGCGCGACTCAAGTTTTCTCTAGCGGAAGCTTGCTTCGCGGGATGAAGCGGAGCTCACAAGACCTTAGCCCGCTGCTGGGCTGGGGGGTTGCTTCCCTGGGTTGAAGCGGGACTCACGAGTGTCTTGCACGGACCAGGAATTATCCTTGTATACTTCTTCGAGCCTCCTCGTAGATCATTGTCAGAGGAGGGAAAATGTGGAGCTGCGGGACCTGCTATGCGAACTTAGTGCGCACGCGGCAAAGGGCAAACGTTTATTGTGGCTGAAATGCCGAACTGCAGATTTTACATATTGTTTATGATGAAAAATAATTTACACGAGAACAAATGTCAAAGAATACTCGAACAGATGTTGTCAATGGATCGCTTCCTACAACATTTGAAAATGGTGGAACATTTTGTTATATATCAAATACATATAATATTTCTAATGGCTGTTTTGAGTTCCTTCAAAATCTCCCACTTTTCTTCTGTGATCGCTCGATTATGAAAACGGAAGGAATTTAAGATACGGAAGGTTGCTACTATTAAGTACTAACTTAATAAACAATTTTGTTGTCATATGCGACTGAAGTCGATGCTTTTATGTTTCCCATATAGGAAATTCTAGTTCAAATATCAATAAAACTTACATCAGGCGAGGTCTGCTATAATGTAATAGTAGACAAACTGTGATGGTTCCATAATAGCAATTTATGATACAAGTTGCTAAATTGAAGTGTTTTAGGCACGCGACGTGTTTTGTCAAACGGGGCCGAAAGTCGAGTTTGACATCGCGTCTCTCTCGTGCCGAAAAGCTTCTTTGCAAAGCGTATCATACAATATTTTCTCTACTTTGCATTAAAAAAATCAAAAACTTTGAACTTTGACATTCCATAAAAGTGACAATCTGTCAGTTGTCTGAAATAAAGTAGGCCGACGTTATTCACATGAAAAGAACAGTGTAAAAACCGTGGTTTAGGACACTATTAAAGCACTGTTTTCAGTGTTTTAATAGCCACATTAAGGCATTAAAGTAGATATAATAATATAAAATTGGGCAAATATGCCGTATAATATACCATGAATCAAAACGAGGTTATCTTTACGAACTTGACTTCTAATTCTGCCTTAGTGGAAGGTTGGATTTCTCTCATTACTACCTCATCTATGTAATGCTAAAAGAATGAGGGTCGCGGAAGTGCAAAACGGAATAAACAAAGAAAAACTTGAAATAAAACTTATACCATAGTATGATCAACAATTATTTTCATCTAGTATAGGTATGGAACAGTTCCCAATTGATGAATGCAACTATAAGGCACGTAAAAATCAAATGTTGCAGTCATAAATTAAAAACTTCCATAGCCATACTAGATGAAAATAATTTTTGATCACACTTTAGTTTTATATAGTACTAATTTATTTATGTCATACCAGTATATTAATTGACAATAATTACTCTATTTTAAGGTATACAAAATAAACGACCCAGGGAAATGATTTTTTTATAATGGCTCTAGGGGGATTCACATAATGAAAAATCAACACTATTTGTTTTCATGGATACAACTTTTATTTCAAAAATTACAAGTGACAACTAGAAAAATGTAATTGAAAATCACTTTGATATGTTACAACTGGTAGAACATAAAACGGTGAAGGCATCATAGTCATTATGAGCTATGCGCCCGCGATTGTTGTACACACCTCGGCTCAAATGCTCTCGGTTTGTAGACTAACAATCTTGTCGGCTTATTTTGTTCATAATGCCCTTGATACCTTAATAACTATTAAAATACTCTATTCGGTGGAATTTTATTGTCCACATGTTATCACTTAATGTACGAGCCCTAACCACTATATATTCGGCCATTTAAATCATTTTACTCTACTAACGTTAAAACAGGATTTTATGAGTGGACGGAGAACAATTAAGGCACCGCATTTGCTTTTCCGTTAAAAAGATTATTACATATCTTTTACATTTTTTAAGGTTTTTATTTTTTAAAAGTTGAACAACGTTTTTTATTCAATCATAAAACTCTGTTTTTACGTGAAGGAAATAAAATTATTGGAATGGCCGAATATATAGTGGTTAGGGCTCGTATTACTTTACAGCCCGTTCAGGGTCTTGTTTGTCAGCTTCACAAGCAATGGCATCGTAAGTTGACAAAATTGACAGAAATTATAAATATGGCTTTAATTGTGAATATTCCGGTCTGTACATAAATTAAACGCCTTCTTACGCCCTTGGTACATAAGTAACTATAAAAAGCATCCACGTTTAAAACAAGGTGCTCGAATTTGGTAGCGAACTTAAAATACCTGTACGATCAGTTAAACCATCTAATGTTAAGAATGTTGCGTAAATCCCATTGAAAGTCCTCGTGTATTATGTTTTAAAAGCAAATATTCACTTTTCTTCTTTTTTTCAGGTAAGCTACTGTTGTTAATCAGCTCGAGTAAGTTTTACTTCGTACTGACGAGGCAAATCGTAATGGTGAGTTGTTTTAAATAGTATAGGTACAACAAATCTTGAAAGACTACACCTTTGCTAGCTCTGTCATCTCTTTAAGGGAACACACATTTAAATTTTGATTATACAATTCTCCCCTTTGTATAACGCAATATCACTTTGTGTCATGGTTTGCAGAAGAGACAATATTAATATTACTCTACAAGTTGAGAAAAGTGATGTTTTTCTGAACAAGTATGGCGTGTTTGAGTACGAGCGTTAGCGAGTACTTAAAGGGCCATACGAGTTCAGAAAAACCACTTTTCTAACGTGTTGAGTATACTATTTTATCGCATTTCATAAGAAATGTAAAATATTAAATTTTTACTTACAAGTGACACTAACTGTCAAAACATAGCCAAGATGAGCATAACTCATTCCTATGTACTAAAGCACAATAAGCAGCTCCAGTTGATGTTACGCGTTTGGCAGTACTGAAGTGTGTTGTTGGTGACACTGTAAGTCTATGTCAAATTCGAGGTTAGCAGGTTAGGTTTTGCGTCAATCTCTGTCAAAACTGACGCAAAACTACTAACGTCGAATTTGACATAGACTTACAGTGTCACCAATAACACACTTCATTATTGCCAAACGTAAAACGAATCGCCGTTGCTAGGCAGAAAAGTGTTGCTAATGATAAATGTATCACATTTCTTATCGATTTTGAATGAAGAAATGTAGTACATTTCCAAATGAAATGCGATAAATGTATTTAAACATGCAGAATGAGAATGAAGCGGATTTAATGTAGATGTTTGGGCAGTTGCCGTTAGTGGTATCATAAAACAGCACACAATTAGTACTTGTAAAATTGTGCTGTTAAAGTTGTGAAGTTATGTAATTGCGTGATATTAGGAGCAGGAAGGAAAAACCACTAAAAGCCGCTTTATAAGTTGTCACTTTTTATTTTTATAGATACAAAAGGGAAACAGGTAGGCAACTTTCATGCAAATAATAAATAATATGATTAAACAGGCATTTACATTGAAAATAAAGAATTGTTGCTCTAAAATAATATGAATATAATTTTTAAATATTTATTCGGTAACACTATGTACTAAACGAAATTTTTAAATAAATTTTATTCACGGTGCAATTAAACTGTTAAATGAGCAGTTATGACTTTTACAAACTAAATTGAAATCGCTTTCAATAGTTGTAAACAACTAAATATTGAAAATTAAAACCACAGCGGCAAATTCTAAATACATATTTATTTAGCAAACCAGTGTGTTAATGAGAGCGATTAATAATGGAGACATTTTAATTGTTATAGTTATAGTTACAATATTTATAAATTTATACAAGTTTTGACATTCATGGTATCTTTGATTACCTATACAAAAAATCGTGTATTAGCAACAGAAAATCATGCATTAACAGGGGTCGTTAATAAACGATTTTCTAACATCATTTGTTAATAAAAAATAATTCATTAATAGGGGTCATTTATAAACGATTTCCTCTTCATTAATGAAAGTTATAAATAAACGATGCACGGAAATAGTTATTTATGTATCTAGGCCGAAAAACTGGCTTTTTATGGACGATGCCTGAAATTGCTGGTCGAGGCGATAACCGAGGCAAGCAATCAGGCAAGGTCATAAAAAGCAGTTTTCGTCCGAGGTGCATATTAAATTTTTCCGTCGACCGTCATAATTTGAAAACAAATTAAAGTGGAGTCCGAATTATAAGAGCTGTTGAAGACGAAAAACGTTTGCGAACAAAAAACGTTTGCGGACGTAAAACGTTTGCGGACGAAAAGTGTTTACGGAAATACGGACGAAAAGAGTTTGTGGCTGTTAAGTGCGACCGTAAAGTTTTTGCGAACGAAAAGCATTTGCGAACGAAAAGAAAAGTGTTTACGGACGAAAAATTAATGGGGTAGGTCGACGGAAAATTAAATTGATGCAATTCTTACGGAAAACCAGTTCGCTCGAAGGCCTAGATTTTCCGAAGCTAAACTTATTTTCTAGAAGTCAGACATTTATTATAAACAACATCTTTAAAATCCTTTAATATCAAAACACATGTCATACAAACCTTCTAAATTATTGCGTACAGACTTTTCGTTTAAAATCTTGGAATCCGTATTAAAACAGCTGGAAATGGCTTATGGCGGTGCAGGTATAAATTTCCGGAGCGCCAAATAAATAAGGGCTGAGTCAGAGGGTAAATGTTTCCTGGTTAATCCTTACGTCTAAGCGCATTAGGTATTCTCTCATTGCATGGTCTTTGCTCTGTGTATTTGTGGTATTATCCTCTTGTAGTTGACCGTCCGATAAGCCCTTGGCATTTCCAGACAGTGAAATTTGCAACTCCATCTCTTTCTGAAAATGTTGACGACGCCAAACAATTAGAGAATTATATGGTGCCTGAAAATAAATGACCTTATTCGTTTCGGAATTTACGTGACTGTCAGGAGAAATCGTTGAGAATAGTATTACCTTCTATTTTTCTGCCATACAATTTCCTCTTTGTCAATTAAAATTGGTGCAAAATTTGCAACACCAGAGAAAGTGGTGCTAGGAAATTTAACTTTATTCCACAAGGAAAATAGCGTGTCAGGTCATAGCTTAGTGACCTCTCATTACAAAGATAAATTAAAGCTTTTCGTAATTTATTCTTCTATTTAATTTTTTTCCTAATCGTCGCTTCCGCCTGAGCTCTGTTATAATTACCCAGTAAGGACTGTTATAATACACAGACTTGAAGCGGCTAGATAATATCTACTCATTGACTTTGTTTCCAGTAAAGTAGCGTTTCGAGATAAGATGAAAATAGGGAGAAAGTGAATTATTCCCATTGAAACCGAGCTTGTGTCTTGCATAAAGTTCATTAATCCTAAGTTTCTCCAATTAGCGTTTGGAAGTTTTTGCTATGAATATTCCTTCTTTTCTTCATTTTGTATGATTTATTTCTTTCGGCTTGAAATTTGTATTAGGTGCTGATTTAATTATATCTACACCGCGCATTTTCTAGGTTGTAATTGCACTTTATGTAAGAAGTTCTAGAATTGTTTAGGGGTAATAAACCTTTTATATAAGGTTTTAAATTTGAATTTCAATTACTAAGGGTTACCGGTTACACGATTAGAAAGTACGTGATTTTTGGTTAATTAGAATGAAAACTCTTACGTATCCCACAGAATACTTCAAAAAATATGAAGACAATTTCCCAACCAGTTTTAGATTTAAAATCTTATTTTAATGTAGTACTCGTATTTAAAATTGTTGGCTCCTTACTAAAAAATCTGGTGTGATACACTCACACAACTTCCTTTTACAGTGATCTTATAATTAGTCAAAAATTTCATTTTTAATTTTTAACCATTTGTTAAAAATTTTCAAAAATTACAAATTCTACAAAAACGGTACAAAATCGAGTGTTAGTTGAAGAGACAAATTTTCTCTAGAATTTTAAGGTGAATTCAAAAATGTAATAATATACCGGGTGTTTTATTTAAAATAGGAGTTAATAAAAAAAAATAGAAAAAAAAACAAAAGAAACCCACTTTAGAAGTATTCAACTGGAAAATCACCTATCTCACATCAATACACATTAAAAATGTAAGAAAAATGTAAAGTTAAAAAAAAATCGTTAGAGCCGTTTTTGAAAAAATCGAAAAAAACTGAAAAATCACAAGAGTAAACACCTACTTCCGGTTATGTGATTTTCTTCAAAAGCTTGCTGTCTCATCTACATAGTACACAAAACTTATATATGAAGTTTCAATGCCATACCTCTTTTCGTTTTTGAGATATTCTGTTCACAGACACACACACAGACAGACAGACACACAGACCAATGAAAAAAAATATGTTTTTTGGGATCAGGGGACTCTGAAACGTGAAGATCTGTTGAAAACTCAATTTCGAATTTTTGGGGTGAATCCAATACTTCCTTTATAGTAGAGGAACTGGTCCGAATATGGGATAGGTGTTTAATATGAGCCCCCGTCTTTTTTTGACACACGTAGAGCCATCTATCTATCTAGTAAGTAAGTTTACACTGTCACGTGTTGCTGATCACAGTTACCGGCTCCCGCCATAATTGCAGCTGTTGTTAATGTATGGTGTGGGTTTGTGTATTTCCTTGCTGCCAATAATTTTGCTAGGTAAGTTTAATCAGCACAATTTTTATATTTCTTGATATTATTCCATTGTTTATTCCGCTTACTATGACAAGATGAACGTCTAAAATTGCATTCTAGCAGGAATTTTAAATGTAAAACGGATAGCTTGATGATAACCTATAATTTAAATTCAACATAGACATTGTGCAATATGGGCTCCTTGAGGGAGTTAAATATGGGCAGGGGCCCATATTCTGAACATGTTATCTTTACGTACATGTAGCTACATTTATTTTTAGATACTGGTTACAATGAGTTCTCAAAGCACAAACAGAAAATTTGTATGCAAAAATTTAAGAAAACAATGGGACAAGAAAAATATGGAACAAGCTATAATTTCTGTTAAATATCGACAAATGGGCTTGAAGACTGCATCCAAAACATTTAGCGTGCCAAGGGCTACATTGCAGAGGATGGTGAACGCAGCCAAAGCTAGTGACCTTTGTGTCAGCGACATAGCAAGTACCAAACTGGGCCGAAAGACAGTTCTTGGAAATAACGTTGAAGAAGTATTGGTAGAATACATTCTTAAAATGGAGGCCCAGTTCTATGGTTTAACAAGAAATGACCTCTGCAGAATGGCCTACACAGTTGCAATTAGAAACGGCATTAAACATCCATTCAAAAATGGAATAGCTGGTCGCAGTTGGTTGGAGGCTTTCTTAAAGAGGCATAACGGTCAACTATCCATGCGCAGACCAACTGGGACTTCATTTGCAAGGGCTCTAGGGTTCAATAAGGAAAATATCACAATTTTTTTTAGTAACCTCGAAGCACTATATGAAAAACACAACTTTGAACCACATAGAGTATTCAACGTAGATGAAACCGGTCTTTCTGTCGTCCCAAGTAGACTACCAAGAGTCATTGCAAGGAAAGGAAAACGTCAGATAGCCTCGATTACGTCAGCTGAACGGGGCTCATTAGTTACTTTAGTTGCAGCGATGAGTGCGGGAGGGCAATACGTTCCTCCTATGTTCGTGTTTCCAAGGAAAAACAGGAATGACCAGCTTTATAGCCCCTCTATTTGCAAATAGTAGCGACAACCTTTGATGTTGCCGCTGGGGCAAAATCACGTTGGTATCCCTTAAGTCCCTAGCATATTTAAAAATTGCCAAGGAAGTTGTATAATTAATTAAAATGTGACATTGACATTTGTCGTGATTTTATTCATTTTTTCTCTTCGGGGGCAAATTCTAAGTCGAGGATGTGGAAATGCCACGATGTTGTGTCGATAAGTGTAAAAATAGTGGCAGAAAAGAATTTCATGTGCTCAGATCAGTTATTTTTTCACTGTTTACACTGAAATTTATCGTTTAGTACCTTTTTGTATTTTCATGTTTGCATCAGGTTTGCCCCAGGATGTCGCTACTATTTGTAAATAGAGGGGCTATAACCAGCTTATGCGTGGGGCGCCACCTGGATCCATCTATGCTTCTATACCGTTCATCCGAGTGGCTGGATCCAGCAAAATCTTTTTACCCAGTGGTTCGAGCATTTCATTCAGTTCGTAAAGCCAACTGAGGAGTCGCCCGTGCTGCTTGTATTAGATGGGCATTACAGCCATACTAGGAATTTAGACTTAATAAACCTTGCAAGGCAAAATCATGTAAGCATCATATCCCTTCCTCCACACTCCACTCACAAACTGCAGCCGCTTGACAAGACGTTCATGGGGCCACTCAAAGCGTATTACAGCGAAGAAATTAGGACTTGGTTAAGGATAAACAACAGAGCCTTAACACAATTTGATCTGGCTGAACTACTGGGCAGAGCAATTCTGAAATGCCAGACTACAGAAATAGCTGTCAATGGATACAGAGTTACGGGAATCTGGCCAATATCAAAACATATTTTTTCAGATGCTGATTTTATTTCCGAAAGAATTGAAGCCGAAAAAACTTGTAGCTCAAATTCAGAAGTTCAGCTGCAAGAACCACAACCCCATTCTACCATTAATGCTCTTCATTCACAGCCCACACCGGGCTGCTCAAAAAATTTGCATTTGCAGCCAGATTATTCGAATGATCTAGAACCTCAACCAGGTCATTCAAGACATCCAGATTCTCCTTTGGGGACTCCAACGATTAAATCAGGCAACTGTTTGAAAACCCTTATTAGTCCATTCGATATTTCACCTGTTCCGCTAGTTAGGAAGCAGACGTCAACAAGGGGACGAAAGCCTTCAAAGTCCCAAATAATAACTTCGTCTCCCTACAAGGAGGACCTTGATATATCTGTCAACAATATAAGCAAGTCAAAACAAGAAAAGGGAAAGAGAAAAGTGTTTCCAGTAGAATCGAATAAAAACAAAAAGAAGCCCAAAAAAGTAACCAGAGTTAAAGATTGTGAATTAAGTTCAGAAGAAGATGAACAAGAATTCGCACCTGCAGACGATGACTTGGACATGGATCAGATAGGACAGTGCGCACCTGAAAATAAGGATGCAATTTGCATTTTTTGTGAGGGACTCTTTTCTGAAGATGCTAAGGGAGAGCTCTGGGTTCAATGTCTGATGTGTCAACTGTGGGCACATGAACAGTGTTCTGGTGCAGAGAAGGACGCTTATGTATGTGATTTTTGTAACTAGTTTGCATTTTTTTCATTTTAGAATACATTTTTATTTATGTTTTTGTATTAAAAAAGCGTTTATAAAATGATTTAATTTACGTTCTTGTTATAAAAAGAGTTTTCGTTTATTTTTGTAAGGGGCCCATATTTAGTGCCTCTAGCTCATCTGACACAAATGTGCATAATTTTATATATTTTTTTTTTTGCAAAAATAAATGTTATATTTCTGAAAAAAGTATATTGGAGTTTCATTGCTAGGTCCTTAAACTACATATATAATTATTAATTCATTATCAGAAGCAAAGAATAACAAAGTTATTAAAAAAAAACAAAATGGGGGCCCATATTAGGACGAGTTCCTCTAGTAAAAGGAAGTAAAAATACGTGGGTTAAGAAAATATTACCTATATTTCATTTGCTGGTTAATAACATTATAATTTTATATGCATGCAGGAAAACGCAGCTCGTAGACTGTTTGATTCACACAGATGCGTGCATCAAAACCTTTTTGATTATAATTAATCACGTAATTCAAGTCATAACTGTTTTATCTCATTCAAAGGTCGTGGTAAAGCCAAATTTGCATCTTGCCGTATTTGTTTGCCTCTGTTAATGTTGGAAAGGAATTTGTAAGCTTCCCTTAATAGCTTTAAAGCGGATGGATACATTTTCTACTAGAACTTAAGCCGACTTAGCATATTTGGGAATCATGGGTTTATGGATTTCGTTCAATTGCCTCATTGAGAGAGCTTAGCATTAAGGTTTCTTAGAATAAGCATTTTTCCTAAATAACGTGCGATGCTCCGATTGGCTACGCAGGATCGCCTCAGCCAATAGTGTTTGAGCTTGCCCCTCCTTGAATTGGCGAGTTCGTCTCGCTGTAAATTCAGAGTTAGTTAGATTCAGAGCCTCGAGGAAGCAAGTTCAGCTATGCTTTGTGCTAGTTTGCGTTTCGGTCTAACTCCCTGGTAAAGTCGTTTCCAGGTTATTTTGTGTTACGGTTACGCGCAATTCGCTATTTTCGCGTGGCCAATCCAAGCGTGTCACAACAGTTGAAGCTTTTGTAAAAAACCATCGGTCCATCAGTGACGTTTGTAATCGTTGTTACTCAATATACTCGTGTTTGTTAAGTCTTGTTTCACTCCAACAACTAACTGAACCCAAGTTAGGGTTATTAAGTGGCAGTTCCCGGCAATCCCATTGAACCGGAACTCGCAGTGGATTAATTGGGGGCCCCATTCGTGGAAGCCTCTTATCAAGTTAATCGTACAAAAAACATTGGTCCTTCGAGCCGGATGTGGAAGAAGCTAAAAAACGCGAGTGTACAAGTTTCCAGTAGCTGGTGGATGCAATTGCTCCAACATCGTTTCGTCGGAGAGCGTCAAGAAGCTTCGCCAACACCAGGAAATTCAACCATCGAGAGCTTACACCGAGTCCAGGTCCCACGTCAAGCGGCAGCGATCGGCAGCGGGTTGGTTTTCTGTTCGTCAAGAAGTTACTACGTTCTCAAATCAAAAGTAAGTCCTTTTCCATTACACCTTCGTTTAGTGCTGTTTTTTGCTTGTGTCAGTCATGGTGGAAACTCGTTCGACATCAGCGGTCATGTCGGAAACTCGCACTTTAACCACTCGTTGCAAATTCATAAAAGCCCAAGTAGATCGTTTCAAAACTCTATTTCATAGAATTTCTTCGTCCAGCCCCGTGAAGGCTCACGAGGTCGGCAACTTGTCAGAAGAGTTTAGTTGTTTCCAAAATTTGTTGGATGAGTATAAGAAGTCAATGGAGGGCCTAATGGAGGCCGACGCTGAAAACTTTGATGAACTTTTCAATGAATTTGACTCTTTTATGACTCATTTTAGCGAGATTAGTAGCGCAGTAAAGGAATTCTTATCAAAAAATAAGATCAGTTCGGGTATAAAACCGAATGTAGGTCAAAATTCTTCGCAAAGTGGCCCTTCAGGAGAGCTCGCTGGATTAAGATTACCACCCTTAGATTTGCCTTCCTTTTCGGGGAAATTCGAGAATTGGGTTCAATTTCATGACTCCTTTACGTCGCTTATTCATAACAACGTTAATTTGACCAACGTTCAGAAATTTTACTATTTGATTTCTTCCCTTAAGGCAGAAGCTGCTAGTTCAATCTCGTCGTTAAAAGTTACCAACGATAACTATACCATTGCTTGGGACATTCTAGTCAAGCGATTTGAAAATAAGAAACTGATCGTAAAATCAAACATAAATGCGTTATTCAGTTTAGAGAACGTAAAAAAGGATTCACATTCGTCTGTTCAAAGGCTGCTCGATAGTGTAGTTAGAATTTTGGAAATTTTAAAGGCGTACGGGGAACCCACAGTCGACACCATACTAATACATATCATAGTTTCGAAGCTCAGCTCAGCAATGCAGACTGACTGGGAATTATGCAAACATGCCGGACAATTTCCTACTTTGCGAGAGTTGTTAGATTTTTTAGAGAGCAAAAGTCACTTATTAGGTTCGCTGGAAGCTGCGAAAATAGGTTCGAGTTTGGGAAATCAGGGATCCGAGCAAAAAAGTCATGCACGCGCTCATGTAGCCAGAGAGCAAGGTAATCACTCTTGTGATTTTTGCAAAAATAGTAATCATTCGATTAGCGCTTGCGAATCATTCTCAAAATTGTCGGTAAACGCTCGTATCGAAGAGGCGCGTCGTTTGAAATTATGCAACAATTGTCTCAAGCCCGGACATTTCGTGGTAAAATGCACATCGTCGAGATGCCGCGTATGCAGAA
Source organism: Agriotes lineatus (assembly GCA_940337035.1). Classification (NCBI taxonomy): domain Eukaryota; kingdom Metazoa; phylum Arthropoda; class Insecta; order Coleoptera; family Elateridae; genus Agriotes; species Agriotes lineatus. The sequence goes on along the minus strand of OW679199.1, from coordinate 83,989,366 downwards.
AAAAGCACCATACTTTACTGTGTTTGCGTCCAAAGCGCGACGCGCACGAAAATACTTCGTCGCCGCGTCCTGGACCGCCAGAATCCAGCAGTGACGCACGGGAGGTCGGGGCCGTCTCCCCGAGCGAGGCACCCGTCGCATCCGTTTCAGCAGCTTGTAGCCGTCCTGCAATCGCGGCGCCAGCGCAAGTTTTATTGTCCACGGTTAGCGTATTCGTAGAAGGATCCTCCGGGTCATTTTCCCGGGCAAAAGCTCTTTTGGACCCCGGATCCCAACTTAACTTAGTTAGCGCCGACTTGTGTCAAAATTTGAAAATTGAGAAACGAGGTAATATCACCTCACTGTCGGGTGTTGGTGCCAGGGCTCTGAACGCTGAATTCAGAGCAAACGTTCGAATCCGCTCCCGTAACGGGAAATACGAGGACATTTTGAGCTGTATTGTGTTAGACAAAATTACGGACCCTCTGCCGGCCCTTTCTTTCTCGTTGAGGGATTTGAAGATCCCAGCAAACATTGTGCTAGCCGATTCAGATTGTAATACACCGGGAAAGATTGATCTTTTATTAGGCGCGAATGTCTTTTGGCAAGTGCTCTGTCAGGGACAGGTGAAATTGGGCCCAGAGAAGCCATTCTTAACAAAAACTCTTTTTGGTTGGGTTTTAGGCGGAAACATGAACATCGAAAATCGAGCGCTCATGCTTTCAAATAGAGTTCATTTAAGTGTAGCCGGCATCGAGCACGGCATTCAGAGATTTTGGGAAATCGAGGGGGCTTACGGTTCATCAGGCCGACTCTCTGCTAATGACAAATTTTGCGAAGACCATTTTCAATCGACTACGAAACGGGCGTCGTCGGAGCCGCGTAGGTTCATCGTGAGCATACCTTTCAGGAAAGATGCTCCATCGCTGGGAGACTCGCGCGGTATAGCGTTAAAGCGTTTCTATTCATTAGAAAACAAATTGTCAAAAAATCCCGAGTTGAAAACCGCGTATTCCGCATTTCTCAAAGAATACGAGTCGCTTGGTCACTTGAGCAAGGTGGACGACGAAGCGAGCCTTCCTCATCCTAGGTTTTATTTACCACATTTGCCAGTCATAAAGGAGGACAGTTCAACGACCAAACATCGCGTTGTTTTTGACGGCAGTTGTGCGTCCTCCTCCGGAGTATCGCTTAACGACCTTCAACATAAGGGCCCAGTGGTCCAGCAGTCGTTGTTTGCAATTCTTTGTCGCTTTAGGCAATTCAAGTACGTGCTGAAAGCAGATTGCGCCAAAATGTATAGGCAAATTCTCGTGGACCCCTCGCAGACGCAATACCAATTAATTTTATGGCGTGACGACAAAACCTCAGCGGTAAAATGCTTCAAATTATTAACGGTCACCTACGGTACTAAATCAGCCTCGTACCTAGCAACTAGGTGCTTGATACAAATCGCCCAGGAAATCGAAGCATCGCTTCCAGAGGCCTCATTAAGAATTAGCCGGGATTTTTATGTAGATGACCTACTGACTGGTTTTGAAAATAGGGCGGAAGCCATAAAAACGCAATTCGAAATTAGTAGCGCTTTGTCGGGGTACGGGTTTGAATTGCGAAAGTGGGCATCCAACGACAGTGAAGTAGCTAGCGCCATTGGTGTAGATCGCGGCAGCATGGAGCCCATTTCTTTGACGGAAGACGCCACGGAGAAAACTCTCGGCATTTTTTGGGATACTCGGCGGGACGTGCTAAGTTACAGAGTAAACCCTAGCTGTTGCAAATCAGTTACCAAGCGGGCTATACTCTCTAGTATGGCTCAAATATTCGATCCCTTGGGACTACTTGGTCCAAGCGTTCTAACTTTGAAACTTCTGGTGCAACGGCTTTGGCAGTTGAAGTTGTCATGGGACGAAACGGTGCCCATGGAGATGCGCTCCAGATACGACGAACTCCATTCTTCATTACGCTCTTTGGGCTCGTTGGCAATTCCGAGACGGGTAATTTGCGATGACATAAATTCGATAGATCTCCACGGATTTGCGGACGCGAGTTCTGTAGCCTACGGGTGCGCCGTGTATATACGTTGCGTTGACGCGCGCGGTAATGTCACCACCAATTTGCTTTGTGCTAAGTCAAGGGTCGCTCCATTAAAAACAATATCCTTGCCTCGTTTGGAGCTTTGCGCAGCCTTACTGTTGGCTCGTTTGATTAAAACTATACTCGATTCCTCCGCATTTAAATTTGACCGCGTGTACTATTGGTCGGACTCCACCATAACTCTGCACTGGATAAATAAGGATGCGAGTAATTGGAAGACGTTCGTCGCGAACCGGGTGTCCGAGATTCACGAACTAAGCAATAGGGAAGAATGGTTTCACGTGCGTACAAATTGCAACCCGTCCGATATAATTAGCAGGGGAATGTTACCCCAGGAGTTACTCAACTCACGCTTGTGGTGGCACGGGCCAGAGTTTTTGTCACAGGCGGACCTAAAACCCCAGCCCGTTAAAATTGATTCGGGTGAGCTAGCAGCCCAAGAGTCGCGCCCAGTAGTGGCCACTCTTCACCATCGCGTCCCAGAATTTGAACTTTTCAGGCGCTATTCCAGTTTCACCGGTGCCAGAAATCAGCTATCGGAATTAAAAAATATCCTGTCAGGCTTTAGTGAGCAATGCATAAGGGAAGAATTGTCGAAACATGACATTAAGTGGAATTTTATTCCGGCACGCTCTCCGCACTTTGGCGGCATTTGGGACGCGGGGGTAAAGTTATTGAAATATTATTTAAGGCGAATATCTTGCAATGCAAAGTTAACTTTCGTTGAGTATTACACCATGCTGACTCAAGTGGAGGCGATACTAAATTCCCGTCCACTCTGTGTTCTCCCTACCGACGCCTCATTCCCCGAAGTCCTTACTCCTGCCCACTTCTTGATCGGTCGGAAGCTGACTTCGTTTCCGGAAGCCCAACTCCAGGGCATACCGGAAAATCGTCTCAGCCGCTATGGGCTGGTCCACCGGCTGTCCCAGCAGTTTTGGGATCGCTGGTCCCGGGATTACCTCCACCTCCTGCAGCGCCGGCCTAAGTGGAAGTCCTCCAGCACGTCTCTAGCCCCCCAGGTGGGCGACGTGGTACTCGTCCACGACGAGGCATCTCCAAGCTACCGTTGGCCACTGGCAATCATTTCGGCCACATATCCAGGAGCGGATGGTGTTGTGCGTGTGGTGCAAGTGCGCGATTCCCGAGGGAATCTCCTGAAACGCTCGGTGCGTAAAGTGTACATCCTACCCAAAGACGATCATTGCGATCAAGGGCAATAAACATTGACTTTGCTCTTAGTTGGTAGTTTTCGCTAATTGAACATTTTGCTAGGTTTAGTTGTTTCTTTGCTTGTATTCATGCTAGTTGTAAGTTATCTGTAAGACTCTTGGATTATCATCTGTCATTAGTTCTTGTTATGCATTTGATTATTTTGTAGTGTTAGATTTCAGTTTAATTTTGGGATTTAATCACGTCGTGCCATAGTCGGCACTTCGGGGGCGGCATGTTTGATTCACACAGATGCGTGCATCAAAACCTTTTTGATTATAATTAATCACGTAATTCAAGTCATAACTGTTTTATCTCATTCAAAGGTCGTGGTAAAGCCAAATTTGCATCTTGCCGTATTTGTTTGCCTCTGTTAATGTTGGAAAGGAATTTGTAAGCTTCCCTTAATGGCTTTAAAGCGGATGGATACATTTTCTACTAGAACTTAAGCCGACTTAGCATATTTGGGAATCATGGGTTTATGGATTTCGTTCAATTGCCTCATTGAGAGAGCTTAGCATTAAGGTTTCTTAGAATAAGCATTTTTCCTAAATAACGTGCGATGCTCCGATTGGCTACGCAGGATCGCCTCAGCCAATAGTGTTTGAGCTTGCCCCTCCTTGAATTGGCGAGTTCGTCTCGCTGTAAATTCAGAGTTAGTTAGATTCAGAGCCTCGAGGAAGCAAGTTCAGCTATGCTTTGTGCTAGTTTGCGTTTCGGTCTAACTCCCTGGTAAAGTCGTTTCCAGGTTATTTTGTGTTACGGTTACGCGCAATTCGCTATTTTCGCGTGGCCAATCCAAGCGTGTCACAACAGTTGAAGCTTTTGTAAAAAACCATCGGTCCATCAGTGACGTTTGTAATCGTTGTTACTCAATATACTCGTGTTTGTTAAGTCTTGTTTCACTCCAACAACTAACTGAACCCAAGTTAGGGTTATTAAGTGGCAGTTCCCGGCAATCCCATTGAACCGGAACTCGCAGTGGATTAATTGGGGGCCCCATTCGTGGAAGCCTCTTATCAAGTTAATCGTACAAAAAACATAGACGTTACGCAACTCTCTGGATAACTACTAATTGTAAGTTTGAAATATTGACTTCTTAATGTTTTTGATCTGAGATCTGACATTACGTATTCCTCTTTGTGAGTATGGCAGAAAATGCGGGAAAGCATCGTGAAAAAAGGAATCGACATTATATAGTACTAATTATTACTGAACGATTTAAAGAGATTTTGTAAACCTCATAGGCCAGTTGCCAATTCGGAAATAATTCATAGTAAAGGTTTTATCGTTTTTCAGTTTTTCGTAGATAACTCTGAGAAAACCAAATAAATCAAAAAAGTGGTGCATATAAAAGTTGTAGAGCGTTAAATTCTGCGCAAAATGAGTACTAATATGATATGTATTTTGATTCAGCAACACCTATACGGCCTTTTGTCAAAGTTGCACCATTCTGTCAACTTACCAAAAAAATTTCGTTTGAGTAACAACGGATTCGTTTACTGATTCCATAGTTAAATATTATGCAAAGGGTATATTTGTTGATTAATGTTATGGTTTTTCAGGTAAAAAATAGTTTTTTTAAGTTTTGGCTGAAAAACCATAACATTAATCAACAAAAAAACTTCGAGAACAAGAGCCCGGCCATACTTGGTTGTTTGCCAACCCCAGTTCATCGTTCATGGGATTGATGGCGTTACCTAACCACATCTGTACCTGCAGGTACACCCTGAAGCAGTGTTGGCGGCTTCCAGCGTTGGAGGTAGGGAAGCCAGATTGAAGTTCGTTTTCACTAAAGATTTTGCAAATAGGTGGAAACGTAATTCATTCAAGGTATCACCACCAGTCTTACCTCTCCACAGAGTGCTACTAAGAACTTTTGCCCGGCATCAACAATAATTTCCAGGTTGGCGTCTTTGCTCATAAATACATCACTCACTTTCGAGAGATGTTCACCTGGCAAACTTCTTCTTTCATTGTCTGTAAAGTGATGAAATGGTATCACAACCACTAAAGGCGTGAAGGAATAGTAGAGCGTTTATCACTTTTTTCTAAATGTCGGAAACTGTTAACTGAGAATATGATAATTGGTACCTTCCCTTTTCCGGGTTTCATGAAGAAAATATTGGATGGTGCCGAAGCTAATGCTGTGAGCATGATAAGGAGATCTGTCTTTGCCTACAAGAATAGTACATTCATGCTCTTGTGTAGCTTCTATAGCCGTCGTGATGATCAAGTGGTCTGCATCCTCCTTGGCTTGCTATACCAAAAATCCCTCGCTTTCAAGCTTCTCCGTTAGCATGGCTATAAGCCTTCCTTTGTTCCGATCGTTGGAGAGCTTAGAACAGAAAATAGACAGGAAGGCGCATTTCTATTAACTTGGCTGTAACATATAGGCGACGGAAACGGCCATTTTGAAAACCCATCTATGACTAATGAGGTGTGATACCGGTTTGACAGTTGTGGGTTTTAGTTAGTTTGAGACTAATTTTAGCTGTTCTCAGACCCCAAATACCAGGACTTTGGGCATTACATTCCATCAGTAAGTATTAATATTACTTTTCACTTCAAGTAGAGAGATAGTTTCTCTGAACATGTCACTTGTCATACTTACTTGTACACAACAATAGTCATAGGCATAGAAGGGAACGTATAATGGGGTCATTATTTGTAATCACACAATCTGAGGAAGCAATTTAAATTACAGACAGTGACTGAAGTCACACAAACTCACATGTAGTCCTAAATCACATAGTGTAAAGTGCACTTAATAAAACTGCTGAAATTGTTTGCTGCACATGCACTCTCTCGATATGATACGCCACTGCCAAAAGGAAACAACCATCCGCCATTTTAAAAACCCATCGCGGTCGCACGGATTTCTTACAAATGCGGCTTCCTGTCTATTATCTGTTCTAAGTTGGAGAGCAACTGCTCCTGAGTCATTGTCGCAGTCATCCACTTGTTGCACAGGACCTCTGATACTATGTGTCTCTTAACACGCCGCAAGCGTTTTGCTGACTTGGTGCTTTTCGCAGGTAAATCTTCTGGGTACCCGTCAAAAACAACAACAGCGGCGTCTTTGCTGTAACGGTTCGTTATGTATTCAACGTAGTTGTTGATAATTGCTCCAAACGTTTCACCATTCTTCTAAATCACACGATTCAGGAGGAATCCTCCATCAATAATATAAGCTGCACCAAGAAGGTTGACGTTGTCAGTTATTGGAGCGAACAAATCATAAAATACTGACTTAGGAGACTTCCTCATACCAGTTTCATCAAAAAGTGACAATGGGTAGGGTGCCAACTCAAAAATTCAATTCGGCAGAAAATAGTTTCGGGATTCACGGCTAAGTCTTCACTACCAGTGTTCACTTTGGACTTGAATCCTCGGATGAGCATTACTCGATTTTTCCTATAACTTGACTTGCTCAAAGTTTTTCCCAACCATGGTGTGGATAGAAGAATTTCCAATTTCAAAAACGCTGTAACAGTTTATTGTCTCATCTCCCACAATGCCTGTGTTGATAACATCACAAATTCTGAAGTAGGAAGTGGATCATGGGATCCAAACCAGTTCACAAACTTTAGTATATCTGTATTGTCACGCAGTACTCTAGAATCCCTGGCATCGACATGTTGTTCGGACGTGGTGGTGGATGATCTTCCACTTGTTGTAAAATTTTACTAACAATTGGCATGGTGTAAGTTGACAAAATAGTGCTACTTAGACAAAAGCCCGTACAGGTATAGCTGGAACAAAATATATCATATTGGTACTCATTTTACGCAGAATTTAACGCTCTACAACGTTTATATAAACCACTTTTATGATTTACTATGTTTTCTCTGAGTTATCTTCGAAAAATCGAAAAACGCCCAATTTTAGGTCACGTTTTTGCTCCTAGGAGCCGACGCTGACCTCCGCGGAGGGGGAAAACTTAGGATAGTAATAATGGGAGATACCTTAAGTGATAAAACCTTTATCATGAATTATTTCCGAATTGTGTTATTTTTTAATCCCCAGCAACTGGCCTATCGATCTTTTTTTGCATACCTACTCTGCATAAAAACGGACATCGTTGGTATGCTTGAAATTTCGTTTTCTGATGATTATATTTTTTAGGCTACCTATCGTATCTAGTGGTAGCATAAATCAGTGGACGACAGAGCTCGAATTGGTCGGCTAGCGATTGCAAAATATAATTGAGAATTTGGACATTCAGGCTTGATGATTCAGTCTCGATACTCACCTTGCGAGTTTTAAAAAAAAAGTTCTGAAGTGAAGAAAGAAACGTTTTTACGTCGTTTTTAGTCAGAAATGCAGCGATGGAGCCCAATTGCACTGACTATTTAGGCAATGGATTTTCTAGTGTATACAGACTGAAAGCGGACAGAAAATAACTCAGTAATCCTTAAGGAACATATGTAATATCAACTATGATCAATGTGTAACTGCTACTAAGTTGTTTCTAGTTTCAAAACTCCACTTGCGAGGGATGTTCTGAGTAAAACCTTTTACAGATTTTATTAAATATTGATGTGAGCTAACTTTTAATGGTTTTGATATCAGCGTTGCAAGTTGTTTTCCTCCAATAGTCCAATACCTACGAAGTTTAAGTTTTTGAATCATGCAGGTTTTTAAAATATGTGCTATTGTTAAATTAAAGCAACTTCCATTGCTAAACCTCCATTACAGGTGACCATGTTGGGCGAACGTGTAATTCCGAAATATTTTAACATACGTAATAATAATAATTGTTGTACAAAGTAACACTGGAAATATTGCAATATTAACGTTCAACCGCTTCAACAAGTTTCCGATATCTGCGCCTCAGGTAAGGAAACCGTTTTCCCAAATGCGAGGCCAATTAAAATTTTTCCTTCGCAAGTAAGAACGTGTTTGAATCTCTAAATCGTCGATGTGGCATTTTACTTCCCTCGTCTAAAAGACGAAGGAAGTCTTGTAATCGCCAAAAAACAACATCCGAGATTTCTTCAGATCTTCACGTTTCAGGGCCCCTAGCCCTAGATGACGAAAAACAGGTTTTATCAATTCCGTCTGTCTATCTGCCTGTCTGTCCGTATGTTTATCCGTATGTCTATCTGTCTGCCCGTCCGTCAGTTGGCGGTATCACTCAAAAACTATTTGTCGGAGTAAGACAATATTTTGCATGTGGATTTTATGTCCACCTGGAATGAAACCGAGAAAAATTCGGTCAAATATAAACAGGGTGAGCACATTAAAAAAATAAAATTTACCTGTTTTTTCTTAGCTCAAGAACTATTAGTTAAATAAAAGTAATGTTTTGCATATAGTTTTGGTTTTTTTTCCTTGACGAAAAAGGATATATTTTGATTGTTTTTTCCTATGATATTTTAAAAATTTTTGTTTCAAAACTTGCACTTGCGAGGGAAGTTCCGTGTAAAGCTGTTTACAGATTTCTTGACTTCTGAAGGCTTGTCAAGCAATAAATAGCGAGCTGACTTCACTTTGAGCTGTAATTTTAATGCATTACGTTTTGTTACGTTGACAACAAGAATGGATATTTTTTTAAACAATCGTATATTCATATTCTGAATTTTTTAGTGGAATTCCAAACTTCAAAATTTATTTTCAGATGATATAATAATATAAAGACTTTAGCCGTAGCAGTTACCGAATGTGTTCTAAATAGTTTTGAAATATATTCTTAGAAGTGTTGATGGCGTGCAATGAAATATATCATTTCTTTATTTTTCACAGAAACTATAAATTATTTTATCTACGACAGTGCGTAATATTGCCTTTTAGGGGCAGTTTTAAGTTTGTAAAACGACTGTTTAATAACATGTTTTCATTAGTTTACGTCGTTAGTAGTAACATGTTTAAAAGATTTCATTAGGCACGTTGTCAGTAGCAACGTGTTTTAAAATTTTTAAAACACGCAAAATTATGACCGGTTGCTGGTAATCCTAATTTACATTTTTTTTATATTTACCGTGTTTTCTAGATTCTATCGTAGATAAAATATTGTTCGATACACATGCGTAAAGCATCTTTAGTCACTCGCGGGGCTTAAAACGCTCGCTCACTCGCGTTTTAACTCTACCCCACTCGTGCCTAAAGAGTAACTTTACGCACTGCTTCAAGAAGTATGCACAAAGTTTTTGTAGCTAAGTTACCAAAGATGGAATTTTCTAATAGGTTTAGAGGCGAATCCAAGAGTTCAAACACTTTGTTTTTCTATTCTATTTGTATGTATAATCATTGGTAATTTGGATAATGTTCAGTGTGGTAGTGTATATTCTCGTTCTTTTATGAGCGTGACCAATACGCAATTCGTGTTTTTTAATCGATTGAAAGTACCTAAACCGCATATGTCACAAATTAAATGCTATAATGTAAGATGTCACTGTTTATTCTTAGTGCAAAATCGTCACGCTTCGTTAAAGAGATACAAATGGTAGGTACCCTTAATTTCTTAACTAATTTTGAAGCTTGAACATTTTTTAATTATTCTAGATATTTTAGCATTCGTACATTAATTTCGCGCAAATGATCTTGCCATTTCCAAGATAATGTAGATTTCAACGAATCATGCGTTACTATCTTTTAACTAGAAACGTGGATCGTATACCTTTTCGTAGACGTGACGATGTAAAATTTTAGTAATATTTGCACACAATGTTTTACTTCTGATTGTATGTAAAAATTACCAAAGTTTCAAGTCGTAATACCAATATAGGTGTCAAATTTACGTGCATTCCGGAAAGGCAATGTTTTTCTGAATAAAACCTTAATTATTTTCTAAAGGGTGTATACTAAAATGGTTATATCAGCTTTTTTTCAAAATTTCGTTTTTATATGTGAAAGGGTGATTGTCTCTCACTAACTTCAAGGTTTGGTATCTTTTTAATATTTCTTGGATCCACGTTCATAATAAGAGCTTTTGATTTGCTATGTGTCCCGTAACACATATTTTTGTAATACCTACTTGTTAAATATTTCTTTGCCGTCAATCGTTTATATATCGACTCATTAATGCATGATTTTGTCTAAAAAATCATGCATTAATAGACCCGTTTTCGCAATGATTTTATATAGGCAACCATACGTACTAAACGTCAAATGTAGCTGAAATGTCAAAACTAAAGGTTAAATTATTCCGTGGATTTATTAATATAAATATTTACAGTAGAAAACGCTTCGCTCAATATCTTTGTGGCAGTTTGTATTTTATACCTATCGAGTTCTCAATGTATCCTTCGGCAACAGAGGTGGATTTCCAACCGCCAAGTATTTTAATTGCCGCAAAATTGCTCCGGCAGCGGCAACCATACGTACTAAACGTCAAATGTATCTGAAATGTCAAAACTAATAAATATTTTTGATGGATTTTAATAAACGTAGGATTGACGGAAAAGTCTTGTAACCAACTCTTATGTTAATCGGTGATTAATAATCTCGCTCATTAACGCGTTCGCTCGCTCCACTCGCTCACGCGTTAAAATCTCTCGATTATTAATCACCTTTATTAACACACTTGCTGGTTAAATAACCATTAAGGACTGTTTACTACTGCGTAAGCAACCTCTTTACGGCCCGGCCGTAAAAAGTGTCCGTAAAGACCACGGCCTGCTAAATTGTGTGCCAAACGTCAAAGTGACGTTTGTCACACAAATCCAGCAGGAAGCAAGCCTTCAACTCCACATAGAAGAAGGCGCAAAAGACTGCTATAACTCCTGAACATACGCTAAAATAACTTGCTCATTCAGAATCTTAACGTCTTTAGGAATATCTTCATCATTTTCTAGAGATGTCATAAGTTACGAGCTGGCTACAACTTAAAACTGCTTACAACCATACACGAAATTGGAAATAACTGACATTTATAAACAACAGTTGCAACGTTCTACGCACTCTCAATCATTCTAAAATGTCATTACACAAACCTAGCGTTTTGATGAAAATAAATTAGAAAAATATAGATATGACCGAATTGTATGTAGGTATTACAAAAACTATTGTACAATACACGTCCGTTAGGGCCTTTACTGCCTCGCCAGTATTATTCGACTCGCTCTTCGAGCTCGTCTCACAAATTCTCTGGCTCGGCAGTAAAGGCTATCCTAACGGACTTCTACTGTAAAATACTATTGTATCACCATACAGGTATATCCAAGGCAATAGTAGATAAAGGTTGGTTAAATTGGACAAAATGTACAGCATTCCAAGTGATGCCATTATTATGACACTTTTTAACTCACATTTCGAGCAGAAATCAAAGTTTTATGTATAGGTCTTTATAGTTTCCAGTTATTTACATTAAGGTCCTAAGCAAGAGACTGAGCACTAGTAGACTAAAAGAGTGATTTAGTTAAGATAATTGTGTTTGCTGGATTTGCAGTTTGAAGTAGTATATCATATGGTAATGCTAGTATTATTTATTCGGTGGTTCAGCATTGTTCTTTAGTATTTCTGAGCGTAGTCTTCCTATTCACCGAAATTCCTTTCGCCGGATAATTATTTCACCGGAAAGCTATTCGCCGGATTGTAGGGTGTGTGTCAGTGTCATATAACGAAATTCGGCAAAGTACTGTGTTTCGTTCTAGCCTGTTTAGGTTAGTTGCAGTCTTTGATTTTTTTTTCACTACCACGGCCGGTGTTGTCCCCACAATCAGCATAGTGTCCTCGATCTTGATATCCGGCGAAATGCATTTCGGTCAAAAGACTTCCGGCGAATCAAATTCCGGCGTGACGGATTCCGGCGAATCTAATTTCGGCGTGACGGATTCCGGCGAATCGAATTTCGGCGAAAAGAATCCGGCGAATGGAAACAGAGCCTTTTTGAGTTGCAAAACAATACATAAATTTTAACTTCATTCTTTTCCGTAAAAACGTACGTAAATATTATAGTTTCAAATATAGCCCCTCTATTACAAATAGTAGCGACATCATGGGGCAAACCTGATGCAAACATGAAAATACAAAAAGTTACTAAACGGTAAATTTCAGTGTAAACAGTGAAAAAATAACAGATCTGAATACCTGAAATCCTTTTCTGCCACTATTTTTACACTTATCGACACAACACCCTAGCATTTCCACGTCCTTGACTTCAAATTAGCCCCCGAAGAGAAAAATGAATAAAAACACGACAACTGTCAATGTCACATTTTAATTTAATTATGCAACTTCCTAGGCGATTTTTAAATATGCTAGAGCCTTAAGGGATACCAACGTGATTTTGCCCCAGCGGCAACATCAATCGTTGTCGCTACTATATGTAAATATAGGGGCTATAGTTTCAAAGTCACCAATATACACTATAAAACGTTTGATGGACAACATAAAAAATTGTAGTTTTAAATTACACCATTAACAATTCACTTATGTAGAAATCATTAATTTAAAAAAACACTGATTGCAAATGTATGTTTATTTGAAATAAACCAATGCATCCTTTTCAGTATTTCGTTTTAACCTGCTGCCAGGCTATTTTTAAGTAAGACCATACATCATATTAGTGTATTGAAAACAGTTGTCTGCGTATGTCATATTTACTTATTTTCATTTGTGCTTGTCCGTTTAGAAAATCTCAATAATGAACGCTATGTTTATTTCACGCTGTATATGGAGTGGATGTGTAAAAGATGAAATTGCGAATAAAGGCAAGTGTTTATTTAGTTAATCTTGTGATTAACTTCGGCGACTATTTGAAAGGTATGCAGAGATAAAATATATTTAAACGAAGGTATTTTTGTGTCTCTAAAATCAACTTAAGAATTTTACACTTCCCTCCCAGTAGACTGTGTCTATTAAGTTAAGTCAAACTGCGACATTCCATACAACTACTTTATTACATTGGTGCAATTTTAATGTCAAAATATCGAAAATTATCCAGACAAAAATTTTAATTAAAAGGGCTTTCGAGCATTATAAAAGGAACTATACTCTAAAAGTGTATGCCTAGGAATTATAGTATAATCAAAAATTATATTTTTTATTTTATTTTCATTTTATGTTGTACTCAACCAACTGCCGTTAGGCCAATTACAGGCGTCGCTGTACATTTTATGGGGGACTTCCAACCCCACTAACGACAGTCATGATGTTATTATGACATCCGCGACCAACTATTTTAGTGGCAGCCGTACCACGAGGCGCCGAGAGAAGCAGCCGTGAAACTCCCAACCAAGTTCTGACCAGAAAGAGCGTTGCTTAACTCTACTGATCGTACGTGGACGCTTGTTCAATCTACACCACCCAGGACCTATATTCATTTAGTATGGCTATGGAATAGTTCCTAATTTATGAATGCAACACTATAAGTTTGACATTTAAGTATAGACGTTATTGCATTCATAAATTTCAAACCATTTCATAGCCATTCTAGATGAAAGTAATTTCTGAATTATCAAGTACTGTCATGATCGCGTCGCCATGGTTGGCGACGCATCAAACAAAAAATAAGAACTTATATATATTTGTTTCACGAAGCCAGTCGTTTTATTAAATGACTTTTATAATAAAGTATGATCAAACATTATTTTCATCTATTAGTATGGCTATGGAATATTTCCTAATGTATACATGCAACTATATTTATACTTAAATGTCAAACTTGACATTTGATTTTTAAGTGATTTATAGTTGGATTCAAAAATTAGGAAATATTCCATAGCCATACCTACTAAATGAAAATAATTTTCGATCATACTATATATTCAACTAACGTTGAGATACTAATCCAAATCTAGTTCTCAACAGTATTGTCACTGTCAATAAATTCACTGAAGGTTGGTCACTTCTCAGTACCAGTGAAAAGTTAAGATTTACTTATTATTTTTAAATTTTATTTGTTAATTCGTTAATAACGAGGGCGGAGTTGTCCTCGAAATGTTCAAGGGGTTTTAACGAATTTGTGACATTTTCAAACCACAGGCTCCAGCAGTGTTTTATTTTTAAGCGTAAGCCCGATTAAAATTGTCTCTAAACTATAGCCCTTACCAATTTAAGTCGTAACAGGACAAGCCTTCAATAACCAAAAATTGAAAACAACATATCTCAATTTTGTCATGTCTAGTTATTTTGCATATACCGAGTAACAACGAGACCAGGGCCATGCTTCTATCTCCGTTACTTATGAATTAATTAGGATGAAATTTCTTACAAGGACACTAGACATATTTTCGGATTGACCTAAGTATAATCAAAATGGCCGACTTCCGTTTTCACCGGAAATAACACTAACTTTGAATTTTTTATCATCCTATATACTTGATGTTTTTCGCAATCTACGACTGAAGTTACATACAACAGTGCTGCCGAATTTGCTTAGATATTACACATTAATATTTAAAAAAAATAATTAATTAATTTTCCTACAGTTTTAGATAAAGATAAAGTAGTGCATGATGCATATCGTTAGATTGGTAATTAAATTTGCTGTTTATTGGCAAGATGGCCCTTGGTAGGTGCCATTTAAAAAAATGACTCCGCTCGTCCCTAAAAAAACTCGTGCCTAAAGTGACGTTTATAAAACGTGTTACATAATATACTATTATTGAGGGTTTGTTATTGACTTCATTGACAAAATAGCTATTGTTATTGGTTGCTAGAGTCAATTAGAACATATTTTTTCAATTCAGAGCCTTCTATCGTAAAAAATAAAAAGTTGAAAAAAAATTGTTTGTTTAAAAAAATGAAAATTTGGCGAGACTAGTTTATGTAATTTGACTTGTAAATTCCGAAAAACAAAATATACAGGCCGATCAATTTAACAAAAGTTGGTATCATTTGCGGTGAAACCGGAAGTCGGCCATTTTGTCTATATTTATCGGTCAATCAGAAATTATCTCTAATATCTTCATATAAAATTTTATCTAAATCGATTCATAAATAAAGAAGATATAAGCATGGCCCTGTTCTCATTGTCACCCGGTATACCAACATAAACGACACCTTAAAATCAGGGGCGTAACTTCAGATTTCGGGCTCCCCCGCGAGAATTTTCTGCGGGTCCCTTATGGGTCCTTAAAAAATCAAGTGGTAAAAACATCAATAATAATAAAACATATAATCAAGATTAGGCACTACAAAACAATATCTTAATTAAGATAGTTAAAAGATAAAAAGGAGATTTTAAGCAATGTGGCTTACGCCTGGCCTTAATGTTTGCAAAATCTATAATAACCTCTTGCAATTCCATTTTATCAGCTATCTCCGATTCGATGGACAATAAAAAAAGATTTTCCAATCTTTCCTGATGATTACTGTTTCTTACATAATTTTTAATTTAGAAAAGCTTCTTTCAGCTGAAATCACCGAAACAGGTAATGTTAAAAATAATAACAGTGCTGTCCCAATTTCAGGAAAAATTGATGATAAATTTCGATTATCAACTATTAAAAACTTAGCAAATTGTTTCACGTTTTTAAACTCTTTTAGTTTATCTAGATTATAAGAATTTTTTGCACAGGAACAAATGTCTATAGGAAATGAAGGTGAATAGTTATTTGTTTCATTAGTACAAAAAATGCATGATTTCGGGACAAGTAAGACAGATATTCTCTTTTAAAATGAATTTAAGTAACTCATTTACCCTTTTATCAATTACATATTATTAATATTATTAAATATCTCTAGCTCCGGTAGAAAACATTTATTCTTAACTGAAAACACAGGTTGGATTCGTCATAATCAAGACTGCTTTTATTCCTGAAAAATTATTTTTGAATTCCGTGACAACTTGTACGTCTGTCGATGTCACTCCAAATCACGCAAGTGCAAAATCAATTACAAATACCTCCCGTTACATTACTTGTCATTCAACAAATATCAAATTAAAATTACCTCACTTCACTCTTTCTATATTTTTCTTTCAGTTTGTACATAAATACCTGTAGCCTGTCACCTCTCCATGGACCTCGATACTCTCCTTTACCAAGCCAAAATCATCCGGTAATCTTATAGAAATCTCCCAACCAACGTCCAGACAAATCCCAGTACGAACTCAACCAAACACCAGAAACCGCAAAAACTTCCCAGCCAAACACGACAAGGCACCTACCACTTCTCTCCAACAGAACTGCCAAAAACTGATCAGCAGCAAATGCCTTCCACGTCTTCCTTCCAAGATTCCCAAGCCACCGACAACTTAGTATCACGAACCTCGACTAGATGCAAGTTACAAGATGTCACTTCAATAACAAGCTTTGTGAATTACAACTCCAGCACATGAAAAACCTATCCACACCACAAGACGCTCACTCTGCTAACAAACTCGATGTAAACCACTTCCAGTAAAACCTTTCCCTGCTATCGAATTCGTATGATGTAATTGATTGACAATAAACTTAATTCTGCATCCAATTCCAGAAATTGCTTTTGTTTATAACCGTATTACATATGGCACTCTCGCCACATCCTTTCGTCTCTACCATCTGCACATCTTCAAATATTTTAAAATTTTATTTTAATTCACAGTCCTTTACATTCGAAACAGATTAAAACTTTTTATAAAGGGTGAATTTTAGAAAATTTTGCCGCTTATAAAGGTATTACATTATTTTTGTCCAAAATTATTTTACATACTAATAATTATTATTATCTCCTTAGTGATCTTGTTTTCCATATATTTTAAAGTTCAACACTCTATATAATCTGTATTACATCCATTTAACCCCACTATTTTGAATGATATTTTTCGAATAGGTATTTGTTATTAATCTTTCTGTTTCTTATATATTATCATTCAATTGAATTTTAATTCTATTTCATTTCTTTACCAAATACATATTAATAATTTTGATATCCTTCTTATACTTAATTCATTTTTGTAATTTTATACTGTATTCTTTTAACCTTTTTAATCTGATATCAAACCATTACAATATTTAAAACGTAATTTAATTGCGGTGAGAGTTTGGGTTCTGGAAGACCATCGTATAGGGTTAAGTTTCTTTAATTTTATAGCGGAATCGCTCGTACTGGAACTTTAAAAATTCCACCAATTTTTGCTTAATTCAAAAAATGTGTATATGTTTTGAACAGTAGCAAAAAAAGATGTAATTTCTCTTACATCTTTAACTGTATCATTAATCACCCAAGTTGAGGTTGTGCGCAGCGTAATGAACGTGAATGTCGAATGCCCACTAAAAAAAAAATCAAAACTTCACTATTTTCCAAGTTAAAATGCACAAATGATTACGTTGTTAAATTATAGAATTCTTACAATACGGGTGGATTAAGTGAACTCAAATTAGCCTCACGACTGCAGGAAATTCGCCACTGTCATTACCGTATGCCCCATATTTGAATTTAAAGGTGGGCTATTCAAAACTACTTTTGATTTTTGCGTGGACATCCCTTTATGATAAAAATTAAAAAAATAGAAGGATATTTTCCTGCTTGCGTTTATTGAATGAAAGAAAACAAAATCAGGGGCCCGTTCGGGCCCCCTCAGGCACAGTCTCTCCCGCGGCCGCAGGGTCTGCGGGTACCAAGTTACGCCACTGCCTAAAATATGCTACTCCGAGAAAACATTGGGAATGGGCTATACTTGACGGCGGAGAGAGGAAGTACCTAGAATTTGTAGTGGCTTCAAAAATCAGGTACCACAACCCTCTTGAGGTAGTAGGGAAGTGTCGAAGGCAGTGTGCAGGCTACTGTGTTCTGAAAAATTAATCGGTTGCCCTAACTGGTATAGTATCAGGCCATAGTCCTCAATGAAGTGTCTAGACTTTACAAATATATAAATTCCTTGTAACTTAACCGGATATAAGCGAAGAATAAATTTTTATTGTAATTGTTAGCTAGCTATTAGACATCGGCAATTTTACATTTTCAAAAATTTGGTACGGTGACTAGGGTCACCACCTTTAAATTTATACAAACCCTGAGATCCTTCATGAGTAAAAAAAATTGTAAAAAAAAGGTTTTCTTCAATGAGAAAAATACAGAATGTTTATAGAAAACAAAAGCAAGCAAATAAAAACAATGTTTTTATTCCTTACTATTAATGGTTAGCAAATATAATACAGGGTGTAACCAAATACTTGCCCATATCGAACGTAAAAAAATCATACTCTTATAAGCATTGTTTGTATTCTTAACCTTTACGGAGATACTAATGGCGCGGAAGGGGGGGGGGGGGGCTAAAATGAGGTTTATAACATTTCACTGTAAATTGGAAAAGGATATTCAAATGAAAATTGGCAAATCTTTTCTACCAGTAGAAGGCTTATTTATGGAAAGATTTTTAATTTTTACGTACGGCTTTAAGAGATTAAAATTAGCAACTCGTATAAATGTTTTTATTAAAAATTCTTAACGGACAAAAATTTGGTTAAAAAATGTATTGGAAAACCTTTTTTGAAAATGTTTTAGGTCGTTATAATTTTTTCTTAAAACCAACAGTTTTTTATAAAACAAATACATTATGGGTTGCCAGTTTCAACATCATAAAGCCATATACATTTTTTTTAAATCTTAAGTAAGTCTTCTATTGGTAGAAAATATTTCCCTGACAAGTGTCTTATTAAATTCAGTACTATTATCCATATATTTTCTAATTTGGTTTACCAAAAAATTATACATACTCTTAATTTAATGAATTGTTATGTTTGAGGTAGAGATTTATCTATTATATAAATATTTTTCTATTGTTTTTTTTTTGTTTATATACGAGTATTTTTGGTATTTTTGTGATTTAAATTACTAAAAATATAAATAGAATAGGCATTCTTTGAATTTCTTTGTCATATTTGTAAAATACTTCTTCAACCATTAATGATATTATATTTTGTAATAATAAAGCTAAGAGATAGAGCAACAAGGTCAACACATCACCATGACACACACCGCACATAATGGTCGCTGCGCAAGTACAAAAGGCGCGCTCCAACTTTGTATCCCAAATCAGGGGCAAGTTGAGCACTGCACTGCCAGATGCAAGCGCATAAAGCACCAGCCTCTACACCGCCAGGTAAAATGAGGTTATCGATAATGCATACATACAATAATCAAGCTTATGCTAATATTATGCATACAATAGTGTTCAGGGGTACTTCAGAAACAGCTAATATGCTAAAGAACGCATCAATAAATATGGTTGAGAACCGCTGTCCTAAAGTTAACGGTTTTGGAGATAATAACGATTTTATTCAAAAAAAGACTCAATGTTATCTAAAAATTATGATTTTTTAAATTACTTTAATAGTGCGAAATGGCAATTTAAACATTTGAATTACGAACACAATAAACAACGAGGTTTGAAAAGAAAAATGGAACCATTATTGAGTCAAGAGATAAGAATCACGAAAGAACGAAAAATACATAAGTACATACATTACCTCCGTATCAAATGAAACTAGATTAAAAACAAAAGGAATACTCAAAAATTCTGTACCTAATAAATTACCTATGAAATAGGTTGCTGAATACGATTGAACCTAGAAAGAATCTAAAGTAGCAGTTTTGCTTTTTAGGTATTAAAGGGTTGAATTCGAAATATAATCCTATTATTTAAGAAAAAGGCAAATAGCAAGAGACATGATAGGTACGCGCCGTGCGCGAAGTTTGCATCTATTATATGAAACATATGTTATTTTCATTGATACAGGGTGTTAGGGAAATGAGTGCAAATATTTTAACTCGTAATAGAACTCGCTAAACCGAACCACTTCTCTATTTATCATTTTTTCGAAAATGCCCTCAAAACTGAGTTAAAATTCAAAACTATTGTACTCTAAAAATGCATACCCGCCTATGGAATAACATTTTAATTTAATGGCACAGGACACAAAAACATTTCTTTTACTTGCAAACCAACAAAAACTGCATAGGTACTGATAAAACGTTTACTTTACATCTGGTCGCCAACGTACAGTTACGGACACCTCAAAGTGCACGGTTTTTTGTTACTATGGTTATTTTTGCGATTTTTCGGCTTATTAAATGGGGGTTTCTCCAGTGGCGTTGCTCGTGATTATAAGAATAGGTACTTATTACTTTTTTAATGTTTGTATTTTAGCAAAGTTTCACAAGTGAACAAACTATACAATAATAATTATGTAAGTATTTAATAAATATGTATCAGTATTCAATTGCTACTACGCTTTGCAGTTTGTTTCGCATAGAGTTGACCAATGTTTCCATATTGTATCCTTCTTTCAGTTCCTTCCAAGCATTTCTTATTCTTTCCCATAATTAATCGGTTTCGTTGGGTGCAAAATCCCCGGTATAGATTTTTGTAGTTAAATAGCCCCAAACATTTTCTATGGGATTCAAGTCCGGACTTCTTGCAGGCCATGGTAATAAATTGATATTATTCTCATCAAACCATCAATGAACAACCCTTGCTGTATGCACAGGACAGTTATCCTGTGAAAATAATGTTATCAATTACGTTAACATAAACAAAATTAATTAATTAAGTAATATCTTGCCTGTTGAAAAGTAAATTGATTAGGAAAGACCTCTCTTACAGATGGCAGCATCACATTTTGCAAAATGTTGCGATCATTTTCAGCATTCAGTCGACCATTAACTCTATAGCATGCCCAAGATCCGTGAGCATTGATCCATCCTCATACGTTTACAGAGAATCATTCACTACTCCTTAAGGGTTGAACATAATATTGCTCCTCAAATATTGAATTTTGTGGTCTACACACCCTTAATCGTCAATTGGTAAATGATTGAAATACCCTTTCACCTGAGAAAACAGTCGTGTTCCAAAAGTCGTCGATCTCATTCAAATAGTCGGTTGCAAATTGTACTCTTCATTTTTTGTTCTCTGGTGCTAAAAAAACTTTTCTTGCAGAAGTCTTTGCTGCCAACGATTTTTAATTTTGAAAGTGCAGCTCTTGCTCACACGCAAATCTGTTGCGACTCGACTCAGCGACCAGTTCTCTTCCAGTTTTGTAATAAATAGCTCGCATTTTCTCTGCTTCTGACAAATGTCTGGGAATTTTCCGAGTTTTCAGTTCTATGACAGTTGATGACAAACGTAAACGTCAAAACTCGACGTCTATGATTAGAATATCGTATTACAAGCTAAAAATCTGCCGTGCACTTTGAGTTGGCCGCAACGGTACTTACCTAAATCAATTGAGGTAGGTAAGTTATTGACCGTATGTCGTTCACCTATAACTTAGAAATACTTACCAAGCGTCTCGTCAAATTTAGGGGAGATAAATAATTGAGAAAATATACGATTAAATGAAAAACGATTCATAGAAAAGTTGTTCATTTTGGTGAGCTCTATCACTGGTTAAACTATTTGCACTCATTTCCATAATACCATAATTGACGGTTAAGTTACATTTAGACATTATTACAAAATTAGTGCAACCCGGAGAAATTATTACAAAACCCGGAGCCCGGAGACGCGGTGTAGAAAACCTGAGACTCCGGGTGAAACTCTGAGAGATGGTCACCCTAACGGTGACCCTCCTTATTTATTTAGTATTTTCAGTTCTGTACTTTATTTCTTAATAGGCTAACAGTCAAACATCTAAATGATATAAAACGGCAGCAAAATTGGTCCAGTAGTTGCAGCTGCACCCACCCACCCTCAAACATTATTTATAAACAATGTTTTTGGAATCCTTGGGCATGACATTACATATTTCCACAAACATTTAAATGCTGAATGTTTGCATGATCAAAATCGCTGTACAAAGTCGCACATTTCTCGTTTTTGTGCGAATTGTTGCCCTATACATTTCCACCTCAGCCTCCTGCGGTCTCGCAGGCGTATGCACAGAGCAAACATCAAAGCAAAGCCTATTCCGTCGGAATCATATGTTTAGAAAGTTGGCGCTTGCGTGGCCGCGTTGTGCAAGCGCGTGGTGGAGAGCGGAACACGCCGATTCCGCTAACTCAACTACTCAACGCAGTCAGCAGTCGTTTCTACCTGTACGCGGAAAGCCCTGTGCAACAGGTGTTCGGTTCTTCTGGTGATATACGAGTTTATGAACCTTTGCGTCCACACGACTGATTACGCTCGTCCCAACTTGATTCTTCATATCGTTCGTTGACGTGGACTATCTCACTCCAGCAAAGAAAAATCGTCGTTGAAGAGCTGCAAGTTATTGTACCACATAGAGCTTGGATTACCGATTGCCATCTCGCGCTAGATAAACGGGCATTGCGGCATCCCTGCTGCATAGCTGTGCGTTGTGCAAGTGGCCAAGTTCTATTTTCCACCGCGGATCGTGTGTGATATGTTCAAAATCCTAACCATGTGATAGTGATGTGATAGTAGTGTTTTTGATGTCACCGTATAGTCGCTACCGGCCCTTGCCGGCTGCAGAGGCGATTAGTGTCCTTCAGCCCCCCGCGGGATGCCGCCCCGCGGGCACCACCACTGCTTGCAGGTTCCTCAGGTGGATATCTAAGTTGGGACCGCAGACCGTCAACAAGCAAGGAATAGGTAAGTTCGGAAAAGTGCTTCTTGTTCGTTACATAAGCCAGCATTTAACGGGGAAGTTAGGATACTCCGGTATGTCGAGCATTCTTAGCTTAGATCCAGTTTTCAACGCAGATTCCCAATTTGCATTTTCTCAATGCTTACTTTATTTCGGTCAAAGTCATATGTGAATTTTTTTTAACTGCATAACTTTGCAAAGATTTTAACCGACTGTAGAAAAGTAGAAACATACTGGAACGGTTCCGGAGTTAGTATTCAAGTGTGGCAGATTTTTTTAACTAATGCGCGGATTCTGCATCTACGCTCGCCTCCATCTGCATGTGGGTTAACAGATATATCGTAGGTCAATCTTGTTACCACGGCAGAATGAAGTTTTACATGAGATCTGGAATAACGATTGGATTGATTATCATGATCTCAGTGTTCAGCTCTTGTAGCTTGTGATCGCATGCTGAGCGATGTTGAAGGAGATTATAGTGGTTGGAAAAACACCTTAGACCAACAGCAAGATAAAAAGAATACATTTGCCAACTAGTTGTGTAGTTGTTGTTATACTCCTCTTATATTAAATTTGTCCAACTGCATTATCACGAAACAATAAATGATTGGACTTTGAACCATTGTTACACATACAATTACCTTTACGACCGAGCCCCGAAAGATAGACTGCAGTAAGTAGTTGACCTTGTAAAAGTGCCATGAAACGCTTGTAAAAAAAGTAAAATATTTATAGTTATGCCTAGTTTAAGACTTCTCACGGATAACCACACCAAAATTAGTTCATTCAAACTTTGCAAGGTTTGACGTAACTCAGAACTGCTGAAAATAGTTAAATAGATAACTTTTAGTAACAAAGTAGAAGGGCTTCCTTTATATAATTACAGCAGTGACCATGAAGTGCGAACTATAAATATACAAAGATAATGAATTCCATATTGGTCAGTAAACTGACATTTGGTTTCCCTGTTATGTTTTAATATAATGCGGAGGACACTTCTTGAAACTACAGTCGTTTTGAAACTTATTTTTGATATTTTATGTTCAAGCCTATCTATATACTATACAGGATGAGTCAATATTCACTCCCCAGCCATCTGATATCTGTCCAACAACTAAAAATAAGACAAAAATGAAGAATACTAAAATTCTGAAAGCTCAGCCGTTTGCAAGTAAAATTGAAGTAAACAAATTTATTTTAAAGTTTTGTTTAATCTCAATAAACCAATACAAGAGAAAACTTAAAACATTATAAAAATTAAACTATCTGATTCAAGGTAAACATCAACAAAACATCCAATTCCTTAAGAAACCCTCAAAAATTTTACAATTTTCGTTAATACACGTGTGTAACCTATGACCTATCACTAAAGTTCCTGGCAACAGAATTAAAATTATCATCATTTAATTCTGCTATTGGTGCAATAAAGTTATTCACTCCGGCAGGCACAGTAAAATAAACCTTTTCTTTTATGTATCCCCACAGCCAAAAATATATTGGAGTTAAGTCAGGAGACCGGGGTGGCCACGCTGTAGGTCCACCCCGGCCAATCCCTTTATTAGAAAAACGGCGATTCGAAATTTCTCGCACTTGTAATGTAAGCATCTGCAGGCGCTCCATCGTGTTATAAAAAAATTGTTGCACGTTTTTGTATCTTTTGTATTTGAATTCATTGAGATTAAACGAAAATTTAAAAAAAATATATATTTATTTCAATTTTAGCTGAAAACGGCTTTCGTAATTTTAGTATTTTTCGTTTTTATCTTATTTTTAATTGTAGAACACATACGAGGGCTGGGGAGTGAATATTGGCTCACCCTGTATAAAATGTTATTTTGTTTTATCAATATTTCATTATTACAACAAACACATATTATAATCATTAACCATTAATGATGAAAACAGTATACAAAAGAGAATTATTTGCTTAAATTTTATTTGGAAGGACAAATAAGTAATGTTCTCGTAATACAAATAAAAAATATAAAACTGAAAAAACACATTTAACTAACACAATATAGTACAGTTAAAGTATGTGTAATATAATATAATTAAGTTTGAACATAAAAATCCATTCAACATCAGTACAATTTTACAAGTAGGTGCGTAATATTACAAAAAATTTAAAAAAACATTTACTCGGGTCTCCTCGCCGAGGCTTAGACCGGGTATCGGGTCCGGGTACCCGGAACCGAAAAACCCTAATCGTGTGATTGGTATCAAGTGCATATACACATTTAAACGGAGGATTTGTGTGAGGTTCCAGGTTCCCATGATGTATTGTTAAAATATCACCTATTGTGATGCAGGAAAATGCAACACCCTAATCACTAAAGTTTTGTTTAAGTTGGTATTTGACTAATGAATAGGACTTACATTTTACAGCTATTGTCATTTCTAACACCCCGATTTCCAGTAACTTCTATCAATCCAACTATCGTTTTTCAGATACTAGGTAATTATGTTATTCCCTTTTCGAAACCTTATAAAACGTAATGTGGGCTTAACTTGTTGATGTTTGGTTTAAATAAATTCGATGTGAATAAAGCATCATTACTCATATTAATATCCGGAATACAATTTAAAATAGGATAACAGGGGGGAATAAAAGGCGAATGGGGTACTAAAAGAGACATACATATTAAATATCTTGGGACTTATAAATGATGTCCTTCAAACTAGCACAAAATGTACGTTTACATTGAAGGGATTTTACGTTTAAATGATATTTGCTGTTTTCTAAAATAAGTAACATATCTAGGATATTATCTTTTTGAAATTTTCATCCCCCAATGGGGTAACAAGCGACACATAGAAATATAAAAACCTACCTATGAAGTCACTGAGAAATTCAAAGACAAAAGACAATAGAATTTAAAAACAAAGCTTTCATAATCTAATAATCAAAAAAACTATTAGGGGCATTTAAAAAGCATTAGAGGTCTTAAATATAAAGATTCCAAAATTTCTCAAAATTTTAATATAAAATATTTTTTTTCTTAATCTTAATATCTACTACTAAACATAATAGTGCAATACCTACATATACCTATACGTGAACTTAAGGCTATTTTGTAACACTTTTGATTTATTGGTTTAAAAGTTTGTATTTTTTGTTTATTTTCATGAGAGTGTCTCTTTAATTGTATAGTTTCTGCAGCCAATTAACTCAATAATTAACTGTTAACGTCATCGCTACAACGAAACCCATTTGTTGTGTGTTGTTGGCATATTGTTGGACCACTAAGCTGCAACGAATTTAATATCTGATATTTCCCTGACATATCTTTAATTTGAGAAAATAAGAGACGTACAAATGCAAATGTCATCAAAATGGACCAGGAGCGGAATATGCTGCTCGTGGGGTGAAATAATAAATAGGCTCAAATATCAACAATTTAATAGACTTGGTGAACTACCAACCTTAAGTCAGTAGTTCAAAAAATAAGTTACGAACTTCTTTGAAACATTTTTCGTACGTTGTTGTACCAACCTAATGTATTAAATGCACTTAAGACTGTAACTGATGTAGTTATTTCGTCATAATCGTAGGCTTCATTTCCAAATTACAATTTTCCGCAATCTCCTATTCCTCCCTGCGAGGGGTTACTCACAACGGGATATCCCGTGTACACTTGCTAGGAGATATCGGGAGATCTTGGGGATATCTAAGGGAGGTCTTAGGAAATCTCAGGAGGTTTGAGGAAATCTCGGGAGATATCGGGATATCTTGGGGATATCTAAAGGAGGTCTGAGGAAATCTAAGGAGGTTTGAGGAAATCTTAGGAAATCTCGGGAGATATCGGGAGATCTTGGGGATATCTAGGGGAGGTCTGAAGAAATCTCGAGAGGTTTTGGGAAATCTCTGGAGATCTTTTGATATCTCTGGGTAATCCGGAAGTTTTTGTTCCGCCAGTGTTTTTTTAAACTTGGGTGCATGAGCCTACAATATGACGGACCGGAATGCGAGGAAAACAATAGGAACCAACATCGTGTTAGGTGAAATTTGGAACCCATGAGAGTTTTTTTAATTTTGTGTAACATCAAAATGTATATAATTAATAACATATTTAAAATTAAATAAATAAACTGAAATAGATATAAACATTTGTAATATAATGAATATCTATAAAATTAATACGAGATGAAACAACATACCAGGAAGTCTCTTATGTTGATAACTGTTCAAAGAAGTTAAATGTCGAGGAGAGTTAAAATATTTAATAGTTAATTTAAAAACTTCATACTCTGCTAGCAAAACAATGGTCTAATTACCCGACTAAAGAGGCTTACATGTTTAGCAACAATATATGTAGATACTCGATAACAATTTAGGCACTCTTGAAACATTTCGGTTTTTTTTTTAAATGCGCTATTGTTGACATAAATTGTCACTTCTTTCAACCGTATAACAAAAAACAAAATTGTATGCTCATGCAAAATTGATATTGGAAATAACAAATTAAACAGTTACTGCTGGCTGCACAATCAATTAATGTAAAGCTGACTTGTTCATGTAGTATCTGTTATGGAAAAAACTGAACTTCAAATGACTTTAGATCTGAATAAATGAAACTGATTTTGAAACTTTAACACTAAAATAATTATTCAAGCAAAATTTGGCTAACTTGCAGTTTGAAAATTATTGAAAGAATGTTTTGTACAAAATGAATCACAATTCAGCGAGAATTATTGTTTCATTACAAAAACTTTCATTTTCATTTCATTAATTCTTTAAGGAACTTCGTCGAGCCTTGATAATAGTTTTCGCACAGATGCATTAAATAAAGTGGGTAAGAGTGAATATAGAGATTATTTTGGACCATTATATGAGAAACATCCTAAACATTTTTAAAATTTTGGTCCGCAAAAAACATTCGTTTTAACTCTTGCAATATGTGTTGCATATAAAGTGAATGTCACCCCTAGTAATGACGGTAACTCCAAAAAAAAAAAATAGCAAGAAAAAGAAGACATAATATAGACATGACGGAGACGGAAAATACTAAGCGAAATATGGAAACCAATAGTACCACAGATAATGGTCATGCGTCCAGTATAATTAAAAAATAAATATTGTAAAACACTATCGGATGGAATGCTAAAATCTGATAATTTAAGTAAAATGTGATATTTAGAAATAATTGTCAAATATGATATTGAAAAGGAAATTATATGTGAGGTAATATGTTTCATGTGTAATGGAAAAATTTTGATAAAGAATATGAGTAAGTCTCCTACCAAACGATGGCTTGCTGGAAATTTTTACAAACATTTAAAAACCCATGAAATATTGGTAAAATCGGTGGCCGAGAGGGGAAACATCAATTCAATTTTGAATTATTTAACACCTGCAGCTGGATCTACAGGTCATGAAGCTGGAACTACTGAAAAATACAGCAATGAAACAACAAACAGTACAGAAGATTCTCTCGTGGATGAAAATGCATCAGAAAGTAGCCGGAAAATTATTGAACTTAATGAAAACGATTGCCAAGATTTTCTTCAAGCGCAGGGGCTATAGAGATGGGCCCCATCCGCACGAAAAATCGACAAGATACGTTTCATAAAATGTATGAGGTGCAAGTTCTCAGTTGTTCTCAGTCTCAGTGCAAACGTCCTAAATATTTTAGAGCAGAAAAGAGAAGAAGAAAACGAGACAACCTTATAACGTTATAACACACGATTACTGGGAAACTGACGACTTCTTCCCAGTTATTAACAAAGTAGAACTTTTAATCAATAAAAACAATGTATTAAAAAAAATCTTTTAAATAACTTGAAAGAAGACAGTTTCACAGCTGCAAAAACTGATACATGCGAAACGGATAAATTAACGCCCTTTTTAAATTTATTACGTAATCATGCCATTTCTAACGAGAAAAGAAATAAACATAATAAGTTTGACAATTCACTGAGAGAATTTTGTACGACTTCTTTCTGATTGGTGGAAGGCTTCTGTACTAGTCTCTTTATGCTAATTTAAAAACATTATACTATCCGTTTTCACGATAACATGAAGGATAAATAACAATACAAACATAGAAGGACATTTTTACTTTTAAGAACTTAAAAACTTTTTTTTAGAAAGAAATTTGCCACTGGAGATTTGGATCAGCGAAGATGCAACCGGTATAACTAACCGAATTCAGTATGTTCTAAAACGAATAAATTAGTGGGCTTTGTTTTGCCGTTGGATAAAGTGTCTGGTCTACCCTATGTTAACTCATTTTGTGTTTTATGGATGACACAAGTAAAAAAATCTAGTGTGATACACGCACACAACTTCCTTTTACAGTGATCTTATAATTAGCCAAACATTTTATTTTTAATTTTTAAGCATTTGTCAAAATTTTTCAAAAATTAAATTCTACAGAAACCGTACAAAATAAAGCGTTAGTTGAAGAGACAAATTTTCTCTAAAATTATAAGCTGAATTCAAAAATATCATAATATACCGGATGTTCTATTTAAAATAGGAGTTAATAAAAAAATAGGAAAAAAAAACAACAAAAGAAACCCATTTTAGAGGTATTCATCTGGAAAATCACCTGTTTCACATCATTACACATTAAAAATGTAATAAAAATGTAAAGTTTGAAAAAAACCGTTAGAACCGTTTTTGAAAGAATCGAAAAAAAAATATGAAAAATCACAAGAGTAAACACCATACTTCCGGTTATGCGATTTTCTTCAAAAGCTTGCTGTCGCATCTAGATAGTACACAAAACTTATATATAAAGTTTCAACGCCATACCTCTTTTCGTTTTTGAGATATTTTGTTCACAGACAGACAAATAGACCAATGAACAAAAACATGTTTTTTGGGTTCAGGGGACTCTAAAACGTGAAGATATGTTGAAAATTAAATTTATAATATTTGGGAAAGGAAGTAAAAATAACAAATTTTGTCTCTGCAATACAAAAATCTATTTGTAAAAACTAATAATTGTGGGAAATATGAAAACAATATGCAATGTTGTGAAGAGCAATATTCAGAGGGTCGTAAAGCCTAGTAAGCATACAAACTTCTCTTTGGGCTACTAAAAATTTTAATAGATGCAAATAGTTTGAGAATTTGACAAAATTACATGAGATCTCGGGGAAATCTTGTGATATTTGCGACAATCGCGAGAACTTTTGGGAGATATGAGGGAAATCCCAGAGGCTCTGGGGAAATCTGGGGAGATCTCGGGAGATCTTGGGAGATCTGGGGGGATATCTCGGGAGATCTGGGGATATCTCTCGGAAATCTAGGAGGTCCAGGGAGGTCTGAGGATATCTGAGGGAGATCCCGGGAAATCTTTTATGCGAGGATATCTCCTGTACACTTAAATCCTTGGTGATTGACCCCTCGCCTCCCTGTTACCCTAGAAAGAAGAAAATTAACTAATCATTTAATTAACACTATATTTCCATCCCTTATTAGTTCTACATTCTACCCTAAGCCTAAGCCCTAAGTAATATTTGTTGAACGAGATTCCCTGGTTAGATTTTAATTGGCGTTTGGGCTCCGCCTCCAACGTTTCATTGACGGCCTTCGAGTGCTGGAGATGTACGAAATTATGGCAAAGCAATGAGGAAAAAATGTGAATCACGTTACGAAGTACTAAATCTGTTAAATTAGAGCAACGGTGTATATTCCAATTATTAATAATGTCCAAAATTGGACATCGCGCTCTTGGTTCGCGCTCTTGGTTCTTAAGTTATGTCCAAAAACATATATTTCAGTGTTTGTTTGTTTCGCGACAAGTCGATTATTAGGATAAGTAGAAACAAAACAATCTTGACATTATTAGGGCGCAAGAGAAATTAAAATCGTTATTTAAGATTTTCATTTTTTTTCATAATAGCCGGGAAGTTGACATCAATTTTCTTATTCTAAATGCACATCAATAAGAGCTATGACACTTTTCTTTTTTCAGTGAAATAAGGTTTGATACACTTATTTTAATAAATAACCGATATGCGCAAAGGAAGTATTTTTACAACAGTAATATCCCAAGTGCATTAAAATAGCCGATTAAATTTTGACTTTTTCTGGGAGCATAAGAAATTTTGCTAGTAAATTTTTCGCTCAACAAGAATCCCGAGTGTGTAGCACGAGGGTTTTGGAGCGGAAATTTTGCGAGATATTTCTTCAGAGCAAAACACAAAAATGTATTCAGGCTAGTCTACATGCACGCGGGATGTTCGGCGTGATTATTTCCTGAATAAATAGATAAAATTCAGTTGGTGAAGCACCTTTAATAATCATGTTAAAATTATTCACAAGCGACAAAATTTTGACGTTTGAATTTTTGGCATGGTGATTATTATGGATATGAAGGAAATAATCATAGTGAACAGTCATTGATTAATAAACGAAAGCTTCAATTCGCACTACGATTGTTTTATAGTTGTACTTTAAAAATTGCTCTTCTTGATTGTGTCATAGCCGTCCTTGAAAATAAGAAAGTTGGTATCAACATCTCGAAAATTATGAAAAAAATGTCAATCTAAAATAACATTTTAATTCTTCTTTAAAAAGTGTGCCCATATTGTCAAGATATGTCATTTTTATGTAACCCAATAATCTGTCATAACTTAAAAACTAAAACTGCTAGGTCCAATTTCTTTTTGAACATTATTCAGCATTGAAATAACTTTGCTCAAATTTATTTAACCTACTTTGTTATCTTTTAATATAACCGACATCTCCATGCTTAAGGACGAAAAACGGGCATTCTATATAATATATAATAAAATAATTCACAAATGATTGTAGAAAGAAAAAATTGAAATTTGACAAAGTATGTATTCATGTTTCTTAAGCTCAGTAATTTGTATCCTGTTAATTTAAAAATTGATATTTATGGTGTACTTATAATTTATTCAGTAGTTTCAAGCTATTAATTAAATACACGATATTGTGTTAGTATTTTTATCTATCCATAACGTCAGTATTAGATCACACCAAAAAATCCTTTCGCTGAGATTCTAATTTGAGTGGTTTGGTCCGTAGATGGTCTAGTACATAATTTCTAATTTTATAGCTGCAATTAATATTAATTGTCACGTCTTTAAATTATATCGACGCCGAAAGAAAAGCAAAGAAAGAGAGAGTTGTGCGTTGGACCATCGCGATGCATATTCCACCTTGGCCTTTACGTATATTATTCTAAAATGCACAAAAATTCACTTAATTATCCGTTTAGTATTCAGTTATACGTTTTATGATTGTGAAAGGTTGGAATTGTCGAAATGACAGTCTATGTATGATTTACGAAACAAATGGGAAAACTTCAGAAATGCTAATGCTGTTGTAATGTGAAAGAAGAAGAAATAGTTCAAGCAAGTGATGTTGTTTTAGTAAAGGTCAGATTGAAATAATCCCTAAATTTGCATTAATATCTTAACTTGGTATTTTTGCTGAAGGTCTAAACAATGAATCAGATGTAGAGAAATTAGTTTTTATATGGGAGGAGACGAAAAGGATGGAGATAAAGGTGTCGATAAGTTAATCGCCATGCTAATGAGACGTTTTTATCTGTTAAGTATGTCAAGGCACAGGAAGAACAAAGCGACAATTGTTTTGTGTAAATCTGAACATGGTAGTAGCGATGGTGTTGGATTAGACAAAGCACCTGGATGTTATTGTTTTTCATTGTCACATTTCAAATTTGTAGTTCTAAATGAAAGTACATTATTTTTCCTACATAAGAAAAACGAGGAAGTTAATTTAGAAACATTATTTTGAATTTGTAGTGCACACCAAATGCTATGCTATAATTGTTCACGGCTGAATAATTTGGCATATATGTAATTAACTATAAGCATTGGCAGTTCATGGCATAATATATATGCATTGATCAGTCATTCCTGTTACACTTTCCGTTAAGGAAGTAAATAATTACCTGCTCGTTTGATTCAGGAAGGCGCGGTTTGACAGTTTCCTTTTCGTTTTCATGGACCTCTGTAGAAAAAGCAAACCCATTTCCTTTTCAACGTTCCTTACAGCTTCAGTATTTGATAGTGATTTTAAAGCTAAGAAGCAATGTTGAAACTTGGAAAATCTAGGTTCGGGCTAGCAACATCTCGTTATGTGCAGCCTCAATGTCTGGTTTCTGTTCCCTACCGTTACTGTAACGGATATGTTTATAAATGGTTTCGGCGTCTGAATAACTGTCTTAAAAATTATTACAACTCTCGTGGCATTGTTACTTATATCAAAGTTTGAAGAAAATTGAATTTTTTAGTTGATTAAAACGTCAGAAGATGGAGTGTTACACAAATATGCCAATTAAAAATAAATGAAATTGGAATGTTGAAGAAATGAAATATGGCCAATATAAAAAAATATTAGAAGTAACAGGTTTCTAATTTTAATAAATTTTCGGAGTTGGTTTAATACAAATTGGGGAAAAGTCCTGTGTAAATCTTCGATATTCTCAGGTAACGTGTATATATTTTCATAACCCACAAAAATCTCACGCACTCTGCTAACCTTTTGAAAATGAAATTGATTTATATAAATTTTGTGTCATTAATTTTTCTTCGTGACCCCAAGGAAAGTGGAAATACGGTACTCTATGAAGAAGAGATGAAGTGGGGGAAGACGAATGGAACAACCACGAAATTCTTCCAAATGTGGGGTTTGAAAATGGCATTGTATTAAATTAAGGCAAAGAAAATTATGGTTGTCCAATGAGTGGAAAGTTAAAGAGTGTTGCTATATAAACCACAGAAATAGGACTGTTTATGAAATAGATCACCTGACCATAATATGGAAAGACGCCTTTCCTTGCATGATATTCACCTGGCGGTGCCTTCAATTCGTTTTGTGTACATTTACACTATGCCAGAAGTTGTATTACGAAAAAGACGCCGTGATAATTATTGTGCCCGGTAGAAAGGGCGTTGAGATGCGTAGAATGAAATTATTAGATAGATAGAGAAACTTTTAAATTATACCGTTTAAAAATCCACTCTTATTGAATAGTAAACGTGGGCATAACGACTGCAATTTTGTATTTCTATGCACGTCCACATACCCTTCAAAACATCAATCATTCGTAAAATTCGACCACCATAACTTACCGCATAATTTAAAATTAACAGTTTGTTGTATCATTCTTGCCCATTGAACTATTCCTAGCAGAATAATCTGTAGAGATATCTGATAATTATCTGTAGCCAAAATAAACGCCGCAATTACAGATTGTTTTGTGTCGTAACTAATACTAGGTATTGCTTATCTGAACTAATGTAATAATAATCGGCCTGCCTAAAGAGAAAGTCATACAGCCATTAAATCGTTTCCTATATTATAGTTGGTATTATTTGCCCACATGCAATTACTTCCCCATTATTGTCAGTGATGATGTTAATGATATTTCTTAATCAAAATTGATTAGTGATCGCCATTATAGTCAGACACCATAATCAGACAATTGCCACGATTGAAGCTGTATGTAATTTATTTTTGGAAGGCCAGTAATTAATTACATATATTATTATTATTGTTATATGCATGTTTCAGCGAGAAATCTTAGGAACTATATAGAAGCTGTTGAAATTTAGTCGAACAAATGATTTTGTCCCTTCGATTTCCCTTGCCGATTAATTTAACGCTTTAACTTTTATGAAAGTACCCAGCGTTTTTGGAATTTTTGCAAGATAAGTTGCCCAATAAATAAGCCTGAATGAATCGTAGCTAGAAGCCGACGTACAGTTACCAAATATTAGAAAGTTGGGCTGGCAGGTGTAACTTGCATTTTTAATTTTTTCGGACTGTTATATACATCCGCTTCTTATTTCTCTTATTAGTTACGTAACTGCTTAATTGCTTTGTTGAATTGAAAGGATTAGTTATTGCCTAACTAGCACTAAGTGCCTAATTAAGCTTTTATCGCTTTGCGCGAAAAGTAGGAAAGCTAACCGTTAATTCAGAAGTTCGCAAGGATGATAGATGCAGGCGGCTGCTAGGGTTATAATTAAAATCCAATTAGTTTCAAAAATGCGCCAATGTTAAAACAGTTGCAGACAATCAATTCAGCAGCTCAGACAGGTTGTCAAGACCCGTTAATAAAAGTTAGATTGGATATTGCACGTTGCTTACGATAGAAAATAAAAACAAGCCCAGCTTTTATAAAAACGTAACGAAAGGGTGTTCATCATTTTTATTTTATTTTAGTTAAAAGTATATATCCTGGCATTAATTTTGTATGTGTCGAAAAAAAATGTTTTAGGTAGCTCGAAATTTCCAGTACGTGAAGCCTCTCCATAACGGACATATGAAACTGTCCGTTGTAGAGGGGTGTCCGTTATTGGGAGTTTTTAACCATATACAGTGTGTTTCACTTTACATGGAAGCACCCCTGTATTTTCTTTGTTTTTGTATGAATCTATTTGAATTTTTTACCAGTTGTACAACCCACCAAGAGGCATCTATTCATGTCCTTGAGTGCAAATGACGTTTTTGGTCTTGCCTACTACGATCAAGAACTTGGGTCGTATTGTCAATATTTTGCATCGCGTTAGAGTTACAGCAAAAAGTTATTAAGAAAAGTTGTTTAGAATCAAAAGAATACCCCAAATACCGATTTTCGTTTAATAATTCGAAGTTTTAATTTTTATCCTTAAATTTGTCCAAGTCCCAAATTTCAACTTTTAATTTGGTATCAAATGGTGCCATAGAAAAACAACATTTTTATTATTGTTGCAAACGTCATTAGCTTTTAATAATGGCTGAATTACGTTTAACTGTAGCTGAGAAAGTAGAAATAATTCAAATTACTGGTAAAAATGCAAGATCCAATAGAGAAGTAGCTAGAATATTTAATGGAAGGCATCCAGGGCGTGCACCTATTTTTCCTGGCACTTAGTTTCTGACGATGCAGGCAGCGGCAAATTTTCAATGGTGCAATAGTTACATTTAATGCCATATCTCAGGAGGATTAGCGTCATAAACCGCCAAAATCATTGCCTCCGAGGGATGCTCTCGAACTATTCTTCTTGGTCTGGGGTTAACGACATTTCCAGTTAAATTATAAAGTTGATTAATTTTTGAAACAGTTTCAGGATAAATAGGTGCACGCCCTGGATGTCTTCCATTAAATATTCTAGCTACTTCTCTATTGGATCTTGCATTTTCACCATTAATTCGAATTATTTCTACTTTCTCAGCTACAGTTAAACGTAATTCAGCCATTATTAAAAGCTAATGACGTTTGCAACAATAATAAAGATGTTGTTTCTCAATGGCACCATTTGATACCAAATTAAAAGTTGAAATTTGGAACTTGGACAAATTTATGGATAAAAATTAAAAATTTGAATTGTTAAACGAAAATGGGTATTTGGGGTATTCTTTTGATTCTAAACAACTTTGCTTAATAACTTTTTGCTGTAACTCTAACGCGATGCAAAATATTGACAATACGACCCATGTTCTTGATCGTAGTAGGCAAGGCCAAAACCGTCATTTGCGCTCAAGGACATGAATATATGCTTCTTGGCGAGTTGTACAACTGGTAAAAAATTCAAATCGATTCATACAAAAACAAAGAAAATACAGGGGTGCTTCCATGTAAAGTGAAACACACTGTATATTTCCTACAGTACACTAAAAACCGTCCGTTGTGTAGAGGTGTCCGCTATTGGGAGGTGTCCATTAAGAGAGGGTTCACTGTATTTAAGACCTACCAGGTAGAATCGTTACTTGGGATGGTGACATTTACGTAAAATTAAAGGGGTGTTTTAAAAAGTAAATCCCAGACTTGTCGTAGCTGTGGTTAAGGAAAATTAGGCTTTGAAATTTTCGTAAAATGCGAATGCAAGGCATACATTTTTCTACCAGTCAATGTACAAAATTGTGCAGCTTGTGTCTGTTGATATTGTTTGTGTAATTTTTATTGTTATTGTGTTGTACTATAAGAAATCATTAATATAAAATAACCGTAACTTGTATAATTTACTAAAAAATTGCATTAAAAGGTAATATTTAATTTTATTCGCAACCATATATTACTGACTTTTAAAAAGTTGGAAAATGAGCTATTCCCAACTTGTAACTTTCCAACCGGTCGAAAAAGTGATTGCCGGTTGGAAATGAATCCATTCCCGACCGCTGTGTAGGTAGGGACAATGGAAATCTCGTTGATCCATTCATGCGCGATCCATTCCCGACCGCTAAGTAGGTAGGGACACTGGGAATCTGGTTGATCCATTCATGCGCGTCACAACAAGTACCATAATATAATAATTTTTCCAATTATTGTTTAGAATAAAGTGGTTGCGAATAAAATAGTATACATACCACGGTGAAAAGTTTCATTCCTGTCTCGATATAAAGTTCACCTCGACGCTACGCGTCTCGGTTAACTACTTAATCTCTCGACAGGAATGAAACACTTTCCACCTCGGTATGTAATATACTATTTCCCTTTTCGGGAATCATTTTTATAGGCTAAGCACCAATAATTTATTAGCACCACACGAACTGTAGTACAAAAACCATTAGCATTATTGCAAGGCTGCATTGATTCATGTGAGAAATTCAGATTTCCACGACTCACCAGATTTGCAATTTTCTGCATTTCCAGCCCGAGGCTGCCCAGTTAATTAAATAATTTCAAATTAATGTGACTCACAACGTCACAACTCACGCCGATCTGGATTAATGAGAATCCATTTCGAAATGCAAGCACATAATTAATACTGCTATGCAGATTTCCAGTCGCCTTCCTGTGCAGATCGTAGCTAACCAGAAAGGGAAGTTGGCACATTTTAGAGCTGTCGTCGCATCATAAAGGAATGAATCGGCGGATTACTTCGCCGACTTTGCGATCGATGATTTTAAATTGCGACACTTCCAGCAAAATTACCCAATTCCAAACAAAACCAATTAGAAGTTTATTGCGCATCTATTTCGCAACCGCGCGTAATTGCACAGTCCCATGAAGTGCTTGCAACCTTAATTTAAGTTTGTGACACGCCGTCTTCCAGTATTTGGATTTGGATTACTCCATCGGCGGCGATTCGTTGCCATTGTGCAATTTCGTCATTTCACGATTGGTCTTGCGCTACGGAATTTCGTATTTGGGCCAGCTGGGACCACTTGAAATGGGCAGTGAATGTTTGATGAAAGTTTGTTCCTAGTCTCGAGGACAGCCCCAATGTGTACTGTAACTGTCTAAACCATAAAAAGAACCATAGGAGAACCTATGGAAGGAAGTTGCATGCTACAGAATTCCTTCGGTAGAATATTGCAGGAATTCAGTGATTAGAATCCCTTAAATGGACCACGCTAATTGCCTGCATGTTTAGTATTGCGGAAGTGCATTTAGATTGTGATATGGCAAGGATTTTTGACCGTTGTTGCAAAATGAGTAGGAAGTAAGTGTTGATTGCTTTAGAATGGTTGATTGTAATTTTAACAATCTTAATGTTCTACGTTAGTTACTATTTAACTTTTAATTCGTCGTGCGCTTTGAAAGCCACTTATACCCGACTCGTATGCTAACATTTTAAATAGGTTACATACATAATAATAATAATAATAATCTAAACAAAGGAGAAGCTAGCAAGGTTCATCCAGTAAATACAGTGATGTAATTGTGTACTTATAGTGGCTTCTTAGATGTATGAGCCAACTTGGTACTGACGTTTGTTTAGGTGACGTCGCTAGTGTAAAATTCTAAATTAATTGTGTAGACATTAAATAGGGTACTTCTACTTTTATTTCCTCACTCAGCAATGATTTCACCACGAATGCAACTCTTTTACTGTGACGGGCTATAATTGACTGACAAAACAGTAATGATTTATTTCCGATTGATAAATTTTCATTTTCAATTGTTTATTAATTAACGACAAGATGAATAATGTTCATGTGAAATATTCGTTTATTGTTCGATTTTGTTGAATAATGACACAAGACGGTTATCGGCATACGTCATCTTCTAAGGAAAATTTTGATTTCTGTTGATTGATTGTTGTTGAATTATTTTATTACTTAGAGCAATGTATCAAATAATCGTTCCATTAACTGATTTCTTGCCCTGCTACATAGTTGCCTTAGAATTAGCCGATTCTTCCAAGAAAATAGCTATCATGAAATAGGGCCTACCAGGTGTAGACGGTTGCTTCAAAGCAATTACGTTGGGCAGATGGTTCTTTTGGCGTTCTTGCCTGTACGCAATAAAGCCATGGGTGCCATTATTCGTCCGAGTTCTACAGAAGAATTATTTCTCCGTATATTTGAGTTATTCCGACTGCTGATTTTGAAAATCAAGTATAACTAAACCATTCTTCAAATTTATTACATTGTGTATTGTTTGCGCAACTGTACTTCCTTGGATTGTGCTATACATAAAATCATATGAAACTAAGCTTTGGGTAATACTTTTTTATGAGATATTTCCAATCATTCCCGAGCTTCGAACTAGAAGAATAGTCCAAATAAAAATATACCTGAATGCGTGATTAGTGTTCGGTCGTTAGCTGCTTAAAATGAAAAGTAATTGTATTTTGTTGTACCTAAAGACTCGAATGTATTGCACAATAGTTTCTAGGTCCGAATAAAATGTACAAGTTTCTCTTTAACGAATATCCTAAAATCTTTTTTTCGACGACTGACATCGAAAGTAGATTTTTCTCACTGTCATTTGACAACAGAAAGTTGACATTTGCCGCTGAGCGTGCGTTTTCATCATTTTGCCGCTCGCCGAGCGTTTTGGGTTTCCGCGTGAACAAAATAGGTAGCCACGTCCGAATGTTTCCTTGACAACGCCCGTCATTTGTGGAAATAATCGCGTCACATGTCATATAAACTGCGCAAGTAATGTTAACTTGATTGTCAATTAATTTTTGCGATAAAACGAAATTTGATATTTTCCTTTAATAATATGCCCAGTCGTCGAAAAAATAGTATGTGTGTTTCGAGCTAAAAGTGCGCTTGCCGCTTTTGCATGATTGCTGGTTTCGACTTCGTCTCAACCAGCAATATTCATGCGCAAGCGGCAAGAATGCACTTTCAGCTCTTAACATACAATATACTATTTTCGTACACTAGCATTGAAAGAGCTACTTTGCCGTACAATTTATTAATCAGAAAGTTGCACTTTGCGGTATTCGTACGGCAAAGTAGTATTTTGCGGTATTCGTACGGCAAAGTAGCACTTTGCCGTACGTTTCCTTAGTTACAACACATATAATATTACATTACATTAATATTACTCTACTTATTTGCTATATACGAGGATAAATTTAGTATTCCGTTTTGTATGCTAGTGTACGAAAAAATATTGTACGAAACTCGTATGAAAGTGGCTTTTCCATACTCGTCTCGAAATTCCGGACTCGGCCTAACGGCCTCTTCCGGAAACATCTCACTCGTACTGAAAAGCTCCACTTTCTATACTTGTTACGTAAATTACTATTATTTGTTAAATTAATTTTTACGCCTGTGACTTCGTTTAAGTCTAAATATTCCGATTTCTAGTTTCGGTCCTACTGTGTGCAACAAAAAGGTTTTAGTAATAGTTAATTGATTGTTCACGTCTTAATCTGCTGTTCAGTTCAGTTCACCACTGCTTGTGGCGTAATGAATAACTTACGGAATTGCTCTTCTCAAGTTCGCCTTTTTCATGTCGTATAAAATTTAATTTTTATTTCGACAAGCAAGTCTAAGTGTGATGGCAGCACAGTTTAAAATAGTTACTTAGACCACAAGTGTTAGAAGTTTTTTTCACAAGTGTGGAGGGTTATTAAACGAGGCGAAGCCGAGTTTAATATTCCACACCCGTGAAAAATAAACACGCTAACACGAGTTGTCTATAAGATTTTTTAAAATTTCATTAAATATTTAATTCCAAGCCTATTTTCTATAGAATTGTATTTGCCTTCATTTTAGTCGAGTACGTTGGTCAGTTTTGGTAACTAAGGAAACGTCTGTTTAAAATCGTTCATTCCTAAATTAAAAGCAAACTAGCAGTCCAGTGAGACAAATGTCTCATTTAATAAAACAAAAAAGACCGTTTTGCAAATAGAACGCGTATTCACCACACGTACGTATATGACGTCATTGTTGGTAGCAAACTACCAGTCGCATTCGCCTTGATAAAATTT
Organism: Agriotes lineatus; assembly: GCA_940337035.1. Lineage (NCBI taxonomy): Eukaryota > Metazoa > Arthropoda > Insecta > Coleoptera > Elateridae > Agriotes > Agriotes lineatus. The sequence continues at coordinate 83,948,549 of OW679199.1, read as the reverse complement.
GCCTAGAATCTAACCTAAAGGATAGTTAAGATAATAATTAGTGTTAGAGACTGAAATTCGGTTCCTGACCTGACATGACCATTCCAAACATAACTTTAATAACTTTTTTCTCTATCTCTTACGGTTTGGCTGCTGAAACAGCATCCCAGACAGACAAAACAGCGTCCCGGACCGACACGTCTATTAGATAAAGGATTAATTTAAAAAAGCCTACTTTTTTAAATGAAATTTTAAAAATGTTATTTTTGTAATTGTCAAGAACATTTGATTAAAATATAATTATAGTTATTAATTAAATTCTTCACTATTTGTTGATGTGCTGTGATGAGCTTTGGTTCAATTCTATGAATGAAAGAACACTAGAAGTTGAGATTTTGCAATTTACAATCAGGTTTCAAACTAAATTCAATTTCATTTTGAATAATTTATATATTTTTTCTGAAATAATATTTTAATAACGTGATGGTTTTGCGAAAAAATTTGAATATCTAAATGTTCGTGTAAGTAAAATACATTATTAAGCCCTTAACTAGCATTATGTGTGTACTACCAACTAACGTTAAAAATTTAAATACTTGAATATTTTCAATCTGAAAGAAGCAGGTAGTGGTATTTCTGAACTGTGGGGATTATGGTTTAATACAGGGTGTTGAAACAAAGGTCGGACATTCTACCGACTTATACAGTGTGTCCCAGGATTGATGTTACAAGAGGTGAGATGGGTTAAACATTTTTGAATTTTATTTCAAGATTGTGGGATTCGATCCTGCTTGGTTTGAAAAGAATTTTAAGCATATTTTCAGTTTTTGAAAAACAAGTAGGCCTTGACAGGGAATCGAAAACTATTTTATTTTCAGGTCAACTACCCTTTCTGTTTATGATACGGCAAATTGTATTAAGAAAAGTTGTTCAGAATTAGAAATTATGACCATATACGACATTTCAGAAAGATCTGTCGACTTAGATTAAACCGTCATTTTTAATAAATGCAATTTGTTTAATCTAAAAACTAACGGTTTAATCTAAGTCGACGGATCCTTCTGAAATTTTGTATAGGGCAGTAATTTCTCATTCTGAACAATTTTTCTTAATAAAATTTTACCGTATCATGAACAAAAAGCGTAGTTTACCTGAAAATAAAATACTTTTATCTAAAAAATAACGGGTTTTTATAATTCGATAGATCTTTCTAAAATTTTGTATAGGGCTATAATTTATCATTATAAACAACTTTTCTTAATAAAATTTTGCCGTATCATGAACAAAAAGGTTAGTTTACCTGAAAATAAAATAGTTTTCGCTTCCCTGTCAAGGCCTACTTGTTTTTGAAAAACTGAAAATATTCTTAAAATTCTTTTCAAACTAAGCAGGATCGAGTCCCAGAACCTTAAAATAAAATTCAAAAATTTTTAGACCATCTCACCTCTTGTAACATCAATGCTGGGACACACTGTAGATATCATCAATACAAACAAAAAAGTCATAATAAACATGGGTCCCGAAACTCTTCGTTTCCGAGGTACAGCATGTTAAAGTAAAAAAAAAGTTTATTGTTATCTAAAAGACTCTTTGAACGATTTTAATGAAATGTTTCCAACTTCTCTATAACTTTATGAGGTACCTTTTAGACCTATTACAGTTGATCCAGTAATTCCAGCGCCGTGCCTGCGTGAGATGTCGATTAAGTTTTTTTTACAAAAAATAACGCCCATCCAAGTTTTTGCAATTTTCATATTTTTTTCTAATATAGCAACTTTTTTGTGTCGAGTTTTTTTCGTATCTCGGTTTGTTTTCAAAAAAAACAAAATAAAGCAATATTTTTGCTCATCCCTGAACCTAAACCACAAAACCTAAAATGCTTCAAAATCTTAAAAACCCCGTAACCAATATTTTAGTGAAACTTTGAAGGTTTATTGACGCTAGGATCATGTTTTGGCGCACTTAGATTTAAATTATTTATCTCAGGGGCAGCCGGGATTTTTTTTAACCTTATAACGCCCTGATCTCGGAAACAAAGAGTTTCCGGACCCATGTTTATTAGGACTTTTGTTTATATTGATAATATCTATAAGTGGGTGAAATATCCGACCTTTTTTTTCAACATCCTGTATATCCCTTTCCAACTTTGGTGAGCTTTGCTGGAATTGTATGTTAAATACTACAAAGGTATATCATAGTCTCTATAATCCGCATTGAGTGGGACTGAGAGGTGTTCGGATTAGCGAATTATCCAGTCGTTTTAAGATTTCATTCTGAAAGAAAACATTTTTGTACTTATGTTTTATCATATTTCTCATTTTAAAGCATTAACAACACGAGTAATTTTTATTTCACGAATATAAACTGCCGATAAGCGCTGCTTGCTTTCACGGAAGCATTGGAGCCAGATCGAAGTGAAGCTCAACTTTTTGGCAGACAGGGACGGGGGAAGAGCGGCGATGAAGGTGGCCAAAGATCGGATATTTTTACATCGAATGGGAGCCACCTCAGCGTAGGCTCAAGCTATCAGCAGTCGCGGTCACGAGTTTCGAGTTTTTGATTACAACTTTCGCACGTAGAGTGACTTTCGAATAAACGCCGCGCGCGTATTCAGAAACTGTTAATGTCGTCTTTAGACACAGTTACTTAAATAACTATGATCTGTATTATACTCCTAATTTACAGGAAATTGTCGCACGTCGTGAAATAATTTACGTAAATCATGTAAATATCTATCCATATCTTTGTATCTCAAACAATTGAGATACATTTTTTTTGGGTTGAATTGTACATTTAAATAAAAGAGATATTCGGGATGTTGGTGTCTGTCTTAGTCTATAAAGGGGTGGAAAATACATTGTAGGTTTGGATGCTTGGATGCTTCTATACCATCCAAATTCTCCACGAGCCGTCACTGGTATGTATTGTCTTTAGTTATCGCATTATATAGCTGGATTTCTTTAGTTATTACACATTGTTCTTTCCCAATAGACATTTTAGGCCCTGTGATTTTTAATATTTTGATGGTACGTTAGTAACTAGTAGCTATTTTTAGGAACGACTTTGCATCTCTGAAATAATAAACGTTCCTAGAATTCTGAACATTCATCCCCTGACAGTCGAAGGCGTATTTATTTACCTTGTGAAGTTAATTAAAAACTGTCGTATGCAGTTTATTTTAATTCCGTTCGTTCGTTTTTAAGTGATCGATCAACCGTTTATGACTTAACATATGTAGTTCAATATTTTGAATTTTGGTTTCTATGCAAAATAATTTCAATGATGAAATAACTGTCAGATCTGTGGCTCTATAAACATATGTAACAGCAGCCAACTTGATTTGAAATTTATATGACTACTGTATATACATATTTATAAATAAGTTAAAGTTAAGGAGGCAAGAACTTATGTGTTTAAGGCTTCATAACGCTAATGGATATTCCTATTCAACTGCCAAATGCTTTTTTTAATAGCGATGTTTGTAAGAGCGGCATGTTTAAAATACCTCAAAGTAGCTAAAATGATTTTTATAGCAAACCTAACGTCTGTGTTATAAAATCTGCTGCTGCAGCAGCAGTACCAACCACGAGTTACAAATGGTTGGTTATTAAACCATAAAATGCCAGTGCATAAACAAGTTATGACAAACCGGTAACTAGTGACAGCGTCGGGTTCCGATGCAACTTATGGGCATAGCAAAGTGGCAGTTGTAGCAGCTTGAAGAAGCACCGTGTCAGTTTAAGAACTTCGTTTATCGGAATCCTCTAATGAATTACGAACCGAAATAGCAGCCTGAATTTCCGCCTATTAACAAGCCATAATGGCGATGTTTACACACCCGGAATCATATCAACGACGATCGCGTTCCCGTCCTGTCTGCCTCTAATTGATGAAGATTGATTGAGACATTTCGCAGGGAGTTTGCCGATTGATGAAGGCTGAAATACATTAGTACAGATTTTAAGTAACAGGCGGCGGGCTATGTTTTTGGATTTAGCTGAAACTCTCATACAAATAACGGCTGAATAGATAAGAAATCTCTTTTAACATTCGCTTTAATAGATAGATGTATCGAGATTGGGAATCTAATAGTAATAATCGGATTTTTCTACTCCAGCGTGGAGTACTTACTTCTTTACTCAAATACGTGAGGAAAGTGAAAATTTTTTCTACTCTTATAATCATACTGTGATTGGCTAAAACTGACAATGTTAAATTGCAAAACTAAATTCCTTACAGAATGCGACACCGATGTAGGAAAAATGTACAGTTGGTTTCATTGAAAATGGACTACACGTCACTTTTTTCTAGGATAAATAAGGCTTTACTTAAAATATCTAGTTATTATTAGTTGGCACTTCGTATAATTAGGTAACTTTATAAATACAAGTTGACAGTCCAAAAATTATCTGTCGATTTCAATTAAATCAAGTGTACGTAACTCCTCCGGAAACGCCCTTTACGGGACTTCTATGCATGTGCCTAGGCTTCCTGTAACGATGCTTTTACCGGAGAAGTTATGTAAAGTATTATTATTTTCAGTTCAAACTCGTAAATCCAATTTAAAATAGGACAAACATAGTCGAACCTAACTTCTAAAAACATTTGACTTTCTATGTATATTTTTTAGCTCATTCCAAGGCCGATGCTTTTGAGCTTGACCGTTAACTTTACATACATTTTGTTTAAAAGTACTACCTATTAGTTGCATTGGAGGTTGCGTTTGTAATGCCTAAGGCAAAGTCGTTGCATCTCACTTATACTTTTTAACATTTACACTGTGCGGTTGATGCAATGTAGCTTTTTACACTACAATATATGTTTTGGATTTTGAATAAATTAAAATTATATTGTTTTTAATATTGCGAATATATTATATACAAGTTGCACCAAGAGTAACGTATAATGTCTCAAATGGTTACTATGATTCTGGCTCTTCAAATTGAAATATAAAAATTGGTGCTTCGTCCACTGTGACAAGTGGGAAGTGCGGTTGACCAATGGATATGACCAGGAAATTTTCTCACTGATTTTCCACTAGATGATCGGCCAATGTTATTACACGTTCGGCGCATTTCACTTTAAATTAGGCTAAAGTTGTAAATACGAGTAAATAATAATAAATAATATCGAACATGTCTATGCATAATTGCAGGATTTAACTAACAGAAAGCGTGAGAAATTTAATTATTGATGAAGAGCGCGAGAAAGAATCGTGCAAATATTGAATTGAACTTAAAAAATAAAACCAGAACTATGGCATTTCACGGAAAGATCAAGTACGAACAAAAGCAAGTATAAGTGGTTAGAATAATTTTAAAAAACCCTATGGACGAAGTAAAAAAAGAATGGTGAAATTTGAAAGACCATAGATCTCTGTGTAATCTTGTACAGCTCCGAAATACAGGTTCTGAAAAAAAGATCGTACATCCAAGTGAAAAATCAGCGCTGGCAGAACTACAAATATCGATATTCCAAATACAGTAGACTCTCGATTATCCGGTTTGAGGGTTAATCGTAGGGCAACCATTAGTACCAGTACAGGCTACAGATATTAATTGGCGATTATTTCAAATCTCTGTGTACACGGAAAACCAAGTTTAAAAATATACGGTACCCCCCACCCAAGAAAAGCGCCCTTCCGTGCTTTTTAGAGATATTTGACTCAGAGTGGTTTTCGATATGAGGGCATTTCAATACTTCGTACACTTCGCGTCGAAGTAATTAGTGTATTATGATTTGTTATACATTTTACATTATTACCTATAGGTATGTCTACGTTTTTCTACATTTTGCATTATTCGTGATTTTCAGTTATCCGTGTATCCCCCCCCCCCCCCCCCCCCGTTATTACTTCGGATAATTGAGAGTTTACTGTACATTAAATAAGTAAATAGAAGCAATGATGACAACAGAGAAAACTGGAAAAATGTCCGATAGATATCACCCGCGTGAGAAAGGGGATTCTGGTCAACCCAGAAAAAGATGAAAATAAATGAAGATCAATATGAAGTCTGAACAGATTAAGATGCGTAATCCTAGTAGCAAGAGAAGAGAATGAAAACATCTTTAACCAAATGACGCTAAAAATTACGCAGAATATTTATGAATGAACGCCACATGTCAAGGTAATGCTAATTTTAACTGAATTTAATTCCAACGTTTGCAAGTGCTTGGTAACGAGATATTTAGGTTAACTTTTTTGATGAATTTGGAAATGCTTACTTAAATTTATATTTGCTGTCAGCTGCACACGTGTTTCTAAACTGTAGTAATCGGCCATTAATGACTATAAATACATTTAGTCCCGTCTGTAATATTAGCAGAGATACTTTGATATTTATGTTAATCAAGTTGAAGTAATAGAAGTTAGTAAATGTTACTCATGTTCAAGAATTTCCACATCTACGAGTCAATTAACTGTTTTTGCAATGATCTTGTATAAATGTAAACAAAAAGTCTGAACTGCCCGCATTTACGACCGAAGACGTACACGTTGTACACGTTTTTCCTATCAGTTCGTGCAATAGAACTTTAATTGACATTAATATAATTAATAAATATCAATATTCTTGTTTAGTGTGCAATTTGCATTTGCAACAATTATTTTTACCGGAATTTAATATAATTATGATCAGTTTGAATTTCATGTTGTAGTGATTGCCTGTGGAATGACACATATGTAAGTGACTATGCCTGTATAAATGCTTTGCTCTTGTTAATCTACATTTTATCTGTTTGGAGCCTTGAAATTTGCATTCACACTAATTTAAATTGCTTAAAATTAGCGCTGTTCGTAAAAACTAGTTTTTCGTTTCGATATAGTTCTTCAAGTGCTTTGGGTGAGATTTATACTGTTAATTGTATGTTGTTTGCACTAGATATTTATTGTAATAATATGAACAGAGTTCTCTAAGAAAGTAATTTTTCAAAAATAATTATTTGACCCCGTAACACCGTTATAATTAAAAATATTTTTTCATGTTTTTGACCAATATTAAAATTAATCAAACTTGAAAAAGCGAGTTAGTTTATTAGTTCAGTGGAAAGCATCGCATATTGTATTTTAAACCGTGGAAAAATGCGTTTCATTCAAAAATACGTACTTACGTCAGAATTTAATATTGTTGCCAATATAGTTGTTAAAAAGCGTAAAGTTCATCGGGTGGTACTATTTTTATTTTTGTGTTCGTCGTCAACAGTTTCGTCCTTGGATTTTCTATGTAATGGACTAGACCAATTTGTATTTTTAAACGAAACAAAACTACAAGTGTCATATCTTTCTCCCTCGGTCTCTCTGGTGGTGATAACTTTCTTCATTTTGTTTGCTGCAGCGCATTGCTGTTTTATATCGACTTCTCTCTTTGGGATTTGTACCGTAGCGTAACCTCAGTCGACCCTGGGCATTTTTCCAATCCACGATTTCTTCTTCAGTGATCGTTTTGAACAATTCTTCGTATCTCTTTCTTTTATGATGGAATCTATAGATGTTGAATTTTTTTGTAGGAATCAAGCTTCAATTTCTTTCGCCACACATAATTTGTTACGGAAAGATCAAGTACTATCTAAGACAGGGTTGGAAGTGTACTTTTTGCCGTTTTGTATTCAGGAAGTCCCGAGGCACACAGATTTGAGATTCGGGTCTAATTATTTTTTCCGGGATTTAAATTGGTCTTCATGCATACATTTTGCAGGCAGGCGACTTACCCAAAAATTCCATAATGTCACTTCGGTCTAGGAGTTGTGGATCAGAAACACGACACCGGGAAAAGCGATGCGATCCGCGGGCCCTTTCATGGGGTATTGGTCACACACGCTCGTAAGCACAAGACAGCTAAATTCCACAATCGGAAATGCAAACAAGAATAAACAAACATCTGCTTTCACGTAGTATCTCGTAGAATGTCGTGGTCAGGGGCGTTCTTCAGGTGCACCGTCGATGAGATGGCTGTAATATCTATAAAGCGAATGCTTACCGTATCTAGTTTTTATTAGCCGAATGCTTACTAGATTAATGAGCTACACCTGATGTCTGCATCTACGATTGTCGCCTTCGTAAAATACCAAAATCACAAGGTATTTGTGGGAAATGGGCATCCAGGATTCCTGGATCAGTGATAATTGCTTATTTAGATCAAGGGTTAGTAATCATCTCGCCGGTTGTTCGCTAATCCAGGCACATAGTGCACTATCGTGATACCGATTGAGCACCAACCCAATAATAACATGAGCAACGACTCAACAAAAAAGCTGTACAATCAATGCAGCAATACCAACAATGAAACAGTCTTAACGCGGTTGCACAATAGAACTACATACAACCTCCATTGCAAAGCTACTCAAGCAATAAAATCTATTACAGACCTTATTTTTTCACCCCTCTCTTATTAATCCACATAATTACCACAAGCTACATTGCAAAAGCACATAATAGCTCTGGTGTTGGAATGCCACCCCCTGTGGTATCAGATTTCACATCCACATACACATACGACGGCATTGACTGACAGGTTAACCTCGAGATTTTAGTGACTACCCCCGGCCCCGGTCTAGAGTAACTTAGAAATATTTGGAACGTAATATATATTCCCATTTTACTATGGCGAGACTTCAGGGCAGATTCTACAACCTGACTAGAAAATTGCAGCAGTTACCAGCCTTAACTACGCTTAGGAACACTAGGGTTAATAGTTTTGAATTGAAATACATTGAGATGCGTTTCTCTTTTTCTAAACGTTTGTCTAGTCGTTTAAAAACGATTAACTTCAATAACCAACTGAGTTTAATTGAAAAGTAGGCATGCAGATATACACACGCCTGTCTATTCCTTCACAGAAATCCATTTAGATGACATGCTTACGTCAAAATTCCAATCGACCGGTGGACTAGTTACATGTTCCACAGGAGCCATTAACCATTCATGAAATCGCGAAGTGACATTTTTGCGCCAGTAGATCGAGCTGTGCATTATTGATGGTGATATAAAACTAAAATTGCTTTTCATCGGATATTGTAGAACTGTCAGTTTGGTTTTACTAGAAGTTGTTCGACGTTTTCCCATTTACGGACGTATCGTTCGTCTGACGCTCTTCACAGCAACATTTGCCTTTTAAAACGCGTAATTGTGTTGGCGCAGCTGTTGGTTCTCATCAAAGCGGTGTCGTATTTGTCGCCAGCCTCTGACAGGTTTTCCATAAGGATGGCGTTTATAGCATACTTCTAAGGAGATCGATATTTGTACTACTTCTGGAAATTCGCTTAGGAAGGGGTTTATACTTTTATGTATTAATGCATTGTAGGAAAAGATACTGTTCAGAATTGAAAATTAATTTTACATAGGTGAATTCTTTAAAGCATTTGCTATAGGCGTAGCGAAAAAATACAAGAGACATACGGGTGCCAATAGTAAAACTCCTTTAATAACCTCTTTTAATATTCTCTTCTGTGTCGTTTTTGAAATCATGAGTAATAGCAGCAAGTTTTCATTTCTTTGTATTTACATATTTTTCTCTATTCAAATATCAATTGTTTACTTTTATAGTTATTATATTTTCTACTGTTTATTGTGTTTTTGTAATGTGTTCTTCTTTTAACCCAGCTTCATGAATTGAAATGGTATTTGTTAAAGAATTATGTTTTCACTGTCTCCATTTAAGTGAAGGTTGAACCCCGAACGCATAGTGGGATTTCAGTGATTTATTAATTTTGAGGTTCTATTCCTATCAGCTGTTAATGCATCTTCATCACAATCCCTATTGATTGGTCAAATGAGTCTCAATTTAATTTGAACTAAGCATATAACATCGGACTAAATATTAGGATGAGGAATTGAAATTTTACGAGAACAGTGGTAAAGCACTCGAAGGAAACAAGAAACGATACGTTATCCTTATGGGAGATTTTAATGCGAAGTTAGGGAAAAACGAAGAAAGCGAAACGTGTATAAGAAATCATGGATACGGGATTACAAATGATAGAGGAGAAATACTTGCTAGCTTTCTTGAAGAACATCAATTTAAGCCGTGAGTTTCTTCTTCAAGAAAAAGGAATTGGAAATGGGTATGTCGTAGACCAGCATCGCAGTGCATAAAAATATCGTCTTTAAACCAAATACAAAGTAGTGATCATAGAATGGTTAAAGCTAGAGTTGTATTGACTACAAAGATCACGAGACGGAAGCTTATAAAAAATAACCATAAAGTGGCGAATATACAGACAACAATTGAAAATCTGAACGAATATTAGAACAAAATTGAACAAACTCATTTCTCATAAATGTATGTAACTCAAACTTCGAAAACACAGATATTGACGACGAATAACTACATAATAGAAACCATTACTAAAACCACAAAGCAAGTTACGAGAGGAAAACCAAAAAACAGACAGAAAACAGAGTAAGATCTCTAAGGCAGCCAAAGAGCTGATGGTTAGAAGAAATTAGGAAAACGTTAAAATAACACGAGAAGAACTGAAAAGTAGTAACAAAGTAATAATAAGATTGGTTAGGGAAGATATATAATGAACAAGCCATTAAGAAAGCCATTGAACAGAATATAGAACCAAAAATATTCAAAAAGAAGGTAGCCAAAGGAGAAATAGTTATTACAACCTTGAGAGATGAAGATGCAATACCCATTGAACTTCTTAAGATGTATCAAGAAGTTCTCTCTCAAACATTTCAAAGATCTGCTCCTGGCGTAAATCCGATCGGAAAGAGATAAGCACTTACAAAACACTGCTCAGAGGAATTAACATCAATAAGTATATGAGATAAAAATTAGGCCCAAATCTATAAAAACCATTTAATCATTACATATACCAAGCAAAAAGGAAAAGGGTACAATAAAGATCTTAAAAAGTATAGAACTGTTTTCCTCATACCCTAGCTTTATAAGCGTTCAGAAAGAGATGTAGCGCAATCGATCATAACGTATGGGACATAAGTTTTGAGAAAAAGTTTGCCTTGAAATTTCTACTCGATTTTGATGTCTCATCTAGTTACCATGAAACCGGTAAACGAATCATGTTTTGTTTTTATTGATAAACGTCAAATTTATTCAATAACTTAGTTCAAAATGTCATACAAATTAGAAGTTCGCAAAAGCATCTATCGCTGTGTTGGACGGTTGCCCAAACGTGAAATTGTTACCTTGTTCACAGATCAAAATGGTAGCCAGGCAACGATTTATAGGACAATAAGAGAATGCGAAGAGGGTATACTTTGCACTAATTTGCCGAAAACTGGAAGACCTCATGTTTTGGCACAAAACAGGATTAATAGACTGGTACAATCCGCTCAAGACAGAATTGGCATCTCTAGTCGAAAACTAGGTCGCAGTTTTGGGGTCTCATCCAAGACCGTCCCGAGAATTTTGTCCAGAAATGCTGTACATTATAGAAAAAGAAGGGAAAAAGTTGTCTGGACGGTCTTGTATGGGACCCCAAAACGGCGACCTAGCTTTCGACTAGAGATTCCAATTCTGTCTTGAGCGGATTGTACCAGTCTATTAATCCTGTTTTGTGCCAAAACTGGAAGACCTCATGGTCTTCCAGTTTTCGGCAAATTAGTGCAAGGTATACCCTCTTCGCATTCTCTTATTGTCCTATAAATCGTTGCCTGGCTACCATTTTGATCTGTGAACAAAGTAACAATTTCACGTTTGGGCAACCGTCCAACACAGCGATAGATGCTTTTGCGAACTTCAAGTTTGCACGACATTTTGAACAAAGTTATTGAATAAATTTGCCGTTTATCAATAAAAACAAAACATAATTCGTTTACCAGTTTCATGGTAACTAGATCAGACATCAAAATCAAGTAGAAATTTCAAGGCAAACTTTTTCTCAAAACTTATGTCCCATACGTTATACATACAGTACGCCAACTAATGGAGAAAAGTCAGGAATACCATCAACCTATGCAATATTTGATGTTGATTTATTTCGAAAAGGCATTTGACACCATTGAGAAATAGGCAATATAAATTCACTCAAAAGATGCAAGATCGACTTTCGCTAATCAATCTTATCAATGCCCTCTACAAAAATGATACGCTGAGACGATACATACAGAAACAGAGTCCGTAAACATAGAACGCGAAATAAGACAGGGAGATATTATCTCCCCCAAACTTTTCATTAATGCCCTCGAATATATATTTAAGATTCTCAACTAGAAAACTGTCTTCTATTCTTGAAGTGTATGTTAGCTTTAATGAATTCTCCATATCTGAAGCAGAGAGCATACATATTTTTTCGTCCAGTTGAAATTTTTATAATTATTCCATTTTTTGTTCTGCTTTTTGAGATTTTAATAATGTGTGTTGCTACTCAGCGACAAACCGTTTGCTTTATCTGCGATTCTACTTGCTAACAATAGTTTGATATTAGCACCAAGTCGATGGTGATATCCTTTGCGAGTTATTATATGAGTTGCAGCTGCTGTGCAGCGCCTTTCATGTTTTGTCAGAAAGGCAATTTTGGCCTTTAAAATTCCTAAACCACAAAAACGTTTAGCGTGAGATGCCACTCCCTCTGTAAAAGCCAGTAATCATTTTCACTTAAATGGCATTTAAAAGACATCGCAAATCATAACACGAAAATGCTCTTATCAAGCCATTGAAGGTTGGCAGAATCGCGCATCGAAAAGAACGTTGTAGAGCAGTATAAATCACAATAGGATTTTGGTAGTAATTTTTATATATCTTGCGTAGTTACTTGCATAGCATAATTCTCCGCTTTGGATGTAAAATTGGTATAACGGAATATGCTGGATGTAAATAGATCAGTGACCCGGTCATCGGGGAGAACGGAAGCAACAGTATTCTGCAACACTGACAAAGGTCGTAGCGACTGATTAGGGTTTGAGTGGATGTATTATTTATCAATGTGGACTTTGCAAGATATATAGGTTGGAGTTTGGTAGGGGTTGCTGTCCCGTCACTTAGGAGTGATACTTGTTGGTAGTATCAATTATTTGGTTTGGTGGTTCTCAGATATGTTTGTTTGTTATACCTATGTTAATATGTTTTAAATAAATATTTATTTCCGTTTTCTTTTTTTAGTAGGTAACAGGATGAGTCCGAACTACTGTTAGTGTCTGAAGTCTTACCAATTAGCGTCCATGCAAGTTGAAGTATATGACACGGCAAGGTTGACATTTGGTAGCAAACATGCAAAACCTTGGCATTTAATATTTTCATAGTTTTTTTTTCATAGCAGTTACTAACGTCTGTAATAGTTTGTTAAAAACAAAAGCTCTCGCGTTTAAGGTACCCAAGTCTTTGTCGTATCTCATTGACTGTTGCTTTGTCAATATTTCACGGTAGAACTTGAATCATCATTTGCTGCTTCCTCATTTATAAGAACACCTGCTGTCAATATAATTTAAAAAGTTCTTGGATGTGTTTCCTTCAGCTTGTAAAATCAAATGCGCAGTTGGTTAAGGTTATAGAAGACATTAAGCCATAATATAAGTCGTAGTGACATGACGTGCTTATGTACAATTAGAATGATATAAATAAAAACTACATTAATTGAAGCATTATACAAATACAGAATTTCAATTATTAAGCTACCTACGTAGAAACATGCTGGTTATTACGAGAGGAAGATGATTCACATCTAAATGCAGTCGTTAATATAGCACGGCGGCGTCTGATTTACCGTAGAATTTTATGGAAATGTTCTTTGCCCATTTTAATTAAATATATTAACTTGATGAGGCTCGTTAAATATGTAATGACGCGAAATTAAGGTTGTACCTAACCAGTAGAGAACAGATGGTTGCTTCATCATCACTTGGATTACAAGCAGCATAACGAGGGAGTTACGCTCTTTCTCGCTCCAATAACTGTCCAACTCATTCATTTGCCTGTGCATAGAAATAGTAATAATCGTGGATTTTTTGTTCATTGTGTTTGTATCCGAATCGCTCCGTTTACATTTATTATTCAGTTCAGTACGTCTGCTTTCCGTGTGGGAATTAGCTACATGATATTTGCCGCCGTTGTTTGCGTGTTTGCGCCAGACGGCGAGGGGTTTGTTCGTTTATGGTTTAATCGTGATATTGGCGCATAGAATTTTTATTTCCAGGAAGTCATTTGAGGTAATTCGCGCACGAATCCAATAAGAAAAGGCTCCATCGATCAAACTGGAAGAATAAAAAGGACGAATTGATTCTCATCCACAAGAAAATTAGAAGGTTCGCTCGACTACTATATCACACTCTTTGCTTTGATTAATGTAATGTCTGGAAGAGGTCAGTGTGATGGTAGATTTTTCATTGACCGACTTTTAGATTTTCACGTAATTTTCCGCCGAGATAAATCTGAACTCTTGTGGCTAATGTGAACATTCGTGTTCTAATCCAATTTCCTACTTTTTTTATACCATTTTCGGTGTAAACTGTTGTAAGTTGTGATCTTGTGATCCTCTTGGCAACTCCTCCATGGAGTGTACTACCTGGAGTTTTGCATGTACAATATCAGTTTCATGTAAGTGTTTAAAGTAATTTTATTAAAACATTTAACCCTGCATTTGATAGTGTATCACAAGTGGAAATTCATATGCACGAATGATAATTGCGCCAGCACTGATAAATCACACCGAAATAAATTGAGATTCTAATATTCTACTGTTTATAATATAAAGTAAAGTGGACTAGATGTACATTACATTACATTTGGTTACTAGTTTCGTTGTGATGTCTTCGAATTTTGCGACCTATGTGGCATTTTAGTTGATATGAACCGTCCGCTTCCGCGCAACGGTCCGTATCGGCGCCGTTGGTGTGGCGTCGCTTTGTCTGCACGCGACTCCGGCCAACAATTTTTATACAAGCTGTTAAACAGCACTATCTTGAGAACAAAAACAGCTCTGTTTAAATTAAGCTGGACAAAGAATTAATACAAAATTTAAAACCCTCCGCTGCCCGTTGGGGTGACACCGCGCTAACGGTTAAATACGTAGGTTACACGGTAAGAACCAAGAAGCGCTGCCTAGTACAGGTTGGATGGAAATCCAGATACCTGCATAAAAACGTCAGTTAATAAAAGTTAGGCACGGCAGTCTAATTAATCCAAAGATACATTCCCGTGATTAAATTTAAATACTTTCTCAGGCACACCAATGGGATTGTGCTTGATGTCAAAATGCACGTCTGTTTTAATCATTTATACATTTAAAACAAAAATCGTTTATTCTAGTTTGTGTACGAACTGTACTAGAATCATTTACTATCAAACATGATTCTTTTATTTCAGCCACTAATTTCTTGTAAATCTGAAGTTCTTTTTTACGATTTTGTAATACGCTTCGGTTACGTAGTCGCACTTGGCACTTTTTGTCGACAAAACTCGCCCCCTCCTTTTAAAGTGATATTAGTCCAAATATGTGAGGTGGCCAACGCACATGTATTATTGCGTGTTGATAGATTATTTTAAAATATTATGAATAACAATATTCCTTCTGGAGGAAAAGTAATTGTCTGAGGTGCAGATTTTAGGCAAGTTTTAGCTATATCATCAGCAGAAGTAGAAAAATTAGATGCGATAACTTTTTAGCAAAAATTACTAGTATTCGAAACGAGTCTGATAGTATAATTATTAAACATGCTTCAGCCATACATTATACATGAAGTTTTAATGCAAGTTTTGTTTGCATCATCACCAATATCATTTCTTTTATTACCAGCAGTGATTTATACCTGAGTGTGGTCTAACATGCGATTGTTAATTATTGTTAGTCTTCTAAATCAAAGTTGCGCCAATTATTATATAAAATGTAGTTCGTGACGCAGTGGTGGTGTAATATTTAAATTGAAGTAAGCATTTCCGTTAGCACGAAGTAATTAGTAGAGAAAACTTGTGATTACCATAATTATAGTAAAATGAAGCAATTTGCTTACTATGTATAAACAAAAAGGTCATTTCCAGGAAAACAGGCGTTGATTGTTTGTATAAATCAGTCAAGTGATGTAACAGTTGTTGTATGTAAGTAAAATTACGTGACGATTGTGAGTAGTAGTAGCGTTTGCATTGCGTTGTTTTTTAAGGGCAGTTTTTGCTTGTCGGTTAGCTGATGTTGCAACTGTTTGAAATAGTAGATTATGCAATGAGGGAGAGAAATTGCACTGAAGCAAAATAGCATTCTCTCCGAGTTGCATATACTATTATTTTTCACGTTGCAGGAAGGTTTAAAACGAAAACCCGTTTTTTTTAAACGTCATTTATTGACATTTTAGTTACAATTATTTTAAAATTAGTAGCCTATGGTAAATTTTAAAGTTGGTGCCACTGTAAGTCATTATCACAAGAGCTCAGAATTATGTCAAATTCGAGGTTAGCAGGTTAGGTTTTGTGTCAGTTTGCGTCAAATCTGACGCAAAACCTAACCTGATAACCTCGAATTTGACATAATTGTTGTGTCAGTCATAATGAAAACTCCCTAGGGAAATTTTTGTCTTATTTAGTCTCTAGGGAGTAAATGTTTTACTTCTGTCACAATTTTGATGCTATAGAAACCGACTTCTACTCCCGGTCGTGGAAAAATAATTGTTTTTGTTAACTTGACTTACTTTACTTAATAAAGCCTTTCTACCTTGTGGCGTAAGACTGTTTGAGTTGAGTAGTGGTTCTATTCATGGGTTTCAACTTGTCTTGCACATCCTTTGATTTTGAACGTACTGCCTCCCACATTATACCGGGTGGCCATAAATATCTGATATCACATTACCTTTGGAATCAATACCGCTTTATTGAAGTGATGAATCCAACTAAACTAAATGTCATTAATGTCATCACAACTAAAATTCCTATCTGTCAAAAATTATTACAGATTGCAATAAGTAATGGAGTTAGAACAGGAAATTTTTATAGTCGAGTCGTAGGCTAAACTGCAGAATCCGGGGCACATTCCCCTCCTCTTATTGCATTTTATTATATTACATAGGTACCAACACTTATCGTAATTGAAATATAATGCTAACCAACATTTATAAGTAGCTAATTTCATGGCTACCGGGATCTCAGATATTTATGGCCACCCGGTAGTTCTTGATTCTGCTACCTCCTTTAGTTCCTCGTTCCAATTTTTTTCTCGGCCTCCATTTTTTTGTTCATTCCTTTTGGTCTAGCTGCAAACGCTTTTTTAATTGTTCTGTCGTTGTCCATTCTTATTAAAGAGCCACTCGGCCACTCCAACTGTCTATCTTGGGCTGTTGCCATTATCGCCTTTATGTTGAACTTTTCCTGGTACACCCTTCGACTCTGCTACGGTGTTTTTGCACTGTTCTCCAGGACTCACAGCCGTAGGTGAGTATTGGTGTTACATTTTTTTTAATACTACAACTTTGGCTTCTTTGGGTGCTTCCTTTTTTCTAAAAACGTGGACTTTATGGAATGGCAGTCTTCCTGCGGCTCCTAGTTTTTCATTAAATCTCATCGTCTGGTTTTTCGTTTCCCTCGATCCAAACTCCTAAATATTTAAACTTCACCAGTCATTGAAAATGCTTGCTTTGTTACGTATACAAATTGCAGCAGTTAAATGTGATGTTGACAATTTCATATGGCAACATTTCCAAATTTTTAGATCTGGAAAAATTTGCACTGGAAATAAATCCTACAACTTTTAACCTCAATAATCTATCAACTGTGGCTGTGCCTGATTTTACTACTGAGCTCATTTCCTTGCTGCACTGAATGTTTAGCAATCGCGTGTTACACTAATTCGACAAGGGAATCCTTTCAGAACGCACATTTTCCGCAGTTGTTAGAACTAGAAGTTGGGCTTGCGTAATATTGGACTTTCACTCTCCTCAGTCCGCCAGGGCAAAGATCCTGCCGTACTTTCACAGTTATTAAGTCTGCACGGCCCGTAATTTACTAGAAATCTCTAGAAGTGTGCATGTTGAGTCCATGCCCGAATGCGCACGTTATGGCGCTTGCTATAACCGCCGGTTCTTCATTTCAGCTGGCTCTTGTCCGTTGTGGTATTGCGAAATGCTAATTCCATCAGCAACTGGTATCGCATTTGGCCATTACGAAATTACTAATAATAATAGCCTGTTGGGTGTATTGGAACTTATAGATTAATGCTTATCGAAGATTGTTCTGGGTATAATTAAAGAAAATGTTAAAAGGTGTCTGGGCATATCATACCAATTTATTCATAGATCTTTAGTAATATTCTTATATCATCGAAATGTTTGAACATCTGTGGATTGCAGAGGCAACATTGCATACTTGGTAAAATGTTTTATCAAGTGTGAACACAGTTTGTAGTAACCCTGCAGCTGCCAGTTTCGTGATGGTTGTTTATTTAGATAGCTCATTCATAATCTCATAACTCTTCTAAGCGTGGTGCAGTTCTTGGAAATGATCAACGAAGAAAACATAGAAAAAACAAACGCCGGTAACACTTTGTAGAAATGTTTCCCATCTGCCATTCTATTAATTATTAGTCAGTTTAAATAATAAATTGTTCCTCAAACAGTAATATGTGGCCTTGGCACGTGATTTTCTTTCTTCACCCTAGATTCTTGCTTTTTCAGATTCGTTAATCGAAAATGATTTTTTAATGGGCAATTAGCTAATGTGGTATATTTGACCTTTCAGTATTTATTTTTTAAGGTGTATGAATAAATATTGACGTTACGTTCAGAAGGAATCAGCTATAAATAAATAATTGACCAGAGCGAATATCAACATTACGAGTTGCTGTCAGTTGTTGCTGCTACATAATTTTTTTAGGTATTACCGTGGCATATTCTGAATTTTAAAAATGTTTATTAGAAATTAAAATGTGGTATAGTTTACAAAATATGTATACGCCTAAAATTATTTCGAGTTATTTGTCAACAAATTTTAGATTTCCGTGTATTTTTGTGCACATTAATGTAATTTTATTAGAACTGATGCAACGCATATATCTTTGGTAAAAGTTGTAGTTTGCTTTAACACATCCAAAAGACATGTTTTTGAGCGTTCCAAATATGTACGAATATATAGAAATATACCTTGCCAGTGTATACCTAGAATAAGCTATCCGAGGTATAATTGTCATAGTTTCCTTTGTTACAGCAATGGTTTCTAGGGTATTTATTCCCGGGATAAGTTTATCCTTGATTTGTAGAACCAGATCTAAAAATAACCTAGAAATTACAGTGTGTTTAATGTACTATATCTAGTAGGTCATGAAATGGCAAAACTACTTATTTTGTAGTTATTTATGTCTCAACAGCAATAAATAATTGTACAGTCGGGGAATCAAAACAGTTCACACTTGAGTTTTTCAGTATAAGTTTTAAAAAAATCAGTAAATTTGCAGTAAATTTAGTTTGCTACGTTAAGTGTAAAAAAAATAAAGAGTACTGTTCACTTAAAGTACATTGCAGATTTACTGATTTTTTTAAAACTTACACTGAAAAACTCAAATGTAAACTGTTTCAATTCCCCAACTGTACATAACACAACGAGTTTAGAACAGAAGAGTTCATATAGAAATTGAAATATTATACATTTTTATGATCTAAAAGTGACATTAATGACCGGTTCTAACGAGAGATCAATAAAAAAACCAATTAGGGCAGGCTGTGATATGTGTTATACGTTTGGCAGTACAGAAGTGTATTGTCAGTCTATGTCAAATTCGAGATTTGCAGATTAATTTTTACGTCAGTCTGTGTCAAAGAACAAACAAAACCTAACCTACTAATCTCGAATTTGACATAAACTGACAATACACTTCAGTACTGCCAAACGTATAACACATATCACAGCCTGCCCTAATTGGTTTTTTTATTGATCTCTCTGTACAAACCAAAGATAAAGTTACCCCGGGAAAAAATACCCTAGAAACGATTGCTGTAACAAAGGGAACTATGACGATTACACCTGGGATAGCTTATTCTAGGTGTACACCGGGTGACAATGAGACCAGGGCTATGTCTCTATCTCCGTTACTTATGAAGCAATTTGGATAAAATTTCTTTTATTAAGGGTTTGTTATTGACTTCTTTGATAAAATAGCTCTTATTATCAGTTGCTAGAGTGAATTACATATTTTTCAAGTCGCAGCCTTCTATCGTAAAAAATAAAAGTTGAAAAAAATATTTTTGAGTTCGAAAAAATGAAAATTTGGTGAGACTAATATATTCTAGTAGATTCTAGGGATCGACCGATACCGATAATCGGTATCGGCATATCGGCCATATCGGCCGAATTAGGGATATATGGGTATCGATCATATCGGCCTTCGTTTTTGCCGATATATCGGCCAAAATGAATTTCCTTTCAATATTTAATATTTTAATATCCTTTATCTAATAGACTTGTCCGTCCGGGACGCTGTTTCAGCAGCCAAACCGTAAGAGATAGAGAAAAAAGTTATGAAAGTTATATGTTTGGAATGGTCATGTCAGGTCAGGAACCGAATTTCAGTCTCTAACACCAATTATTATCGTAATTATCCCATATATCTAATACTTACTATATTGCTAGCGGCTATGAGTGGGAAACTCACCGATGAAGTGAGACACACAACCAACTCCTTCATGTATACGGTGCGCTGTGCGCAAGCGCGGCGGCGTCGTCCGCCCAATGGGGAAGTGGTCAAGTTTAAAATTCGCTTCTAAAGGCGGAGTTCGAATTCCCACGCATGCGCACGAGACGCGTTATACTCCAAGTGATACTATGTCAGCGCCGTAATGTTTTCTGAAGTTTCCAGGCCCTACCAGCAATATATGTGTATTATATATATGGAACCAACCAAGTTTAAAATTCGCTTCTAAAGGCGGAGTTCGAATTCTCACACATGCGCACGAGACGCGTTATACTCTAAGTGAGACTATGTCGGCGCCGTAATGTTTTCGGGCGTTTCGAAGCCCTACTAGCAATATATGTATAATACATATATGAATTATCCTAATCCGAACTTTTTAGGTTAGATTCTAGGCAAATTTTATCAAGGCGAATGCGACTGGTAGTTTGCTACCAACAACGTACGTGTGGTGAATACGCGTTCTATTTGCAAAACGGTCTTTTTTGTTTTATTAAATGAGACATTTGTCTCACTGGACTGCTAGTTTATTATAATAAATGAACAATATAATGTAAACAAACGATGTAGAGTATAAAATATAACTAATATCTTCTTCTTCCTCTTATTTTAGGCCAATGGCCTGTTGTAACCACAAAGTGGTTCTATAAACCCTTTTTGCCCTTAGGCTAATAGGTGACTAGCTTTTCCCATCAACTACTATCTAATATTGAAAATTCAATTTTTGTAAATTATTATGTAAAATATTAGGCTCTCGATCAAGTGTGTTGCACCATGCAGCGAAATATCTTCCAGCTTCGTACAGCGTACAGCTTCTGGAATGCACTGCATCAGCAAAAAAGAAAAAGGTAAAGGTAAAGGTTCAGGGTCATTTCAATTCCCCCAACTGGGGGCGGGCTGCTATAGGGACTTTGCATCCCTCTTCAGCCAATAACGGGAATTTCAGAATGCAGGAGAAGCCAGGAAAGGTGGAGAAGTACTGCCTCGACATTCGCTTCAGAGAGGATACTCTGTTGACTCAGGAAAACCACCTAAAAACCTGAATCAAAGCAGACGGCCACGGGAATCGAACCCACGACCTCTCGAATGCTAAGCAGACGTGGTAACTACAAGTCCACAGAGCTCGCTCCACCAGAAAAAACATTCGATCAGGCGATGCCGCTTCAACGTATTGCATAATCAGAAATGGTTAACAATACTACCTAATGGGTCACAAGTAAAAATGATTGTGTTAAACTACGTTATTAAAACGAAATGACAGGAAGACACCTGCATAAACAAACCTAAGCATGAGTCCGTATTTGAGGATTACCCCGCCCGAATCCAGCAAGCAGCAGCGCACACGTGCATGCATGTAGTCAAAAACTAGTGGGAGAGAGCAATGAGAGTATATCGGCCGATATATCAGCCTAACGGCCGCGATTATATCGGTATCGGCCGAGCTTCAAAGGTTGTCAAGGAAACGACTAAATGCAACAAAGGACGTGCGCGCGACAAAAACGTAAACAATTCTCGTTACTATAGTAGCAATATTATTTGCCCTCTCGATTTATCACGACAAAAATTATTTCTAAGTTTTTAGTGCGTAATTTATTTTCAGTATTGCAGGTATAATAAAAAATAGCGTAAAGTATTCCTGGATAACTGGTCTTTAAAACACTTGCTCTATTTCGAGCACTCCGGCTACGCCGTCGTGCTCGAAAAATCGCGCGTGTTTTAAAGACCTTGTTATCCATTCATACTTTAATATACTATATTATGCTGTCGCACATAGTAACTGCATACCTTTTTTTGTCAAATATTCAGTAACTGAAGATACGTTGCATATACTTCCAGGTCAATAGTACCGAAATCAGAAATACGTAGGTAGTGTTGTGCCTTCAGTATACACCGCAATGCAATAGTCTGAGTTAAAGCGTTAATATATTTATTTTACACTCAAATATTTGTTTGAATTACAAAGACATAGCAGATCTCATCGTACTAGTTACGTTGCTAAAATTCACTGTACTGTTCAAAGGTTAACGGTATGAGCAAGTCTATACGATGTGCTTTAACTGACTTTTCATTTAGTTAATATGTATTTCCAAATTAATTATTTTGTCAGGGGTATAAGTTGTGTATCTACTTCGGTTAAATTTGAATTTAGAATGTAAAAAGGTAGAATGCACTTGGGTACGACAAATAGCATCTACTCCAAAACATTCTGAAGGCTGAAGGAAGAAGTCGTGGCTTGGGAACGTCGGGGAGTAGCCAGGCATAAAGGCACTTTTTAGAGAAGCATTTACAGAAAAGATAACATTTCCTCGTATGATCAAAACTAAAGTTGTGGCTGATAAAACCTGATGATATCAAAAACCCTTAGTACGAACACGAACTACTACATAAGTGTCATACTGAAAGTTTTCTTTATGATTATGCAATTTTTTGGGGACTAGTCGACATTTCTTTTAGCTTATCCACTATTGGCTTTTAGGGTTAAAATATTTCAGAATATTTGATTACATCTTGTACTCGTGACTCACAAACAGCTTTGATTGTGCTGCCCTGATAACCTATCACGTCGCAACCGAATTCCCGAAACAAACCCAAGTCGAATTTGGGCGGATAACCTTTAAATTCACGCACCTTCCCCGACATTGAACTTGCTAGGCGTTGACGGACAAGGAATATTGATCAGCATCGATGTTACAGATACGCAGTGGCCAGCGGCGTAAATGTTAGCTGAACGACAGCAGTTTACAAGGACAGTTAACTTCTTTGTCAATAGTTGAACTACTATCGGGGATAATTGATTCAGGTCGACTCGGTTTGCTGTGCATTGGTGGGCGAGCCGAGAAGGTTTGCGTTATTGTCCGACGTTTTCAGTAGTGTGGAAGGCCCATTCGCCTGCCTGCACTGGTTTATTTATGGCACGGTATAATTGTTACGTAACTTCTCTTTTAACAAAAACTGGTCCGACGGAATCGGAATCTGTCTCTTTGACCTTTGCGAATAATGCTATTATGTAATTTATTGCGATCTTACAGAGGCGGACTGAGGAAACGGTGGATTGGCAATAGTTGCAGCGAAAGGGATTTTTGTCAATACGTTTTGCATATGAGAGTTCAGGTGTAGGTTAGGTTTTATTGCTTCAAATTGCCCAACAGAAAAAGGTCCTAGGCCTTTTTGGTTTATAAGAAGTTATCCTGAACGTAATATAATTCTTGAATAATTTATACTTAGATTGTGCATTCTATGAATCGGTCCTTTTCATCGGTATAGGTCCTATCTCTCTCTTCAGCCTTTACTCTTATTTAAGAGTTTGTCGTTTTCACTTTCCACATAGGCGGTCTACCCAGTGCACGTAACCCCTCTTTATCCTCGTACGGACAGCTTTATTCTCTTTATCCTCGTACGGACAGCTTTATAATAAATATCTCTTGACCACCGGTCTTCCTCCATACGCTGCACCATACCCGTACTGTATCAGTGCCCTGTTTTCTAATTTTACTGGAGTCCGGACACAGTGGACACTTCGCCCAATGTCCACAACGCCAGAAGATGAGAAAGGACACTACGCCGAAAGATGCCCACATCGTCGAAAAGCATAAAAGACAAAATGTGGAGAATGGACACAACGCCGACCATCTGAAATAGGTCAAAGATGCCGTGTCTTGCTCTAGCTTGTTTTAGGTTAGTTGCAGCCTTTGATCCTTCGTTTCACTTCAGGCGGTCGGCGTTGTGTCCATCCACCAATTGTGGACATGGTTCGGCGTAGTCTCCTTCCTCATCTTTCGGCGTAGTATTTTTTCCACATTTTTCGGTAATGTGGGCATCTGGCGAACTATCCTAGACCCATTTTCAGTTCCTTGTCTATCCTACCATCCTTTCTCTTCTCAGATGTTATTGTATGAATACCTTTCGCTGACTGTAGAACCAAGCTTTAGTAATAAAAGAAATTATTTCGTTTCTCATGTTTCAAGCTTCATGTGAAAAATAATGAGCTCTACGTACGCTTTGGTCCTTATTCCGATACTGTACTAAAATTTCCGACTTCCGAAATACAAACTAGGAGATTAATCATGTTCATATAGCATAACCGGCTTCTGGAGCAGCTTAATCCATGTCTACCGTTATAGTAAAATATTAGTTCGTTCTCAAAACATTTCCGCTTATGCAATCGTACCGCTTACAATAGAAATATCTCGAGAATTATATACAGCCCGTAGAAAATTGTTGTAAGTAATTCGGTACATACCTATAGTAAATACATACAATCCGAGGTTCCCAATCTAAACATTTGTTTTAGTTAATTGTTTTAACAGTCAACGATCAAATGTGCGAAAAATGGCTGCTATTCAAACTATCACTTCGTTCGTTATCATCCCCACTATAGAGGCATCGACCTCTTGTTTTTGAGGGGGTTTAGGCTTTAATGCCCCATGGTTGCCAAAGCCGAATTGGAGAATCGCAGTGAAGTCGATACATTATTTTTATGGTCGTTGAAGTTCCTGGGGTTCGAACCCTGATTTTGTGGTTCAGAATCAGAGCCTCCTTCACTGCTTTGCATCACTTACCCATTACTTAAAAGGAATTGCCACAAGAGATTACCATATACTTACCAACAATAACATTTTCAAATAAATTAGATTTATATACTAAAAGAGTTCCTTTCTTTGCAGTTTAGGTTGTTGCAGAACTAGACAGTTTTTAATGTAATATAATAAATCTACTGCAAGAAATTCGCAGTAGTTGCCCATTCTCTTTAGAGAAAAAATATTTTAGATGTAAAAGTTGGTCAATTGGGAAACATATTTGGACCCATTAAATTACAATTGCGAAGTTCGTTACTGTATACAGGGTGTCCGAAAAATGGCGGATTAACTCGACGTTGCGTTACTTGGGGATGCCTAGTGAACCCTGGAAAAATATTTAAAAAATTCCCTGGGCTGTATTTTTCGAAATATTTCTGGTCAAAGGTGGGGACATATTAAATATGTAACTATAATTATACACCAGTTATTTAAATAAATGGATTTTATCACCCACCTCTGACCAGAAATATTTCGAAAAATACGGCCCAGGGAATTTTTTTAATATTTTTCCAGGGTTCACTAGGCATCCCCAAGTAACGCACCGTATAGTTAATCCGCCATTTTTTGGACACGCTGTATTAAAATTTCAAAAAGTATCTACCGATTTACCTTCTCCTTCGATTATGTAGCTTTTTAGAGCATGTCGGTGTAGGAATACTATTAATTGCAAGATGTTAACATATAAGATGATTAATGCATTAACACCTGAAGTGAATAAGTATGCTAATCGAACGCACATGGAAAGCGTACCTACTATAATGGAGCTTCTACAGTAGCTCTGGTGCTGATGGTAAGTAGCACTTCTAAAAATGGACCTAGCCATGGTAAGTAGCACTTCTAAAAATGGACCTAGCCATGCTTCATTATATTATAAATGATTAATTATGACGGTGACATTTAATTCAGGTTAAGTTAGTGAAAGCATATTCTATTGGAAATCCTAAAAAGATCCTTATTTTTCTCGGTAACTATTCTTGTTATGAATAACAATTTAAAATATAGTCCGAAAGCCTGAATGTAGCGTCTCGACATTTAGATTTTACATCAGGATGCAAATGTTGAAATTTAGTCACTAGTTGAGGTCTAGAGTCTTCAAAACATACATCGTTATGCGTTGTGGGTAGATTAGTTCTAAAAAACGCGAATCCAAGGCTGCTTTTTGTGACGCCATGGATTTCGCTCGTGCATCCTACATGCCTGTGCAAAAAATTAGGGCAAATTGTTATTTTGTGGATTTTAGTGCCCACTATTAAAAAGTAGAAGAGCTGGATTTATAAGGTATCGATAAATAATGATTTTTGTGCTTGAGGGTTTTCCGTTGCCAGACTGTTAAATACGAAAAGTTCTTTATGTGCGAATTTAGTCTGATGTAAGGAGAGTTGTATGAATATTACTTGATTTGAAAGGGTAGCTTACTAAGAGGTACTCGTTGAGTCGTTCATGTCAAATTTGGAACAAAGTGCCATCTGCCTATATATTTTTGCATTGAAAATGTATTATTTACAATTATTTATAAGCGTTCACATTAACCTTTCGACAGGATTGTTTGTTGCTACGACAACCGTGTTGGTTGTTACTCACGATGGTGGACGGCAAACCCATTGCGGCTATTGCGCAGCGGTTTATTATTCGTTTTTTTGTGAACGAAGATGTCTAACCTGCTGAAATTTGCGAATAGTAACAACACACTTTCAGAGAATAAACTCTGAAAAAGATGTTGGTGTATGAACTTTTCGTCAAATAGTGGATAAAACATCCATAAATACTGAAACAGTTGAGAATATTATCCACGATTACCTACATCTAAATATTAAATTCCGGTTTTGACGTGAACGACCTTTGTAGAATCGAAATTTTTATTTTAACATATTTTGTGAAGTTAAAGATCCATCGTAAACGCGTCGTGAACTTGATTCACACTCCACCTTTAGAAATTCAATTTCATGGAGCTACAGGATGTTTGCATTATTTTTATATATTTTCTTAAACAAACAGTTTTTGTAGTAAATATTTCAAGCCGAGTAATGTAAAATCTGCTGCAAAAAGCTAAGAACTTATTATTTAATACGATTTAATGGATTAACCATAGTTTAGCTGGATGCTTGTCTCGATAATGGACTTTTTTGTTACTTCATCGTCTAGATCTCGCACAAGAAATTGATACAAATCTTTCAGAAGCTCTTTACCTATATGAAGATGTTTATTTCAATCTGTAATTATACGGATTTTTGTTATAATATTCAATGATGAAATAAAATGGAAATTGACAATTGTTTTCATAGTAGTAAAAAGAACAATAGCAATAGCAAAATATTTTTTGCGATTACCGATTAATATCACCTTGACTGATATTTAGTTAGATTTTTATTACTCACGTTGCACAAGCTATTTCCTGCTTTTAATAACAGCACCAAGCTCGTTTAATATCAAACTGTAACCGTGAACAACTGAACATTGCACTGAGAAACGGGCGGTAAATTTTCGTTAAAAGTTTTTATTAAAATAAGGGAGCTTTTAATGAATTTTTCTGCAGATACACCTACCCTTCGCGGTTTATCGTGCTAATGAAATTCCCGGCTTAACAGCTTTTATAGGCATCAAACTTCAAACCCATTTCGTGGTTACACACAAAACATTATTTTCTACAGTCTACAGTACACAACCTCGTCAACAACCGTGGTTAATTAATATTAGATGGTTAACACATTTTGAAGTCGATCGTTCAATGCTTTAATCAGTTCTTCTTTTCCATCCATCAGTTTTATATGCTTTTTACTTGTTTACTTTAATATCGTTGCACAATAATAATTCAAGTGTAATATAAAGATTGACTTGATTATATGTTGCAAATAGTTTTAACTACAAATATAAAACTTGTTAATCTTTCAAAGTAACTTTCTAATGGCTGTTCTGGTCGCAGGAAGGGGGCATGGACAAACCGGGTGCCCATTACCTTATGCTTTATTGCACCTCAGGTGTTATTACGGGGGTACAGAGCGCACGATAATCAATAACCTTTTCAATTAACCTACATTTGAGGTAACCCATATCTTTGAGTGATTTGCACGTTTAACCTTCCAGGAAACATAATGAAACGCCTAGCGTAAGCCGCGTAAGTTTCCTGCCAATGCACAGTTATACGTAATCTGCGTTTCCCGTGTTGATTATCTCGGCTTGTCAATCTGCCGGTTGTAATGCTGTCATTACTATGTGATTTGGTACACCCGGCTTTAGCACAACAATTCGGATAAATTCTGAGCCTGCCAACAAGCCATTTCCTAATAGGGACGGGCTTTAGTCGAAGTTACTGCATAGAATCGGAAATTGAGATCTGATGATTTGTAGTACGCAACATTGAAAATACTTTTCATATGAAGACTGAAAACGAAGACAACACTCTTTATATGAATATAAGTAATCGACTACTTCTATTTTTATTCACAAACGTACGTGACATTCGTACTTACCTGTTCCTGCAATTACGCAAATTATCTGGTTTATAATCTGCTATTCTTATGTTCGTGCCTATCCGTTATCGGATGTTGGCGATCATCCTGGTAATAATAATCCTGATAGTAGCTCAAAAAAGTCTTATGGTAGTGGACAAGAACCATGCCTGTAAGGTTCTTCAACCAAGAGACTCATCTTCTGCTAGTTCCATTTCTTCCCATCAGCCTATCTTGCAACACTAATATTGTAGATGACTGTTATTACTTAAAACAATACATTTGTAATTGTCTCCATGAGGTTTGAAGTGGTAAGGAAACGCAACGTTTACTACCGATATGTTCCTAGTTTTGGGTTATAATCCATCGCAACAATAAACTGAAAGCAACAGGAGAATCGTACAATTCAAATTTTAATTGAACGTCAAGCTTTGATTTAAAATGTTTTTTATTTTCGACTACAGATGGCGTGGTGATTTGACAGAGCTGTGCTAATCCGTGCGCATATATAAAAAATACTTTCTGGAAACTTGTCAGAATCTAGCTAATTAAGACACGTCTAAGGTAAATGATACGACCATTTGAAAGCAATTTAGTTGTAAATGGAATACCATAACGTCCACTCAAATATGTGAGTGTTTCACAGATGACTGTAGTTTAAGGAAAAGTAATGAGATCGCAAAATAAATCAATACTAGATTTTTAGCCCACCACATATGTGGCCGTATCCTTTATCTAATCGACGTGTCTGTCTGGGACGCTGTTTCAGCAGCCAAACCGTAAGAGATAGAGAAAAAAGTTATTAACGTTATATGTTTGGAATGGTCATGTCAGGTCAGGAACCGAATTTCAATCTCTAACACTAATTATTATCTTAATTATCCTAATCCTAACTTTTTAGGTTAGATTCTAGCCAAATGTTATCAAGGCGAATGCGACTGGTAGTTTGCTACGAACAATGACGTCATATACGTACGTGTGGTGAATACGCGTTCTATTTTTTGTTTTTTTAAATGAGACATTTGTCTCACTGGGTTGCTAGTTCTAATTCTAATACGATTTGCATTTTTAAAGTTGAGTGTATAGCAATGGCCACAAAGTAACATAAATTTTGACAAAATTGTAGGAGTGAGTCGTGGCATAGATATATTTATTACATACACATTTACTTCTTTGGGCTCATCGCTGGTACAGTAGACCATTGCAAAAATCAGCAGAACACCGTAGGTTGACCTCGAGTTTTTTTCACTACTATGGCATTGTCCGCCCGAGTCACTTACCCGTTTTAATATGATGATTTTTCTCTAAAAATTTATTGGCAAATATACACACGATAGTAAGTTATATTTTTAAAAAATTATCGTTTGCCCGCTCGGTGGAAGTCTAAAAATAGGTGCCATAATAAAAAGCTTCATGTTATAAATACATATATAGATAACTCCTTATTGTTTTTAAAAATATATAATAAACAAATAATTAATTATGTTCATTCCTAAATCTTTTTTTACCGTGTTAAGTTTAATAGTTAGTAATCCATTTTATAGGGAAATCTAGAATGTTTTTACAATTTATGCAGGAAAAGAGCATATGCGGAATAATAATTACATTTTAATGAAATCAAATGTTTGAAATCATATTATTGTAAAAAACAGTTCATCATTTCTTTAGTCTCCTGCTATCCCCCACTACCATAAATATTTTCCAAATTTATATAAAATTACATACTAATATATCGAGTAGAGTTATTCCATACTTAGCAATGAAATGTGTTCCTTATATTTAATTTATATTTTTAAAAGCACCCGTAGAAGAGTATTCTTCTTTTGAATTCGACGGGTTAGGTTAGCCTTCGGGTACCGAAAAGAACCCCATTTTGCCTAGTGACATGCTTTCAGCCTGTAATAAGAGGAGGCGTTATCACTGGAAGCTCCAATACACAATAGCCATCGAGTAAATTAACGATAATTTTACACCACTTCAATATAAGCAACATAGCAAGCTGTGAATACTCAAAGCAGTCCCGTAACCGACAGCGTTAAACGTACCAAATACCTAAGTCCATAATAAAATCCAAAATTCATTTAGAAAGAAAATAAAAACTCTATACGAAAATTATCGGAAAAAACAAAAAGTAGAAGCCCTCTAGCTAAAAAGACGCAATTAGCGTGCAGATGCTATCGAAACTGCTGCCGTCTTCATATAAATCCACCTAGATGGTGGTTCTCCCAGATTCAGTTTACTTAATCTACGATAAGAATTGGGAAACAATAACAAAAACAGTGATCACCGAATTACAAATCCCCCTGAAGTTCGGAAAGAAACAAAACAAAATACAACCGATTTTACTACCATCACGGGCCGAAATGACACTAGAATCCCTGATCGCGGACGGAAGTTGTTAAATATCCGTACCAGATCTTACCGCAACAAAACGCAGAGCCTCGCGAAGTAGAGTAGACAATACGGCCAAACCCAATGGAACACGTTTGATTATCTAAGACAATACGAGATGTCACACGCAAATTAGATTAAATACACTAAAGAATGCATTAACGGGAATGAACTGTCAATAAATTTACACAAGTGGAGCAAGAGTCACTGAAGGACTTGGCTGCACAATCTGTGAAGGACCTATATCTTTTGATACAAGTAACAAAGATCACTGAAACGGTATTTCCTACCAATTAGGGTATACACAATAAGCCTTCCTGCTGCAGTATCCCCGGAATCAGTGGAGATGCGGGCCCTGAATAGAGAAAAAAGAGACACGACCCCTTTACCGAACTTCCGACATGTCAAACAATTAATTTCTCAGGTTAATATCGGTGTCCCAGAGCTAATTAAGCAACATACCTCTTTCAGCAGGTTCTGTCAGAACCAGGAAACATAACATAATACGAGGAATGAAAATGTAAGAGTCCAACAGAAACGTACTCCTTTAAATTTGCTCAGCCAATAAGTAGTATTTAATGACACTAAGGTGAGGCAGAGCAATAGTATTAACGTTCAGAAATAAACCAAACATAGATGCTAACGTCAAAATGGCTGTAACAGACGAAGAAGGAAAGTATTGAGATTCACATAGTAATTTAGTAAATTACATTCAATGTATCCATGCATTTACATTTTAAACATCTATAACTGTCTTATTTATAATATTGTTGAACGCAATTCCTTAGATATTTAAGGAGAAGTGCCAATAAAATAATTAAGAAATACTTCATTTTGTTCAAAAAGTAAATTAATGTTTAGGTTCGGCTAAGCTGACAGTACAAATTTAAATATATTTTTAAGAACTACTAGATGTTCTTTTATCAAATATAGAATATTACTGTCTACATTTAAATTGCATTTCATTAGTACTTCGATTGAAACAAATCGTGCTTTAAAACGGGCATGACACCAAACACTCACAATGACCTTTTCGAAAGTCGCAATTAGTGTTAGAGTAGGCAATGGTTTCAACGCATGCCTCTATATATAAAATAAATCGCAATTATCTAAAACCAGTGCCATTTAGCTACTAACTGTTGCTAGAGAAATGTACTAAGGTTGATTTAGTCTCAGCAATCACCTTGCTTTACCATATTGGGTAATGCTTGAAATTGAAATAACGCACTTGCTCTTTGCCTCCGCATTTTTTCAGCTCGCAATTGAAAGTTTTCTGCTTCTGCTACGTTCGCGTTTCCGCGGCCGGTTTCCTTGAACCGTCGAAAATTTATTGCTTTTTTAATTAAGTTCTGTCTGTACTAATTACAGACTAAGCCCAATCAGCCACTAGAAGCCTTGCAATAAAAAGTGCTCAATTTTCTTATCATCGACAAGGTTGCAAAAAAATTACTCCTAAATTTATTGCATTTGTTGTGTTGGCTTTCCATATGTGTATTTGATTCAAGTTTTTGGATTATACATATATTTTTTCCGTTGCCATAGCCTACTTTTATGAACTGAGCTTACATTTAAGATGTGATCGCATTATAAAAAAACTGAGGAAGTTGATGCCTCAAAGTTTATTATGCACTTACTTGGGCAATAAAAGTAACAAGTTGGCACCTCACTGCCATGCAGAATATAGAAACCATTCTTTTCAGATACGGTCTTCGTGAGTTTTTAAGAAATACTTCTGAAATACAGATTTTTCGACAATGCTGTGTCTGTTCGTTTTGATTATATATGCATTTTGATAATAAATGTGTTTTAATGTCAAAATGATGATGGTAGACCTACCTTGGTATCAGAATTATCAAGGTACTAATGGAGTTTCAGCTGATTACATAACCAGCACTTACAGTTGCTGATTATCGATTTATCCTCTAGTTTTAAAACTCGATAATGTATAAACACTTTTTTATTTTTAAAGATTTCCTTGTACCATTTCTAACTTTGATCTTTGTTTACAGGTAAGACAAACGTCTATGGATGATTCAGAAAGCAAATTTCGAAGGAAATAGTAAGTCTAAAATGCAATATTGTCAGGAATCTATAAGCTAACTTGATGACATTGTATCAGTGTTCTGTTAAAGAATAGTTCGTTCGTGCTTCGTGTTTTGGCTGTCACGCAAAATATTGGCGAAAAGTGGACCCTTGAAGGGTGTAAATGCGCCTTAAATTCTAAATTTTGAATTGTATAATTACTAATTAACACATCTTTTTACAAAATGACACTAGAAGTGCCTTGAACTAAGGTTAATTTGAACATTCAGGTCAAACATCAAACAGTCAAGATTTGTCCGAGCTGTGAAAATATTCTTGCGCGATTATTTAAATAAACTTTTTGAAAACTCTTGTCTGGATTTCGGTAGCAAAAATGCGCGTATAAAGTAATAAGTCGACAAATCGTGGAACACATCTGAACTCGATATTATGCTTTAAATGCGTCACTGATCGGTAATTAATATTTTTCATACGTGAAAGTTGGTCGTGAGTCTTTACTGGCAGATTTTTAAGTTTAAAGAAAAACGTTAAATTTTACGGCGACATCAATTTACATACACATAGTAATAAAATTGTAAAAGAATGCAATAAAAATGTGGAAGGATTTTTTTTTACTTTATAAATATTGGTCTCTACAATCGCCAAAAAAAGGTGACAATTGCGTATCTCTATCGATATTTTTGGCGGCCGTATTCTTTATGAATACTTTTTATTATTGTGATAATGCTGTGTAAAAAACGATGTATGTATCTTATGCACGAATTACTTTAGATGCTCCCTACTGATTCTTCATTTTCAAGCACCCAAGTGTCATTTCGTGCACTGATGCATAATTAAGTTGTACAATAGTGCATTAAAGTACAGTTTTATGTATCGTTTTGAGTGCACAAACTGCCAATTTACTGCACTCAATGCAATCTTTTTTTTATTGCTCTCTACCTGCAACTCTTGTCTTTCGGCGTTGATAGAGAATTTTCACGTCGCCCGCATTAATCACCTACTTTTTGCACTTGTATAAATAACTATTGGCTATTTAAAAAGTTCTTATTTTTTATCGTAATAGTAATCTTGATCGAGATCTCTCGTTTTTAAACTTAATTTTTTCTCCACACTTTCATACAATGTTTTACAAACATCGCATGCCAGCTAGAACGACGTAAGCATAATTTAAATATAAGAATTCGACTCTAGTTAGGACAGACGCATTAAAAGCCAAAATCAGAAGATAATTATTTTATAGATGTTTCAAAATTTTAGTTGCAGTGAACATTAAGTGTCGTTTATTTATATAATTAAGTACTAAGCAAAAAACGTGTACGCCAGACGTTCAACCCAAACAATTTTTAAAACATAAAAGTTAAAACGTACGCCAGTATGATTCATCCAATTAAGTTAGCGTATTAATAATTTCATTGCATAAACTTTACGTAACGGAAAACTAGGTTATACTTACCAAACAAGTTAAATTAACTTCATGCGTGCTAAATAAGGAAAATATTGCGTTAACATAATTATTGCACACATATGTAGATTCTACATTAGTGCATTGATAATCTGCAGACGGTATTGATGCTAGAACTAGTGAGACCCCAGAAAATTATTAAGTGAAACGCTGGGACAAAAGAAACTACTGAAGTGGCCGAAAACCGGAAAATGCAAGGAATCGATAGTGGCTGTAGGGGAAAGCAGTTTCCTCGTTGCAAGGAATCGACAGAATAGCATGCTTTTCGTGAACGAAACAATAACGTTTCCAAATTGCCCCATCGTGGAATTGTAGACGTCTTGTTTTGGCGGATGAACGATTCGGAAACTGTCGAAACTCAGCGTCGCATGTTTGTGGCAACGGGGTCTCTGACCCCTTTTCTTTTGTAAAACCGTAACATAATAGGTTTCCGTGTGCGCCGATATTGTTGTAAATTCTTGGAACCTCTACTTTTCCTGCCAATTTAATGCCTATTGCCAAATAAACAACGTGCGTCAGAAAATCGACTTTCATCAAACTGCTGGTCTTGACTGTGCCAAACGCGTGTGTCCTTCAGCATCAGCTGATATCTAAAAATTGGCTGCTATTCATATTAGGGTCTTTTTCATACCGTGGGACAATTTTTAATTTGACGATTTGGTAGATAAATTTTGTTTTCTTACTCTTCTCTCCATAGATTTAAACGTACAGCATGTTTCAGTAGTTTGACTGCTCATTTTTTTGTAATAATTACTACAACAAAACATACATATTGCGAAAATCTCAATGAGTAGATTTCAAATTTAATTAAGTTGGCGTAAACTTCCAAACCCCATCTCGTCTGTTAATTGCGTATGTGGCAACAGTCACTATTTGCATAGAATTCTACTTGCACCAGCGCTTTGCCATGTCAAAGGGGTTTAATTTATACGCTGCCATTTGTTATTTGCACTGCAAATACATTGGATTTGGGAGATCTCCAAGTTGAAAGGATTCTCGTCGAGAATTGCATAGCGCAATAGCGGGGTCATGTGACTGAATTATGTTTCTACCACTTACAATTATTGCACCGTCGAAGGTCTTCTACTAGTTGTACAAGTTTGTTCTAATATGATAATCTGAGCCGCAGAGAAAATATGTGTTCAATAATAATGTAAATCCAGGTCCTATTTCGTGCATTAGAATTAGACCGTTGTTCCTAACCCAATTTGTAGAAAATGTGAAAACGTTGAGTATTGAACAGAAGCTTGAACTTTTCATGGAATAAAGATTATTGTAAATAGTAATGCACCACCAAGAAGTTGCATGTTTTTCATACTCCTCTTATAATAATATTCAGACTATAGTATCGTGGTATAGCCTTCAGAAGCAGTGGAGGTGGCTCAGGGGTAGTGATGTGGGTCGGGTAAATACCCAGTGGGTAGGGTATTTAAAAATGGGTATTTACCTGGGTATTTACCCCTGCCTCGGGTAAATACCTAAAAACAGGGTATTTATGAAATTTATAATATTTAGAAAGCTAAGCTAACTTTTACTCACATCATAATGTTATCTTAATAAATAAACTACCTATAAATGAATTGGAATATTTTATGTAAAATAACAATTTAAATGTAACATTGAATAAGCATTCACCCTGGTAAATTAATCGTTTATCGCGGAAAAGCATTGGCTGCCGAAGTTTATAGAAATAAACAGTTAGAGGAAATAAATTGGGCCTGTTAGAGTTTACAAAAAACATTGTGATGGCTCTGACTCCGGAGATTGGGATAATTTAAATTGTTTGTACATTATTTTCTGACTTGTTTCCATTTTTGAAAAATGAACAAAACGTTAACTTGAAGAAATAATCCTTATATTTATTAACATTAATATTAATATACTTATAGACACATTACGAAACAACCTTAATAAGGCAAATATCACAAAATAATATAAACAGCGCTGTATACCAATGGAACCATTAGTATTCAACAGCAATGAAGTAGCATGAACATACGCACATAATACTTGAGTAAGAAAGAGATAACCGTACAAAAAAGTTATTTCAGTAGGCATATTTTGTTGACATATGCCGTAATTAAAATGAGCGTCAAGTCTACTCAAATATTTGTTTCTATGTTCATCTCTTATTCAATTATTGAATTTTGTTTTTTATGATATCTCATTGCTGTTATACACAGGTTGCCTAAAATTGTACAGAACATGGCAATTCCATGAGTTGAAAAAGGTTCAAATACTATTTGTCATAAGAATAACCGAAATAAAAAATGCTTAATTACTTTAGTACCTAGGCAACAGTAGGTACAATAGCTGCTTGTTGCCTAGCTAGCAAAGTAATTATTGCATTTTCCATTTCGGTTACTCTTATGGCAAATAGTATTTGAACCTTTTCCAACTCATGGAATTAACATGTTCCGTACAATGTTAGGCAACTTGTATAGTTATGGCCTCATTGGTATTTTGGGTAGTAAATGTTCAGCTATTTTCTTAAACATTTTTATAAAATTCGAATAGAGCACCTTCACTTACCAATCAATTAGACTGGTTAGATTAGTTTTATAATATTTGTAAATCAGGCTATAAATACCCGCTTAAATACCCATTTTGGGTATTTACCCGGGTAAATACCCCGGGTATTTACCCCTAAAAATAAATACCCGGGTAATTTACATCACTACTCAGGGGTAAGAACCTCTGATTCTGAACCAGAAAAACTGGGTTCAAACCTCACGGCATTTACAATCAGGCTTCGTCACTGAGTTTAAATCCTTAAATGCCCCTGCGGTGTGTATGTTAACAACAAGGCTGGCAACAACAATAGTAAACGTAGTTTGTTATTAACAGTGTTCTCGGTTTCTCTATTCGTAGCTACTCTTTTATTTACGACTATTGACAACTGATCAACGTATGTACGTGAAAATGAACAGTGCAATGCATCGGAAGCAGAAGTACTTGATTTCACTTGATTTCTTAGTTTAGATTTGAATTGTTATCATGAGTAGTCTCTTCGCTTCGCTCAGAATATGTCCGATGCAGCAGATTCTTTTTCAGTAGTTGTGTATATGCATTACTGATTCCCTCCACCCAGCTTATCTTTGAGCTTCTTGTTACGGTCTAAATCGACTTTTACGGCACCGCGCCGGCACATACAAAAAGTCACGTAGAGCTAGACGGCCGGCGCGGACGATATTTCTCATAATCGGGACGATGACTCACCTAGGACTGGTGTCCTGCCCGTAACAAGATATGCTGACTAAACATCAGTGGAGCGAGGGGTGGTCCTACACGAGATTACCTACGGGCAACGGCCTAAGGGGGCGGTAAACAATGACAAAATTAATTGAGCGCCACCCGGTTTCATCAATAAGAAAATTCCACGATAGACCCACTATGAAACCGGAAAATCAATGAGCCTACCTTTTGACTTTATACCTTGGGAAATCCAAAGCTAAACAGGGATAGAATATTTGGGCACAGCCTCACGACGTCCAACGCTGCGGCGACGAGCGCACTGTCTTACTGCGACGCTTATCAAATGCTCTCGGGCTTCGCCGTACATAAATCTGACACAGTGTATAATATACCTTGAAAATAAGCGTGCACCGGACCGTAGGAAATATAAAGCAACGTCCAGTAAACCGCTCTATCGATTCAACACAACACAACAGCGCCGACGTTGTCAGCGTACACAGAAAAATGGAAAATAATAAATGGGCACTATAGCTAAAAAAATCCCAGCTGGGAGGTCGCCTTTCTTCTAAAATATTGCGGGAATGGCAACAATTGGTACACGGCCTCGACGCGGGTGGCTCGCATCCGCCTTGAAGAGCGGTTGTTAAGAGTTTTCGCACAGCTCCAGTGAACGGCTGGTGTTTAAGCGCGTGAATTATCGTTTGCAAGCGACCCACGGCGACGGCTGGCTTATAACCTGAATGATTAATTAAAAATAGCCTGAGCTGTCGGTTGGCAGTTAACATGAATGAATATTTATAAACAGCCTATGCTGGCGACTGGCTTGTAACACGAATGATTAATTAAAAATAGCCTGATATATTGCGCTACAATATATTTAGTAAATAAGTTGGAAACTTTTCAATGATAACGAGAAAGCGGTTAGTACATAAAATACACACACTACCTTAACTTTTAGCTTTTTTTGGCTCTAAATTTCGGTAACACGAACTCGCCTCACAGCGCAGCGAAGGTCGCAAAGGCTACGGCTAGAAGTGCTGAAAACCCCAGGACGACAAAAGTTCTCATGAAGACGGCGACCAAGGCACGCTCTTGCTGTATTTATCCCACTATAAGGTGGCAATTCGCCGGCACGACACACGAAAACTCGAGAGCGTCGGTCAACAACAGGGGGCACCAAACAATTGCCATCCTTGACGACCCGTAAAGCATTCTACGAATACAAACAAAACCACGCTGTATCAGCACACTAATTCGCAAGAGACCGCGCCGCCTCCCACGACCCCAAGGGACCGCGAAGTGCGGCGGAAAGCCACACTCTAGGCACCGCTTACAGCGACCGTCCGCAACTGACTTCTAACCCCGACTGACTCAACGAAAACCAGCTCGCACAACGCTGTCGCATGCCAGACGCTGGCGGGGCAAACAGAAAAGAGTGCGATGGAACGAAATTATTTAGTAAAATCTCTCGCTTGCTCCCATGGACTGCGTTTTAAATTTTATGCATAAAACACGCTACAACCGACAAAATAGCCCAAGTGCAAGCTCACCGAACTTCTAGAAACTGGCTGCGTACTAAATCTCGAAACTCCAAATAAGTCAGAAATGTAATTATGAACGACTGAAAATTACAGCGGCCGTTATAGTTGCTTGCACACAAACTTATGAACTATTGAGCGTGAAAATACGACAGGATAAATCATATAGAAGCAGAGTCAGTATCTGTGAACCGAAAATACTCCAAAAAGTCGCATATTGGTAAAATTTAAAAATGTCCTGACATTCTTGTTAAGCATCGGTGTTTAAACGCTTCTTTTTGTAGTCTTGTTACAGAGTATTTTAACTTAACTATTGAATGCCTTTTATGGTTTACCTTCTTCAGGGCCTAATACATCCATCCAGTTTCCATCAGGAAGCACTCAGCAGAGAAGATTGGGAGTTACATGTAAAAAAACGGAAAATGTTACGAAAAACGTTGGTTGGTCATAACACAAAAGGAAGGAAGCAGTAAAAAACTTTTAGAGAGTGTACAAGAGCTGTTCATTCAAGAAATGACGAATGTAAACAACAAGAAAAGGAAGAAGGACTGGACTTCTACAATAAAATGGGCGAAGACAAAATTTCTAAACTAAGTCGAAAAAATGGATTGGAAGGGGAGAGTGGGGATGATTTGACCTCTAATGTTTTATCGTGTATGTGTATGAATTTAAACCCCACAAACTATATATTTTTACAATAATAATTAAAAAAGCTTTTATCAGCTGGTTACGTTTTTATCATTTTTAATTTTTTTTTACTAAAATGGAAAAATGATAGTACCCTCGCTTGATTAACAACTTCACCAACTAATTATTCACGTTTCTAAGCAACGTAAACCATTCAATCATGATTTTCCAGGTTTTATATTGCTTTAAAAATCACCCACCTTAAAACTAAAGCTAACATCTTGGAAAGGATGCATTTGCGGAAAGGGTTTTATTAGAACGTTTTAACTTATTTTTGATCATAGAATACTTCTGCAAAGTATGTCCTCTTATTTTAGAAATACCTTGTATATAGTTTGAGGCATTTCAATTCATAAAAATGTTGCTACAACGCTGGGTAAAACAAAAACGGATTGTATATACTGTCATATGTTTTACGTCAATATTTGAGATAAAACATGCTTAAAGTGTTAAAAAGGTCGATTTTATCAAAATATCTATTTAACAATTGCTTTTTGGTTGAATCTACCACTTTCTGGGTAAGGTCCAAATGGTGCAAAAAAAAACGAAAACAATGGATTTCACGTATATGTAATAGGTAGTACTCAATCAGGAAAAAAAACGTATATTTTAGATTTTAAAATTATTTTTTGTTAAATCTTAACTATACTTACTATTAATTTTATGGCAACCAAGGCAGCATCAGAAAACATATCTTTACGGTACTATACTATAAAATAGCAATAACCAGATACACAGCGGATTTCTAACACATGTCTGACCCGTGTAATTCTATATTTCGTCAAATTCTAGAATTATTAGCAAAATTAGGAACACCCAATCTATGACACCGGGCGCCATTACTGACTGGAAAGTTAGTTAAATTACCTTATTATTTGTATCAACTTCTAAACCCTTCGCGCGATTTAACGAAAAATTGTACGCAGCTCATACTAAAAGTGTCTTTACTGAACTCGAAGGTTTCCAGGATGAGCCGTAGGCAAATCCTGAATATTGTCGACTCGTCTTGTAAAGTCTCCCTTTCAGTACTTTATACGTAAATAATTATTAAACTTGTACAAAGAGGCGCCGTCGGAGGAGAAGGAGGACGATGAAAAGAAAATATATTTTGAGGAGCTAGAAAATGAGTATGATAAATTACCCAACTATGATGTGAAAATTGTCATAGGGGGAGACTGTAATGCTAAGATAGGAAAAGAAGACATATACAGAACAACATCAGGGATGCATAGTAAACATGATATTATGTCGAACGACAATGGACAAAGGCTGATCAACTTTGCAATGGAAAGAGATATGGTAATAAGAAGTACAAAATTACAAAGAAAAGACATTTATAAAGGAACACGGAAATCCCCGGACGGAAGGGTAGCAAATCAGATTGACCATGTCTTAATCGAAAGAAAACACGAAAATAAAATTTCAACCGTAAGCAGCAAGAGAGGGGCCGAAGTTGACCACTTCCTGGTTAAAATAACAACTAAAAACCTAATGGAAAATATGGAAATAGTTAGAGAAAGAAAGAAAATGGAAAAAAAAGAACCAAAGATATGATATAACAAGACTGAAGGAAATAAAAATAAAGGAGGAATACCAAAAAGAAATTAATAAAGGGTTAGAAAAAATTAGGATGACAGAAGAAATTGAAGAGATATGGAAACCAAAAAGTCATACCAAAAAAGAAACAACAAATGAGAGGCAAAAACCGGTATCATGAGGAGTGCGTGAGGAAGGCAGAGGAAAAGAAGAAAATAAGGGTACAGATGCTGACGAATAACAGCGAAGAGAATAGCTTGAAATACAAACAAAAAAGAAAGGAACTAAAAGAATTATGTAGAATCAAGAAACGACAACAAAATGAAATGAGATTGAGAGAAATGGAAGAAAAGTTCCAGAACAAGGAAATAAGATCCTTCTACCAAGAAGTAAAGAAAACGGAGAAAGGATACTGTAATCGGCAACCCTACTTAAAAAACAAAGAAGGCATATTAACAGCGGAACATAACCAAGTATTAGAAATATGGAGGGAACACTTAAAAAAATTACTTAATGGTGAGGAAACAGATGAGCAAGTAGAACAAAACCAACAAGAGGACGGGGGAATTAGAATAGTAGAGCCAACCAGTGAAGAGATAAACAATGTAATAAACACCATGAAAAATAATAAGAGCCTAGGTGAAAGTAGGATAACGGCAGAAATGATTAAAGCGGGAGGAGAGCAACTACCAGAAAAAATCGGTGAATTGATCAAGCAAATTTGGCGAAAAGAGAAAATGCCAAACGAATGGGCAAATGCCCTGATTTGACCGATCCACAAAAAAGGAGAACTAATGCTATGTGAGAATTATAGGGGAATAGCGCTGCTGGATGTGTGTTACAAAATTCTAGGGCAAATAATAAGAAAGAGATTAAACATATACACGGAAGGAGTATTGTGGGAATACCAAACAGGTTTTAGAAGTAATAGACCTAATATTCACCCTAAAAGAACTTCAAATCACTAGCTATGAATATAAAGTAGAACTACACGTGCTCTTTATTGACTTTAAACAGGCCTATCAGTATAATAAGAGAAAAGATATACGAAGGAATGCAGCAACTAGAAATACCGGAAAAGCTTATCAGTTTAACAAGGATGACACTAAGAAATACAAAGAATATAATTCTATGGAATGGGGAAGAATCTCAGGATTTCGAGACAGGAAGAGGCATGAGACAAGGGGACCCCTTATCAACTTCTTTCAACCTGGTGTTGGAGGTAATAATGGGAAATCTGGAATAAGAACTGACGGGACTATCTTCAATAATGAGTACCAATGCATCGCGTATGCGGACGATGTCACAGTTATAGCAAGAACAAGAAAAGAATTTGACGATGAAAATAACCAATAAAGAATACAAATTCGAAAGGACGGTAAAGTTCGTATACCTAGGAACAATTATTGAGGAAAATTGGCACGAAGAGCAAGAGATAAGGGCAAGAATTGCAAAAGGAATCCGTAAATACGGAAGCCTGATTACGCTCATGACGTCAAAAAATGTGTCAAGGAAAACAAAAGAGAGAATCTACAATACAGTCATAAGACCTACTGCCACCTATGCATGCGAAACGTGGGTACTGAACAAGGAAGAGGAAGAAAAGATGAAGAGATGGGAAAGGAAGATGCTGTTAGCTATATATGGAGGAATAAAAAATGAAGAGGGGTGGAGGAGAAGAACAAATCGTGAAATAGAGGAACTATACTAGAAACCTGACATCATAGCAACTATTAAGGCGCAGCGAATGAGATGGCTGGGACACCTGGAAAGGCTAAGTGGAGAAAGGTTACCAAAGCTAATCCTACATAGAAGTAATTTTGGTCATATATCGTAAAGGTTCAATGTATCCCATGGCTGAACGATCTTCGTTTTCCCCTATTGAGTGTAAACAAATCGCCATGGCTTACCTTGAAGATGATGTTGATGATGTAGAAGATTCCAAGCCCAAGGAACAGAACCAAAGGTAAACTGCAATTAACGTGGCAAGTCGGCTCACTAAAAACATTTGGCCGAAACTGGAGAATGGAAGCAATAAACAGATCCAGATCATGTGGAGGAATCTATACCCAGCAGTGAGTTTCGTGGGGGTTACAGAAGAAGCTGTAATAAGCGACAGCATCGTGTCAGATTCCAATAAGACGATCAGATGGTAGGTATTTTTATTCAGTTGAGTATATAAATCCAGTTGAGTTAACTGAACAGGAATCACCGAATCGTACAATGCTAAGGATTTAGCAATTTTTCAAGCTATTGTACCATGTGCACCATATTTCACTCTGGAAGTTTTTGCAATTTATTGCAGTTCGTTGCACATACATGCCCTCGCGTGTGGCAACGGCATCCTACAATCTTTTGTCACGAACTAGCCGGAAGGCGAACTCCGGCTGCTGCTGACTACTCGAGTTGCGGAAGGAGTTGGTGCAATTAGCGAGCCCGGAAGCGGCTCTCGGATTTCAGACGTGTGCCTTTTAGAAGCCCATCTTCCGCCAGTGACTCCAGTTCGAATTAACTCGATCCGGGATGGCGGGCGAAAAGTTGGCCAACTTTTTTTCTAGCGGAACACGGGCTCATTCGGGTCAGAGTGCGGGCGGAAACAAGGTTAACGACTACCCGTACCGCACATTTCCGCTTTAGGTACTCCTGCAGTTTAGATAATTAACGTTATTATTGAGTTTTCTTATGAAACTGGGGCGCTGTTTTGCCGCTCGTGCCTCCGGCGAAGATTGGGAGGTTTCGTGCCAAACGGTAAAATGCGCTCGCTGCACTGTTGCAAGCGGTTAGCTTAATTACATACTGTAATTTTATACTAGACGATTTTATCCTTTCTTAGTAGTTGTTATACTGTGCTGCACTGGAATGAAAACTCTTTCAAATTATTATATTGTGTCAGTTATACCATGTTCACCCGGTATATCATGTCAAAACGTACACGTTTTGTTTCCCATAGGAAGTATAATTTTTTTTCTGTTACAATTAAATGTAGACCACAATGGCGTGTCGTATGACAAATAGTAGTTCGTGAATTCTTGCCTTATGCA
Organism: Agriotes lineatus; assembly: GCA_940337035.1. NCBI lineage: Eukaryota > Metazoa > Arthropoda > Insecta > Coleoptera > Elateridae > Agriotes > Agriotes lineatus. The sequence continues at coordinate 83,904,095 of OW679199.1, read as the reverse complement.
AAATTGTAAGAACACTGATCTGAACTCGTGATATGTAGGACAGAAGTGTTGGCTATTTTATTTATTATGCAAGAGGAAGAGATACCGTTGATGTTAATGTTACATCAGATGATTTAGAAGTTGCTCTAATAGTTTCGAGAAACACGCCCACTTATCGACGTTTTACTGCATTACTGCTGAGCAGACATATCCTGTAGAGAATTTTGAAAAGCTAACTATGGGGACATTCTCCTAAGAGTAACTCGTACTAGAAGTGAGATATCACTTGTAACTTGCTTTCCTTCTTACCATTTTCATGAAGTTAATGAAAACGTGTATAATAATCCATTAAATAATATATACTTACATCAAGTTGTACAAGGATGTGGACTATCTTCATCACCAGTTAGTATATAAATTAACGAAATTCAATAGAAAGCAAAAGTAATAGCGTTCGAAGGAAAGGAACAACAAGGTTAAACAACTCTACTCACTTTAATTATATTGGATGCGACATATTCTATGACCATGATACTTCATACAATTTCAACATTTTGAAGGTTGCGTGGTACAATACAGAGAACAGCTGGAAAAAAGCCAGAAGAAATAAACAGATACAATGTAACAAAACAATGGCGGTTCCAGTGTTATTAAATGGTAGTGAAGTGTGGATTTTAACAAAAAAGGATATTAGCAGCGTCCATTCCACAGAAAAATCTTTCAGGTTTTGGTCATAAACGAAATGAAGAAAGAAGCCGCGTGGCGCAGGTGGGTAAGCGCCAGGCTTCCATTAAGCAAGTCCTCGGTTCGAATCCCGCGGGGGTCGGAATTTTTTTAGCGTTGGCGATTGGAATCGCGCTCGGTGAGACCATTCACAGTTGGGCACCAAATTAACTGTCAGTCGTTCACCGGGCGTTCCCGATTGTTCCATAAGTAGAAGAAGAAGTAATGATGATGATGATGTTGTAGTTGATGACAGTTTCCAGTCGTTAAGGTTTCTCCTCACTTATATTTGGGAATATCTACATTTTAAAATTAGATTATATACTAGAAGTGAGAGAAATGCATCATTATTTGCGAGTGAGAATTTTGAATCGCGAGTGGCTCAGCACGAGCCATACAATTTCTCACGAGCTTATAATATGCCATTTCGCTCACGTGTGATATACGACATTTTCTGCCGGTCTTATAAAAACCACTAATCTGACGTTAACTTTAATTCGCTGTTAAAATAAACAAAAGCGCATCAAAACGTCAGTGCTTATGACGTTTTATTCATTAGTAAACAAATTTTGATGCGCTTTTGTTTGTTTTAACAGCGAATTAAAGTTAACGTCAGATTAGTGGGTTTTATAAGACCGGCAGCTAATCTTACAGTAGTAATTATTGTGCCTAAATAGTTTGCGCAGTCAGAATATGTCGCGAAATAAATTTATAATTAGACACCTATGATTTGCGATATACGTTTGACAGTACTGAAGTGTATTGGCAGTACTGAAGTGTATTGTCAGTCTATGTCAAATTCGAGGTTCGTAGGTTAGGTTTTGTTTGTTATTTGACACAGACTGACGCAAAACTTAACCTGAAAATTACGAATTTGACATAGCTTTACAGTGTTACCAACAATGCAGTAGTATAAATAATGAAAAGTCACTGAAAACAGTTGTATAATGTATGGTAATAGGCGCTACTGTAAGATAAAATTAATATTTTTATGCACAATTAACATAATCCAATAAGTTGTTCATACTAAACGACGCGGAAAATTATTCTCTTTAATTTAATACCACTACCATTTTTTCCATAAAAATGGTGAGCAGAAATATGCATAACCGTGATAAGCCATGTAAATTGCCTATGTTCAGAGGTATGACCAACCACCCGGTAGCGTAAAGGCATTGTTTACCACCGTGCAACGCAGCACCAAGTTGTACCGTAGTAAGTAATGGCGAAATTTACGCTGCTTTTCCTTTGGCAATCTTTACTGCGGTACAGCGCAGCCTCGGGATGTAGCGTAGTAAGCATTGGCCACGAATAAGCGAATGTTTCATAGGACATTGTTTACTGCGCTGCAACCAAAGTGCTTTTTATTCTTAAGTGCGAGTATTAAATTAAGAACGAATTATTATTCCTATTATTAAGACATTATTTTATCGTTACAAACTGAATAATAATTATTATACTCACTGCAGCACTGCATGCAAAACATTGAACACTTAATTAGCAAATAAATAAGGTACTTACCTGAATGTATATGTTATGGCGTTAATAAACGTATAAATCTACATACCTATGTTGACAAAATGAACTATTATTAATTTATTACTTGTAAGGATTAATCGTGTATATACATATAGTATTCTTAAGTAAATATAGATTGGAGAATTTATTATCAATCATTATACGTATATAACTTTATACTGTTGAACCAAAGTATTATGTAAGCTATAATAAATAATAAAAAAATAAGATATGGGTACATCTGATGACCACGCACAAGCTTGCTTTTAGTGGAACATCAGAGCGTACCTCATATTAATTCACATGTTTAGTTAAGGTGGCGATTTAGTCTCGAAAATCCGACAATCTTAAAATTTACTTAGTAAGTGGTGCTGTCTCGTCTTGAAAAGCATGCACCTCAAATGTAGGGTGTTAGGTTTGCAACCAGTCTAAATGAATGTGTCATGTCATAATTTTAAACACTTCTGATGGTCAGGTGGCCGCGGGGGGCGGGACGTTGCCAGCTAATGGCACATGTAATTGTTTTGGCTAGCTTCTTATCGATCGATAAAATTTAAGCGACCACACGCCCGATGTGAATCTTTGCAGTCTGGTGAACTTGTGGTTGAAGTTTATATAATTAGCAAGGATTATAACAGTTTATTCCAAACTAATTTGTTTTACGTTGTTTTAGTATTTTATTAGGGTAGTTGTTATGACATTCATATTATTTTGTACCTATTATAACTTTAGCAATAGCTGTGTTCGTTCTACATTTGGCAGATCAGTAAAATTTGACATTAGTTTCGTTGAGTTATTTCAGTTGTGACTAAAACAGTTGTAATAAAATGGTTATACAACAAAATGTGAAATTCAATTTGCATATTTTTACACCGATTCCGAAAATAATTCATGAACAGTACAAAATTTCGTACATTCGTATTTCTATATTTTCTGAGCTAAACTGCATGTCAAATACTAGCGCTTAGAACTACAGTTTTACAATAAATTGATTTTTAATTAAATATAGCATTCTTTTCCTTTTACGCTAATCGTTACGTGTTTGCACATTTACCCAACCTGACCCTAATAAATTATTATAACACTAACACACTTAATTATCTCTAGTTTTCAATTATGGGCAAAGCAAGACCATGTTATGGAAAACGTAAAAAAACAAAAAGAGCACAATCTATGGTTAGACTAAATAAAGTAAGACGAATGTTAGCAGAAAATAGTGCACAGGTAATCAGACCCTTATAAATAAAGAAAACAGTGTTGCCTTTCGTAAACCATTTTTTTATTTAAAAAAATTCATAGCTAATATTTAGAAACACTACAGGAAAACTTAATTAATTGATCATTTTCATAAGAAGAAAAAAACATTTAGTTTTTTTTTAATAAAAAACATGCTGTTTTCATTAAAATGATCCGGCTGGGAAACAACTGTTTTTACAACTCTAGGTCATCAATGATTGTGAAGGCATTCTTCAGGAAATATTGGATTCTGTTTATAAATCCAGCCATAGTACAGAAGATAGTGCACAATATGTCGATGGCGAAGCTGAAACCCCAGAAGCAAACGACAAAGATGAGGAGTATAATTTTACCTGGGGTTCTGTAGACGAATATAACAGGTAATATGATTGCCTTGCATCCTATTAACAAAATGAAAAGTAACATTAATATAATTTTCATTATACTTCTCTGAAAACACCTTGTTTTCATCTGTTTTTGCAATGACGTAAAGGTGGCATTTTTAGAACAACCCACGGAAAACTTTCCCCGATGTCCGATTTTTTCGGTGCACTAAATTTATAAAAAGTAAATCGTTTCTATGGAAGCGTTAATCGTGTTTGCTACTATATTTACGATGTATTATTAGTACTTTGAAAATAATAGTATATTATACATCAAGGTAGCGAAGTATTATAACCTGAGCGCATATTAGATACTGAGCGTGCAGCGCGAAGTATCTAAAGTGCGAAGGTTATAAGACGATTCGCTACCGTGGTGTATATACTATTTCTTGCACTACCAAACGGCTTAATACCTAAATTCTCAACAAATTTCGAAAATATTTTAACTGTCAACCTGACAGTACAGCTCTTTAAAACGTCAAAATCTGGGGCAAGTTGAGCATTGAACCGCCAGATGCAAGCGCATAAAGCACCAGCCTCTGTACCGCAAGATAAAATGAGGTTATCGATAATACATACATACATACACACATCTTCGTTCAATAGAGACGACGACTACGACCGAAAGCAAGGTGGCAAGACACTTCCCCAACCCGGCCCAGAGCTGTGACCTCAATCACACTGTATTTACTATCAATCTTGTATTGTAAATAAAGTAGTATAATAAAAGATATTTTTTGTCAATATTTGAATGTTTTGACATCTGTTTAGGCAAATACCTATAACACTATAGGAAGTACGGAGTGATTTTTTAAAAACTCAATTGCAGCAGGCCCTGGATAGGCTGAATCAGTTGGCAATACTGAAATGTATTGTTGGTGACACTGTAAGTCTATGTCAAATTCGAGGTTAACAGGTTAGGTTTTGCGTCATTTTTGACACAGACTGACGCAAAACCTAACCTGCTAACCTTGTATTTGACATAGACTTACAGTGTCACCAACATTACATTTCAGTATTGGCAACTGATTCAGGCTATCCAGGGCCTGCTGCAATTGAGTTTTTAAAAAATCACTCGGAGTAAATTTGGTTGTAAACGGTAGGTATAACATTTACCAATATATAGCAATAAAATTTGTTAACAGTGTCTGCTGTCTTGTAAGGTGTTAATTTAACAAAGCGATCCCGGTTTGCGGTCGAATGGCAGTACAAATCATAAATGGCTACAAAATCGTCGAATTTTACAACGCAGACGATTCATTTTGCCATTTATAAATTAGCAGCCAATATTTGTCTTTCAAACGCAGTTTTGTTTACAGTTAAAAAACTTTACTTTTCTTTATAATTTTTTGTTTAAAGAAGTGACGCTTTCTTAACGATTTTTCGTTAAAAAAACACTTTTGTCATCACTATGCAAAAAACTAAATCTGTTACATTATTTGCATTAAGTGTAAAGTATTAATCGCACTGCCTGCTCTCGAGTGAAGTCATGATAACCCCAATTTTAAGTTAAATTTTGTAAGAGTAAATCGCCACCTTAAGTTCTTGCAGAGCTAAGTTTGTTTTATTTTTGCAGAGGATCTTTACTAACTTAATTAAGGTACTAAATGTCAAAATATGAATTATTGTTTACAGAATTTATTGAGTTATTGTGCTTTTTTCCTCTAAAAATAAACGATATTATTATTATTATTTTACCTTAACTCAACTAAGTTCTCTACGAAAGATTTGAACAATACATAATTTTGCTTGCTAACCCACAACCAACGCCGAAAAGCTTGATGAAGATGCAAAATGCAGAGTAATCTGCGCGACTCCGGAAAAACTGATTCCAGCGCATTCCTTTCTGCCGCATTCATTGGTCATAGAAATTCGAAGAAATCCATAGCTTCCAAAACCATCAGTTTGCAAAGAATCTCGCAATAATTGAAGGCTTCCGTGTAATTCTCTTCAGTTTGCTCGGTATGGAGAATGCAAGCAAGTGGGATGGCTTCAACTTTTGTTGCAGAGAAGAAAATGTAACGCAGGTACTTGTTGTACACTAGAATCTACAAATACCATTTCATGTGCAAATTCCTGAGAATGGGCTCTAACAATGACAGGAGTTAACACAACAAAGATCATTGGATCTTCCTGTATGATGACTTTAATATCTTTTTTCCTCATAGCATTCTCTTTTCTTTTTCAAAACAGTTAACATATCAAAAGATTCTCGACCTCCAAAATTTTCCATTCTACAACAGTAAAATTGATTTAAGTACCTACCTAACGCAAAACTGCACAGTGCATCACCTACCTCCATTTTGAGTATAAATGTTTTATTTGTCTCTCCGTTGGATTTATTTGGGCGTTTGTTAGCATTTTGGCAATCTCAGATTCTTCGTTTTTATTTTCGAGGTATATTTCGTGAAAGTTTTTGGCGACAGCGGCAGTCATGCCATCCTCAAAGTATTTGTAAAACATTGCCTCGGTTTCCCTCGAAGTTCGCAAGTAACTGAAGGCTTTTGCAACAGCTACTGCATGCGAATGTTGAAATGAAATCTGAAAAATTAAATAAACACCTCGACTAGAAAAGCGAGTTACTGGTAAACCTTCGGAGTAAAATTCGCTTGAAAAACCACTTTGCAGTTGTGGATCACTGCATTTACCATAGTGCATCTGATTATTGAATGAGTCCAAAGCATAATTGCCACTTTAGCAATAAAAAACTCAGTTTATGTTTTGAGAAACCATTAAATAACACACATGAACAATCTATTATGCTAACCCAAAAATAAATAAATACATTTATCTACAACTGTCAAATAATAAGTGCATTATATATCCAACTCTAAATACAAAAGGCGGCTCATATTACACTAGTGGAATATGAAATTTCATATTCCACAGGGTATTTTTTCAATTAGTGGGCTACATTTCAACAAATTACATTAACGTCGAGGTTAGCAGGTTAGGTTTTACGTCAGTTTTGACACAGACTGACGCAGAACCTAACCAGCTAACATCGATTTTGACTTAAAACATAACCTGCTAACCTCCAATTTGACATAGACTTACAGTGTCACCAACTATGTACATAGTTGTAGATAAAATATTGTATTTGACACGTATATAATGGCTATATTACACTTGGATGATTACAACACCCGCCTTCGGCTCGTGTGTAAACTTCATCCTCGTGTAATATAGCCTACATTATATTCTTGTTAAATAAAATACTATTTTCTACGATCGTGTCAAAATGACAACCTTTTGCACAGTTTCTAGTGTCAAAAGTGACGTTTGTAGCACCCTTAATATTGGAGCCCGAATTACGTTTTTTTGGCACGTTGCCATTGGTTGCGTGTTCTAATATTATATTAAAGTACGCTTTGCAGTAACTTTTAATGCCAACATAATCTAGAATATCTAACACAATGTGACGGACAAAATGTCACCGAACTAAGTTTTCATATTTCTGTTACGATCGTAGAAAAAATAGCGTATGATACACGTGTATAAGTGCCATTAAAGTACTAAAGACATTAAACTCGTCGCACGTGCTTTAAAGGCGTACCTATACACTAGTATTATAATATACTATTTTATAAAGTAGGTACCAAATCATGATAATTACACTTACCTCAATAACTATGTTGAGACCTTTCCCCAAATACCGATCATTTCGCAACGTATTACGGTTGATTTTTTTGAAAAGTATAAGTACTTATTTTTGCACTGCAGTCTTTGGCCCGCTGTCTGGTGTCTTCCCGTTTTCTTTTTTTTTTACTTTATCGAAATTTTATGCTGGCATGCGTACACTTTTCGAAAAAGATATTTTTTTGGTACGGGTATGTGTATCGAACAATCCATTTCGTATTCGTCACTGTGCTAAATTGTTCCACCCAACTCGCACACCAGTTATTATATGCACTTTTTTCAGACGTGTTTTGAGGCGCATGGTTTTTGAGTTTACCTCTTAAAGTTGCCCAGAAATTGTTAGGATTATTGAAGTCGAAATGGCTCACTTCGTGACCTAGATTTGTCAATTCTGCCAATAAATCTTCACGATTTTCAGCCATGGCTGGCGAAGCACAATGACACCAGCAAGTTAATTTATTTCTATGCAAATTTGAGGAATTTGATCATGGGTAGAGACGAGTCTACCACTGGTTACGGTGTTGCAGTGTAGTAAACAATGTCCTATGAAACATTCGCTTATTCGTGGCCAATGCTTACTACGCTACATCCTGACGTTGCGCTGTACCGCAGTAAAGATTGCCAAAGGAACAGCCTCGCAAATTTCGCCATTACTTACTACGATACAACTTGGTGCTGCGTTGCACCGTGGTAAACAATGCCTTTACGCCACCCGGTATACATACAAGTGTGCTAAATAGAGATGCTTGCTAACATTATTGACAACCGGTAATTGCATAATGCTACTGATCTTTGAGGGAAAAAGGAGGGCAAGTAAAGTTGTAAATTAAATCCAATCTATAGTTGCAAAAACATAACTAACAGGGCACATTTTGTATATTTCAATTAAATTCGTTATCAGAGAGGAAAGAATGAGCCTTAGGAAATTAAATATGTTTTGCCTTTGTTGGTTCGAAATTATTTGGTGTCCTAGTTTCCACGGCACTCGAATCGGAAATTATTGAAGTTGGAGGAATGGAAATCGTTTATGCGGCACAAAGGGCTCGCGATTCAATATTGCGCATAAGAAACGCAGCCGAAGTAATAACAGTTGCCATAAATATTTGTTAGGCAGATCAAGCTTCATACGAAAACTGGGGAAGTGCTGCCAAGAGGAATTTTTATTGTCGGTAATATAAAGTAGCAATTTCGCTCTAGTTGTGCTCGCAGATGAAATAATGCGAATCTAGTCACCTACTTCGTAAGCGGACTCGGAAACGAAATCCAGTTAGCATGAGAACTGCCAGCTTCTCGGATTTCTTGGCATTAACAGTACATTTAATAGTGCCAGACGGGAAGACCATGGCGATCACACGGATCGGAAACGTAACGGACTACAAGACTTCTGAATTGCAAACCAAAGTGGAACAGCGCGTGCAGCTAACGGCTCATCCCATAAACAAACCGCCGTGGATTGCATTCGTATCAAACAAACAGATTCGCTGATAGCTGGCCCCACTTAAGTCTATTTATGCGCGTTCTTCACTGACAGTTGCGCTCGTGCAGAATTAATTTGATCGATTTATTGCTACCAACTTGCCAGCGGTTTTGTGCCGCTTTACGCTGGCCGCTTCCCAGCTTTTCAGCCTTTTGGACGAACACAAAAGTTTACCCGTTTAGAGTTGAGACTTCCTTTAATTTCGTTCAATTTCCTTTTTCAGACCTTTATAACGTCCATTGCTGGACATACGCATCTCCCATTAACCTCTGTTGGCTTCTACGGGCAGTTTCTAGTATTTATCTCTTTCCAGCTATGGTCCTTCAATCTTGATTTCGGACGCCCCATCCCCATTCATGTCTCCACAGCACTAGCTTTTTGCTTAGCATTACATCTTCCCATCGCATCATATGACATGCTTTATAGTTGGTATAAACTAAGGAATACCCACCTTGTATATTGCACGTCCAAAATGTTCAAGACTGCAACCTATCCTTTAGCCACAATCGACTCCTTCAAACAGCTTCTTGCAATGCAGCTCTCACGTACAAACCTTCAGAGCCAAGCCTCGTCCAATACCACGAAACCAAAAATCTTTGACAGCAACCAGCCAACAGAACAAACCCAGATCTGCTCCTGCCTCTGCTACCTCCTTCCGGAGTAGACCCTCTAGCTTCACTGATACTTCTACGGTCTCTCTACTTAGTAACACCCAAGCTGATTTAACCTTTTATTATTTATGTTACTTGTCAATTGTATTCCCAATAAAACGGTTTTAATATAACTGTTCAATTAATCACTTGTAATTAACCATGCTAGTAATCCATTAAGTTTACCAATTCCAATTATCTTCTGTAGTTACTCCGTTACTTCTCTTCTTTGCTATTTAATATTTCACTTCTTTAAAACACCACGTAGATTTTGATAAATACCCTTCTTACATAATCCAAAACATTTTATTCAGTAAAAGAGGGTTAAATTCAATATTTTAATGGAACCAAAATAAAATTCTTACATATTTTTTTAGTTGTTATTTTCAATAATGGGAACAAACTTCCTAATTACCATATTTTCATTCTTTCTCCCTCCTATACTCTATTCTTATTTGATATCTACCTATTTTAATTATATCCTTATCGGAATTTTGCATTTGTCCGTTTTTTAAATATTCTTTTTATATTCAAACCACCTCTAAATGTTCAATAGCTATCATTTCATTACTAACTTGCTCTAACTCAGATTTATTTATGAAACTTTTATAAACATCATCGACCTTTTTTAATGGGTTAATATGAATTGTACTAACATCCCAATTTCTTTTATACATTTTAATTTTATCTACGACCAACGTATAGTTTATCATAACAATATACAGGGTGTAGAAAACCACTCGTACTAGTAATTTTTCTGAAAAATTGTCGAGCATAATGTCCCCTCTTATATAACTTTTAGATAGGCTCACTGCCAAGGCTGGTCGATTATATGATTGTGATTAAAGATTAGAAAAAATTGTTCTTATAGTTACTAAAAAGTAATATGGACACACCAGTTACCGTATAGCGACAACGATAACTTCAGACTAAACAAACTTCAATTACCATTGCCTGTATCTCACACCAATCTATTCACAAAAAACGCAGTAGTATCGGCAGATCGTATAAAAGAAAATACCAGAAGTACAGTTCAAATACTAAGGCTTTAATAAAAATAACAGCCAAGCGCGAATGTCAATTCACTTGGATACGATTTTAAAAGTTAGATAACAAGATTTGCAACAAACAAATATTAAAAAGATACGATTTGAAAAGTGAGATCACAAGATTTTGCAACAAACACATATTAAAAGCAATTAAAACAACCACATCTAAGAAGGTTACGTTACACACCCCACGTATTGTCATCTGCTGAAGTCACCCACAAGTTAAGTTATTGATATATACAAGTTACGAAAGGCTTGTTACATTTGAACAACCTCGAAGTTTAACTAATATATAAACATATGGAGTTTTATATCCAAAAAAGTTACTGTAAACAAATATAAAAGTTGAATCTCTTTCATGAAATTCTAAAAACGGCAATTTAAAAGTTAAATTATGAAATTATCAAATATACGTTGTTACAACAAAATCACGACGTGAATTTGTGTACAGGGTTATATAATTAAATATAAGAATTGAATTAAGTATTGTCCTGAATGCGAAAAGTCAGTATACCCTAATTAAAGGAGTCTCCTCAGGCACTTCAAAAAGGTATGTCCTTAAACGTAATACGTGCACAAGACGCTTATCATAAAGGCCTTCTGATAACGAATCTCGTTCATCAGTACATAGATCAACTATTCGGCAGAAAGCAAGTGTCTTCGCCCAACGCCATGGGCGTTAACTGACTCGTCCAGCCCGACAGTCCAATATACCACATTATGTCAATTTTAACAATGCATGTAATAATCAAATTGATAAGCAACAAAGGTTGCTTGGTCATACACAATAAAACAAAATTCATGAACACTGTGAAAACAAAAAATCCAAAATAATTACTTAAATCGATAAGCAAGCATGGTTGTTTAATTAGATCGAAATTGCATCTTATTAAATTATCAAAAGAATAAAATTCAAACACCAAATAACGGTACAAGTTAGCAGATTTTAAATGCATTGAATTAATTTTGATAAATTCCTTATGAAACTTCTGCGATATTGGGAGCTCTGAATAGCAACAGCAAATGCACTAGGGAAAAAAACCTGACTTTGCGTTGCCCACAAGAAGCAGATCCGCTAGTAGCTCCAAGACTTTCCATACACTACCTGGGGGTATGAGGTTTCCTATGGTCCATAAAACGGCTGTTGGGTCACCAAAAGTCGCCCAGAATAGAGAATTGTTTCGTTGAAGAAGACCCAAAACCGCCCATAGCGAAGGAGCCGGAAGAAAAATGCCTGCGGCAAACCATGAAAAATCCGCCGCCTAAAAAGAATCGGAATTCACTCTTAGATTAACGTAAGCACGCCATAATAAATGCTCCCACTTCATGTGATAGAGACGGCTTAGGGGATAGAATCCTCCTTTTAACCAACTGCCGATGGCAAACCGCTTTCTAACAACATCAGAAGACGAGGCAAATTTCTCGGAAAACCGGATGAAACCTCCGCTATCAAATTAGACGCGCATGGGCCCATCAACATCTGTGAAATATTGAATTAAGATTTGAAAATTTTTCAAGAATTTACCGAAATCAAAATAGGCAAATGCTCCACACACAGGCGCTTAAAGTAACCTAATTCTCAGGAGCATAATCTTTATATTTGGAAGAAAATTTACTAAAAAGGCATTATAGCAAAATGTCCCAGAAAAATGTACGTCAGTAAGTCGGTATCTGTGTATGATATTAGCTTGAACAGGAAATAGATCCAACCCAGCATAACTGTCAAAATTTAAATGCAACCTAGGGTAAATATTGTCATAATTGAGTTGTTCTTTAAAATAAATAACTTTTACTAGTAGAAGACGAAAAAACAAGTGAATGGTGATATTGCATTATTAGCTAAAAATACTCGTACATCGGAATAGGTTGGAAGTGTCTACCGTTTCGATCCATTCAGTTTTGTATTCTTCCGGGAAAAAGTCTTGTCCTGGATGCTCCAATAATTTTTGCTCCCTTGATTGACCTGCAAGCTTCTTTCAAAGTTTGACAGTCATGTATTATTGATATATAAAATTATAATCATTCAATTATTTTCAACCAAACTTACAAAGTAAGTGGTTACTATGATCGCTCTTTCTGTGTGTCTGTGTGTCTGTCGCACGGTTCCCGTTAAGGCAGAATACAACTGATGGTGGATTCCTATGTATTTTTGTCCCCTGAATCCGAATCCACCACTGGCTTTTCGATATCTCAACCCGTTTTCGAAATATTCGACTTTAATGTTCGAATTTTCACATTTTAGGCTTTAATATCACTATTATGTAGTTTTCTCTCCTGATTCCAAATATGTCACTCATTTCACGATATCTTATACCGGCTGTCAACGAATTTATTAGACAAGTCATATCTTCTAGAGTATTAGGTGTATTAAAATGAGATTTGGTACAGGTAAATGGTATGGGGAGAGGAGAATTTTCGCGTATTTTTGACTTTTCGGTCACTTCCGGTTTCACCGGAAATGGCTCCGATTTCGAATTTTTAAATGGAACACCCTGTATATTTTTGCATATTTGGATTTCAGAGACAATTTTGGATCAGAATGTGACATTTTAAAAAGTTTTTAAGCCTACTTGATTTTTTTAGAGCCAGTTTTAATATGGCATCTAGGTGGCTATGATCAGACGCAAACTAATCTAAAGACCTCAGGTGATGTCAGAAAATTACAATCGCAAAGTTTGAGTGATTAGTATGATAGATAGGAATAAGACAAGTTGGCAAAAGCACGTTTTCTTGTCTAACTATTTTTGTTCAAATGGCGACCCTTTTTTGACAAGCACTTTCCGAAAAGAGAATTTTTTGGCGAATCTAACGATACTAATTTATTTGCGATTGGATTAAAAATAAGCTCATAAGTTAAATATTTCTAAGCAAAATACTAGATAATAATTTATTTACTTTTGTCAAGTGTGCCATGGATAAGTTTTTAAAATGTCACATGCTGATCCAAAATTGTCTCAGATATCCAAATATGCAAAAATATACAGGGTGTTCTATTTAAAAATTCGAAACGGGAGCCATTTCCGGTGAAACCGGAAGTGACCAGAAAGTGAAAAATATGCGAAAACTTTTCTCTCCCTATACCATTTACTTATACCAAATATCATTTTGATACACCTAATACTCTAGAAGTTATGACTTGTCTAATAAATTCGTTGACACCCGGTATATAAAAATCAATCGCCGTGTGTTAGTGCGTTAGTGTGTTAGTATCGCAAAAACTCGAGAACGACTTGACCGATTTGGATGATTTTTCTTTTTTTTGTGTTCGTCTTACTCCCGAGGTGGTTTAGCAAAAAAGAAAATTCGGAAAAATCCAAAGGGAAAGCCGGAAAATTGGAAAATATCGAAAGTGAAACGGGGTTTCAGAGACAAATTATTATTGGGCAGAACAACGTTTGCCGGGCCAGCTAGTCTTGAATAGTTTTCGAGATTTTTGATTTTTTAAAAATGCGAATTTTCTTTTGTAAGTTTGGTTTTCAGCCGTACATGCGCGGCTAAGCTTTTTACACCTGCTAATAAACAAGTGTAATTTTCTTATATATCTGTTCTGTAAGCAGTTAGAGATATTTAAAAAAATCCTACAAATTATTTGTAGTAAAGGACTCATCCAATCATGGCCAATTTGATTAAAGTTTCTATTTACTCCAGTCCAAGTTAATATCATAGATTATTAATAATGATTTGAATGATGCACATTTTTCCAGATCTTTTGCGATTAACGGATTTCCAGAAAACATGCTGGTGTGGGTGGTCTGTTGCACCCTGTATATATTTGTGATATTCCTGCAGTTTTTCAATGGAATTTTTGTCAACGGCAATACGCCAGTTTCGTGTTTCGTAATTTGTCATTAGTTCAGTTTAAATTTATTTTCACTCCAACTCTTTCATAAGCCCTATGAAGTTCTTCCATCGTTTTTTGCAGTTTATTATAATTATTCCTAACGTACAATGTTTTAATAAATCCTGCCAGTGCTGTTGTAAACAATTGCTGTAACAGTAGCATCTTGCCTGATTCCTCTTTCTATTTGAATGTGTCGAGTTTTAGCATGTGTACGGTATACACGCACATTTTGTAATGTAAATTCTTCATTAGCTATCTACTCTTGTACGTTTTAGAGCATCTTTGCAGCTAAACGTTCTAAGCTCTCGTAGATTTTCGAAGCTATTGCCAGCTGCTGTTGGGAACAATTATCGAACCGTTTGTATGTGGACTACAGTTCTAGGACCTTTTATCCCATCTCGAATTACTCTTGCCTTAGATATTGTACTATCTTTTCTTATCGTTGGGTATAGAAAAAATAGCAAACGCTGCAATTGAATGAGAATGAATGGGGATTTATCATTGTTATTATCATCCTTAGTTAACCGATATTATAGAAATTATTGATGGGATGTAACTGACTATTCGAAAGAATTAAATCGCAGAAACGGGCTACGAAAATGTATGTATCTGATAACTTATCCGTAACAGAAAATAGAGTCGGATATTTTTAGTCTAGTGGTATACCGACGAGTTAACGTGTAATAATTAGATAAAATCAACAGCATAATTGACAGCATAGGAAGTTTGCAGAATCAAGGGAATGACCCATATCAACTACGAATCCAATACAACGAAACTGCATGCACTTCATTTCTACAGTTGTATTCCTGGCCAAATTACTTTTTCTGGTCGACCATTGCTTTTTGAAGAATAGGGCATAATGAAGTCATGTATTATATTAAACAGGCTTCCTCATTAAGTCTTTCCGTCAAGGTAGGAATTTCGTTTGGTGCATGGTAATGCGTTAAAACATTTTTAAAAAATCCAAAACAATTTGCTGTAACCAGGAAATATTTTATCTGTATCTTCTCGTTTCATGTGTTCCACATCTCACGGATTGCAAAAGAGTTCATGACAGAAGCGCTATAAAGTTCCCCTTGGCACCAGTGACTGCATCGAAGTCGTTAGTATAAATGCGGTAAATGTTTTTGGGCCGAAGTTGGAGTTTTAGGCATTACAGGCCGCAGCGGGACTAATTTAGGAAAATTACTTTAGCGTTTGTCATTGCCGCATTGGGCAGATCGCCAAGCGCATTAATTAGTGATACAAGAAGTTCGCTTTGTGTGGCAGCCTCGAACGAAAACAACCCTTATGTGAACGCTTCCACTTGTCACGGCGCGTCGGAGAAGCCCTTTATAAGCTCCGTGTAAGACGCTAAATTATCGGTTTGCTGGAAGTAGTTAATTTAAATTAGTTCCTCGCTGCATCGTGATCCGATCGAAAGCTGAAAACGTTAACGATAGTTCTTAAGGGACTGAAATCAATTATTTCAAACTGGGCCATGCTTCTGGACTGATACTAATGTGGTTTTTATTATTCACGACTTTCAGGAAAGCAGTCGCAAAAAGTTCAGTAGAGAAAGGTGTACGTGTATTTTTGTTAACAATAAAAATGATACAAAAATGGGGAAGAACTAAATTACTAACTAAAATAAAATTTTTCATTTTATAGCCATCGATCGGAAAGCAATTAAGCACTGTTTTGTAAAATTTTCATTCAAAAATTACGTATTATGTGGAAGAGAGATTTTAAAAATCTGAATGGAAGCAAGAGTCCTACTACTAAAAACCTCTTCTGGAATACTTTCAAATTTACTAATAGCCTTGCTTCACGTGTATGAGGCTGAGGCAAGTGGTCCTGATCAGCTGTGAAGTTGCCCAATGAAAAAACGAAAAACGTTAGTTTTACAATTATATGTGGCGTAAAAGTAGCCTCATAACATAAATAACTAGAGATTATTACTTTCTACGCCATTCTATTTCCTTCAAGACGTCAATTTGACAAGGCAATTTTAGTTTGTTTACCATCAGTTCCACAGTGTAGGTCTTACAGCCACTTCATATCATCTGTTTTTATATTTCCTTTTAGTTTGTCAATTGGCAGCTTTATATTTCACTACAAATTCCGTTCACAAAATATATTACATATTAAATAATTGCGCTTGTTTTTGCAAGGGAAGGACAAGCTCACGAAGTTGAACAATCTGGTGTGTTCGCAAAGAGCAATCGGAGCAGAACTTCGCACATTCTACCCGTTTCATATAAAGTTTTCAGTGAGATTCCTACAGACCGCCGACCTGGTTCTGTGATGAAAGATTGAAGAGGAAATCTGCTCCACTTAGCTTTCAGGCTTTTCGTAGGGTTGGGATGGCAGTAACAGTTTGGGAAAAAGCGAAAAACCTGCAAGGGGTAAACAGAATATGAGGGAAATATGTCTTAACATATCAAAGTGAATCGCTAAATACGGTAGCGTTTTTTTTTGACAATTTACTGGTGTCGTTGTCAACCAATGGCATTCCTCAATTTAAAAATAAACTACCAATCGAACGATTATTTTAGTGACAATAATTCGAGGAGCTTTATTTCAGCGACAATTTTTTCTGTAACGAAAAACAACATTTCAGTATTAGGGGTTTTTTTATTGACCATTTTCAATACTTTAAAAGTTAAATTGTCAAGACGAATAGGACTCTAGGTCAAAATATTGCAGACAATTTTTGCTCTTCAGATTGTCTCGTTTCTGTTGCTTTAGAAAATAACGACTCGTGCAAGCACTCGTCGTTATTTTCGTCGCTGCAGAAACTCGTATCTGAATCGCAAAAATTATTGTAGGCAATATTTTGACCTCTCGTCCTATTATTACTGAGAATTTTCTAAATATTTACTGGAAAAATTTATTTTAGATTTATTAGAAAATGATGTACCTATATGTAAAACATTGTTTTATAATGCTCGGAAAGGGGAGGTTGGACTATAGATATAGACTGCTTCAAAGATAATTTTTAAAGGCAAGGCGTTTGTTTTGAATGTGTATTGATGTAGTGATGTCTAGGAGAAAATGATACAGTCGCTTCTTAAATTCCGAATTTTTGGTAATCAGAAATAAATTGTTATAGACGATAAGCTAGGTATAAAATCAGAATGCATTATATTGCAATAACTAATCGCGAGGATTGAAAAATATATTTCTGTTATCTTTCTGCAATTAATAGAAATACGTATTATCCACTTGACAAGCGTTTTGAGTGTAACATATCAATTACAAATGTATAAGTTTGCTATAAAACAACAAATCCAATATCTAGAAACTATATAATTTTCACCGGTTAGAGAAAAAGCTTTAATATACAGTAAATTAAGTAATATGAGTGCCGTCATAACATGTTAATTTATGGTATCCATTTGTCATTTTAAAATGAAAATCAAGCCACATATTAATTTTATAAGTACTTGCTGATTTGAAGAAGTAGGCAAATGTTTGAATATGTGATACACAAAGGAACGAAAAATTATTATATATAAAAGATATGGAAAATTTCCAACAGGCCCTTTTAACAAGGGTACTTGACAGAATATGAAAGTGCCACATTTTCGTTAACACGTTCGTAGACTTTGAAGTTTGTATTTTTTTAAATGACACCGAGGAAATCATAAAATTTTTGCCATAAAGAAAATTGAATTTACAGATAAATGCCAAATTTTCAATTAATTGCAAGGTCTACAACGATTTGTTTTCAAATCGCACTCTATTCATAGCTGTGTTGCTACTAATTGCAAATAGTGAAGGTTGTAAAACATCATTAGTTCAAGGCACTACCGGATGGAACGAGATACAACTTATGGGAATTTCATGTACGAAGCGGTTTAGCTGAAACATTTATCCAGCTTGTTAGATTGCTAACCATGGAAACGTGAATCTATTTATGCTGTCACAGTTTCACATCTAAACGCGATTACCAAGCTGCGATTCAATGTTTAACTACAGAAGAGTCTACACTTGAATAAATTCTTCCGCAATGAACAATCTCAATGGCTTTTAAAGAATAGGATGTTAACATCAACGGTAAATGTTATTCAGACACATGGAGAATGAATACTGCGATTCGAAACAAGCAATCGGAGAAACTGACAAATGGAGTTTTCTTTTGCAGGATAACGCACAACCGCACGTTGCTGTATCTGTACAATTTAGAATTTAGTGTAGTGGGACGGTGGGAGTCGTGTCTTGAACGCTAATGGAGATATTTTTTGACAATCGCATTGATCAAATGGTTATATGCCTTAAACGTACTTCGGTTGCACCTGCCTCTTACACTGTCAATTAGAAAAATCGCCATACTGTTCCTTCTAAATTATTATTTGGAGTCAATCATCGTCAGTGGAAAATAAAATCGCAGACAATTTCCATTGTTACGGCAGTAACTTAAAAATCATAAATTCCTAGGTCTATGTGTATATTATTACATTTTATTATTCGTATCAGAAACTGTTAGTTTTGAAACTGGAAGTTCAGTACTGCTGGTCTGATTTCACCAAGTGGTTTTATTGATTCCAGTTCAGTGTTTCTGAAATAGAAAATAAATGAATGATTAAAAGATCATTTCGCTTCCTGCGGACATGCGTCAACTTAATACTAGTTCGTAGTTTATTTATCGAATAAATGCTAATTAAACGACGGAAAGCGAACTTGATGACAACTTTCGAGCATGTTCTCCCAGTTCGCTCAGAAATTGCGTCACGAGGATAATAAATTATGGGCATTAGAAACTTAAAAATAGTTTCTTAACTGCAATCTGTATTTAATTTGCTATTCGATGGTCGAATTTTGTGTATTTTTATTTCTAGTCGGTTGGGAAGTGTAATTACTGAAAAAAAATGGAAACACTATGTTTTATATCCTGTAAATATGTCTTTCGATGCGCCAGCGTGGCTGAGCGGTTAGGGAGCTCGGTTTCGGTGCCACAGTACGGGGTTGAATTCCCACATCTGGAAACTGGTGGGCGGCCCACCCAGTTGCTTTAAAAATTAGATACCGAAACCACGGTTGTGGAAGTAGGGAAAGTAAGGCAGTCGCCGAAGGCGTTATGTTAAGCACATCACCCAGTACGCCGTTAACGTGTGCCAGAGTGACTAGGATTCAGAAAGAACTTTTTTTTAATATGTCTCCTATCAGGGGATCATAGTCGTCCCGTAGTGGTTTTATACTAATAATTTAATTGTCAATGTGACAATTTGTTAAATCGGTATGACATGAAAGATAATTACAATATTGCTAATCAATAAAAGACAAGCACTAAATTAACGTTGTTTTTTTTGTTCACTATTGTTTACATATTACAGCAATTGAATGTTGTTTTTTAAGCTGCTCACCCTGTATATATTTGACCGGAAGTATCTCCGGTTTCATTCCAGATAGACATTTAACCCGCATGCAAAATATCGTCTCCCTCCAACAAGTAACTTTGAGATATACCGCCAATAGACTGGCAGACAGACGGACGGACAGTCATACGGAATTGAGAAAACATGTTTTTCGTCAATACTTCCTTCGCTTTCATCAAAAGTTAGATTTTTGCTTAAATATGCGCTTTTAGGTTTGAACATCATACAAAATGTTTTGAGGTTTGAACATCATACAAAATGTTTGTTTTGCACGTGGATATATGTATAGGGTGTCCCATATACATACTAGAGCTCAAAATAAGTCGATTTAACTCAAATTACCTATATACAAAAGTCGAACACTCAGGAGTTACAGCGAGCTAAAGATGATGAAAAATGCTTTACTGTGTCTCTTGTATGAAATTATAATTTAGTTTTTGAAAACAAAAAAAAAAGGTTTCATGAAAACGATAAATTAAGTTCAAAAGCCTACCTCTCATTTTAATTTCATGCAGCAAATCATTCCGCACAAGCCCTGGAATATTTGAGCGTAACAAAAACCCTATTGAGCAGGATTCCTTTATGTATTAGTAAAAATGTAGGCCATTTTAAACATTTGTTATGGTTGTTATCTAGATGTGTATTGTGTAATTTTCCAATTAAAGTTATTGCGTTTTCAAAGCCTACATGTTATTTTAATTTCCCTTTCAGGGACCTCCTGTATAAATGAGTCAGCACCCAAAGTCTTTTTGGCAGAACGTTGATTTATTTATTTTTACTTCTCTAGCGTAAATTGTAGTCGTAAAAAATCATCTTCCGAGTTCTTCACGTTTCAGGATTCCTAAATGCTGAAAAACAGGTTTTCTCAATTCTGTCTGTTTGTCCATCTGTTGACGGTGTAACTCACCTTAAAAAAATATAATTCTGCCAATTTTTGCTTGAACTCGAGAAAGTGAAATAAAGTATTTTGCACATAGCTCAGGTTTTTACCCTTGACGAAAAAGGTCATATTTTGGACCCAACGCTCTCCTCTACCTATTCCTCCAGCAATACATATTGGTATTTTTTCATTTTCAAAATGTGGCAATATCTTTTGCGCAGAGTTACTTACAAAGAGTAAAGCTGATATTAATGTTGTATATGGCAATGGACGCACCTTAAAAATTAAATTCGTTTTTTCTGTCATATTTTCAAAATTTTTAGTTTCAAAACTTCCACTTGCGAGGATAGTTTCGTGTAAAGCCCTTCACAGATTTTGTAAAATTTAGAACAACGCTTAGGATTCAGATGACAGTGTGGAACAAGGAACTTCATGATATAAAAACGATCTAACATTTATTTTCAATAAAAGGTTTTGGCTTTTCTGTTTTTTTTAAATATTGTATTAAAAGATGATTTTACTATTATATTTTATTAAATGAATTATGTTTTTAATTTATATAAGATTGTTTTTAATTTATATAAGATTGTTTTTCTATTGCATTTGATAATAGTCCTTTAATCTTGGGTAATTTGAACGGTTGTACAAGTAGAAGTACAATCTTTGAAATCTGAAAGTACATAGCTACATGAAACGTACTACCCCTTATGCGCATTATGATGCCAAAGAAGTTTGTAGTTTCTTATTAAATTTTACCTGCCAACCTCTGTAGAAATTCATAACTCACATTATTTTGCTCTTCAGCTAAGAATCTTTATGTCAAATAAAATAGAATGGTATTACTGTTAAAGTCACTTTTTGCAGTATTATGTGTTGAAGGAAGTATACAAATAATCTGGTTTGCAATTTATAATAGCTCCTTGCACTTGTACGCAGCTATAAAAATATATCAGTTTCATGAATAAGAAGAATAAGATGATTAATTGTTGCGGTTTTAGACGGTTTTGTCACTTTGTGTGTTTTCAGCTTTATTATTTCTACTAACATTGACTTTGTAATTATATAAATTCGAAGTGCGCTTGTAGAGCTACGCAGCTTACTTTGTAAAATTATTAAGCTATATAAGTATATTAAAGGAACATTCACTATCGCTATAAACAGAATATATTAAGTAATGTGTGACCATAAATCTCATATAATCTAACTGTCTCTCTCTAGTGCGTATTGTTTTTGTGGGCATGTATTGCATCATTTATTAATGTTAATTGTATAAAACGATCAATTGTAACACGCTAGTAAAGGGAAAATAATACACCACAGAGCAGTAGCCAACGAACACGTGGAGCCGTAAGGCTAATACTTACGCATGTTAAATTGTTTTATATCCAAGTAAGTGGTACAAAATTGGTTTTACGAGCTAGTCGCGTCCTTGGTGCTGTATCATATTGTTTACTATGCTTGCAAATTTTAACTTTATTTGGCGAATGCTCTCTGCACTCTTCGCCGCTGTGCGGTTTACCATATGGCAAGGCAGCAGAGAAAAACGAAATTGCTCGAGCCTAAATTAGCATTTTGTTTTTTTACTTCGTAATTCGTATGTAAATCCTTCGCCGATTGTGGTAGGATCCTTTTGTCTGGAGACATACGCGTCTGTTTCGGTTTCGTTTGCATGCAAACGATTTTCACCATTTTAAATATACGCTTTTTTATTGCTATGCGTTTTTTCTGGATAACTGAACAAGATTTACTACTTTTAAAAGTTAAGTTTTTTAGACCTGGATAGTTACAAGATGAAGAAAAATTTTCATTAGTTTTTCACATATTCCTTCATTAAAAATATTAGGCATCAAATAGGTGAATTTGTATCGTTCAACATGTCTTGGCAAAAAATCTAAAATAAATAATTCATAGGTGTTTACCTAGTTAATGCTGGAATACAATCATATTATTTTGTATGAAAATAAAAAATTCCAATGCAACTTCGTTTCATCAACAGGAAAAATTCTTTTGAACTAAACAGTTGTTACATTGCAAGTTTATGTCGTAACTCTAAATTTCACACAGCACATATTTGAGAAATTAAATATCTTTTACATAAAATTACATAACTGACGAAATAGATGGCAAGCGGAAGCACAGATTTCATTAATGGATATTTTGATCTAGGTTAGAAAGTGATGTTTAGGCCCACCTGTTCGGTAGCAATTTTTCTCCTGAAATATAACCGTATTAGGCGATAAACGAACCTCATATTTTAACACCTTTGCAATCGGCTCGCGGAATCTCGTAAATTCCGAAAAACTAGGACGCTGCAGAACCGAGCTTTATTTTGGTTTTATGCCGACCTTTTTTTAAGAGGGAAATTTGCGGCAGTTGGCGCAGTGCGCCACCGTTCGTGCTCATCGGCAATAAAATCGTAATTGCGGCATTTTCGAACTGTGACAGAAACACACTTCGACGATCTTCCAGTTTGGAACCGAAGTGATGAGGTAATTTGGCTTTCCTGCTTCCAACATGCAACGTTTGCGAACATCCGTCTCTTCTAATATGAATTCCAAATATAGTTTCTTCAAGTGCAGAAACGGTTAACGAACATTAATTTAGCTTCAAATTTTGCAGGATTCAAATAATGAAACGAATGCAGCAGCAGCCATTTGCAACCAGAATGCCTGGTGTGTGATTCACGACAGGGTAATAAAAATTGAGAGCAATTAATTGGATAGCCTTGAGTACATAAATTGTGTTGTTATTTCGAAGCCAGGTCTAATTTTAGCGCCGTTAGTATACGAGTTACTATGGAGAGAGCGGGAGAAAGTTTTCCCAATTCTTGAGGTAGGCGCAAATAGAAGAAATTACGCTCAAAAACATAATTACACGCAGAATCTGGCACTGTTTTTATCGTAGCGCGTGCCGGCTCTCCGCTATGAAAGTTTCAATTTTAACCACATGCCTGTTTTTTTGCTAATTGGAAAACGGAACAATACAAACTGGTATTTTCTCAAAAACCATTAAACGTGCAACGGAAAGCGAAAATGTTTTAATGCGTCGATCAGAATGTTCCCAGCCTCCTGTTTTGCGGCAAAAAAATTGAAGGAGAAAGTTCTCATTTGTAAAAATGCGAAGGAGAGGCTACACGTCCGCCTCGAGCACCGCGATAACCATCTCAGATTTAAGCCAATAAACAATACAGGATTTGGCGGATTCGACTGTTTAGTATCCATCTAGAAATATCAGCCGAACTTTCCCACGCCTGATAAGTCGTTCGAAAATAAATCATACGCTGCAGCTTCGCTCTCCAAGCCTCTTCAACATTTTGAGAAGGTTGCAATTCGACTTGTGTTGGTGGGAACGGCGCGACGTTAACTTCGCAAATTGTTGATAACATTTGTTAGAAGTTGGCTATTTGCATTTAAATCGCCTCTTTGTTCTATAATGGTAGTGCTTGGCAAGGTCTTGAAAAGATAGTTCCATTAACGCTAGTTTCAATAGTTTTTTTTCTTAAATCGTGTAGCTGTTCTTAATAGCTTTCGTTGTTTCGCAATAGCGTAAATGCTGCTTCTATATAAACGATTTTCACGATCTATCTTGCATTTTGTCAAAGTTATTCTATCTGTAGAATCAATGACATATATTTTTCTGCCATAACTCATAACTCTCAACTTCTGTTGTAATTTCTTTACAGACTTGCTCAGTCAATAAAGACACTACTGTCATCATCTTTGAAACGTAATAACATGAACAATATTGATACCGTACTCAAAGGTACAATCTAGGTTGCTATTGAATATTTATTGTATACTTCTCACTAAGAGTGGCCAATTTTTAACTATATTATTTTAATATAGTGTTATGGTATTGGTGCAGGGGTTTAAAATCATATTAATAAGGTTAAAAGAATACAATATTAAAAATTACAAATATGAATTTAGGTATGAAGTGGATATCAAAATTATTAAAATGTATTTGGTAAACAAAGAAAAATTCAATTAAATGAAGCTACATAAGAAGTAGTAGGATTTTAACATAATTTAATTTATCTGAAATAAAAAGGGGAATTAATGACAAATACTTTTTCGAGATATACTGTTTAATATAGTGGGTGTTAAACAAATATAATAAAGCTTCTATAGTGTGTTGGACTGTGAAATAGATGCTAAACTAGATCACTAAGGAGATATTTATTGATACTTTGATACAAAAAGATGTAATACAATTTGTAGTGGTTGAAATTATAAAAATAAACCCTTTATAAAAGTTTTAAAAAGCTATTTGGTGTATAAAAGGGTTACAAATTAAAATAAAATTGGCATGGTGTAA
Organism: Agriotes lineatus; assembly: GCA_940337035.1. Taxonomy (NCBI): domain Eukaryota; kingdom Metazoa; phylum Arthropoda; class Insecta; order Coleoptera; family Elateridae; genus Agriotes; species Agriotes lineatus. The sequence continues at coordinate 83,879,040 of OW679199.1, read as the reverse complement.
AAATAAAAGTACAATGTTAAAAGGATAAAAGATGTGCAGACGATATGGATGAAGATAAAGGATGTGGTGAGAATACCAAAGTAATACAGTTGTAATCTACAAAAGCAAATTTCTGGAAGGGGATGCTGAACGAAGTTTATTGTCAAATTACATTGCATAATCGGAATTGGATAACAAGGAATGGTTTTCACTGGAAGTGGTTACATCGAGATCATTAGCAGAGTGAGCGTTTTATGGGGTGGATAGGCGATTTTCATCTGAAGGAGTTCTAATTCGACTAACTTGTCATTGAAGTGACATCTTATAACTTGCATCTAGTGGAGGTTCGTGATACCAGGTCGTGGGTGATTTGCTGATGTTGGTAGGACGACGTGGATGGCGATTGCTGCTAAAGAGGGTTGGTAGGTGCCGTACCGTGTTTTGAGCAATGAAAAATTTGGGGATCCAGGTGTATTTTTGGCGGAGTTCGTGCAGGCATTGTTTTTGGAAGTTGAGAGATCTTGGTGAGGTTGTTGGATGCATTGGGCTTGGTAGAGGAGAGTGTCGAGTCCAATAACAGGTGACATAATACATGTATTTAAATAAAAACTGAAAGAAAATATAGAAAGAGTGAAGTGAGGTAATTTTAATTAAGGGAGTACTTACCATTTGATATTGTTGAATGACAAAAATGTAACGAGAAAGTATTGGTAATTAATTTTGCACAAAAATAATTTGTGTCAGGTGACGGACGTACGAGTTGTCATAAAATAAGAAAATAAAATTTCAGAACAGAAGCAGTCTAGAGTATAAAGAATCCGACCTGTGTTTCAGTAACGTGTTTTCTACCGGAGCTAGCAGTTAAATAATCTTGATCATCCATAATTAAAAAAGGGCAAATGAGTTAATTAAAAGTCAATTTTAAATAGTTATTTAAGCATCAAGGGAAGTAAGTAGCTTTTACCAGTCGAGAACGAGTTTGCCAGCCCGAGCGAGCGAGGGCTGGCAAAGTTCGAAACTGGTTATAGATAGTTACTTCCCGAGCATGCTTATAACATTTTTCTCCATGCCCAACAAAAATTTGAATAAAATACCCTATTCAATTTACCACCATCTTTAGGCCTATTACGTTGGGCCATTCTGTTCTGTTACACAACCCGCAACTGCCTTCCCCTGCCGCCGCCTGACCAAAGAAGGGGGCCCTCGGGGCTCCGCCCCTCTCTAAGCTGGGCCCCGGGGCTCCGCCCCTCTCGAAGGGGTCCCTCGGTGCTCCTCCTCTCTCCAAGGGGGCCCTGGGGGCTCTGCCTTTCTCCAATGAGGCCATCGGGGCTCCGCCCCTCTCCGAGGGGGCATCGGGACTCCACCCCTCTCCAAGGTGACCCACGGGGCACCGCCCTCTCCAAGGGGGCCCTCGGGGCTCCATCCCTCTCCAAGGGGGCCCTCGGGGCTCCGCCCCTCTCCAAGGGGGCCCTCGTGGCTCCGCCCCTCTTCAAGGGGGCCGTCGAGGCTCCGCCCCTTTCCAAGGGGGCCTTGGGGCTCCGCCCCTCTCTTAACGAGTTTTTAAATTTCAAATATGTGAGGATCAGTTAAGTTCAAACCCGTTCAGATCACTTATAGAACTAAAATTACTGTAATAACACGCAATTCACTTACTTCCCTTCGGGAGTAGGTACTTACTTCCCCAATGTCATGACAACCAGTAAACAAACAGTAAAATCAGCTTACTTGCAATGGATATGTCAAAGTAAGTGTAACTTACTAGATGGGCATGGTTAAGTACTGGGTGGCCATAAACATCTGAGATCCCGGTAGCCATGGAATTAGCTACTTATAAATGTTGGTTAGCATTATACATATTTCAGTTATAATAAGTATTGGTATGAAATGTAATAAAATGCAAATAAGAGGAGGGGAATGTGTCCCAGATTCTGCAGTTTAGCCTACGACTCGATTATAACAATCTCCTGTTCTAACTTCAATACTTACGTTTCATCATCGTATAACACCAATGCGATACCGGCCATAAATAAGATCCATTTCGACAAAACTTCTATTATCTGGAAATCTCCATTCATCATTAGCCGATAGATTCGCGAAGCCATTGAGATTTACAAACACTATCCTCTTCCCTCAATGTAGAAAGCGCCAGTTTCTAAATCCCAGCCACCGCCCTCTTTCCTCAACCACGACGACACTTGCCTATACATATTGCCGTTCTCTTTCCGATCGTCAGAAGAGATCTGCCTTGTAAAGCTTACAAAATTTCCAATCAAACTATAGAAAAATATACAGGGTGTCGCGTTAAAAATAACATAAGTTTGATTTATAGCTAAAAATTGACAGCTCACAACAAAAATCTGACTACGCCACTGGATTGTACGTAAAAAGCTGTATAAGAGCCAGTTTGTAGCTTTGCGATATGTTAAAGGATAACGGAGATACGAGGGGTCCCAAAATGCAATATTTTCAATTTCGCCCTGTATCTCAGAAACAAAGCGGGCTATGAAAATTTTGTTTATGCCATGTTTTTTCACAAAAAAGTAGCACAGTAGTGCGAAATAGTAGTGCGAAAACCTCAACTCTCTATCTTTACTAGTGAGATACCCTGTAATATCATCGCAAATGGGACACCCTGTACTATAGTTTCGATTCTCACTAAAAGGACGTTAGATCTTAAAATTTGTTATGAACAAATTTATTGATTAAAACAACAGTTCAATGTGGAAATCAGGCTCTTTTTACGACCTGTGTAGCCATAAATGTCTTCAGACCCTACTCAGCTTATTTCTTGGCAGGGTGTTTATACAAACTTCCTCGTAACACCACACAGCGCCGTTGACATTAGATGTTTTCCGTGATATGTAGCACTATGTCATGTGTTACAATTAACAAAAATAGGTAAACATCATTTTGAATATACAATGAGTTCAGAAAGTCTTGCAGAAATTCATTTAAAATTCAGATATTTCATTATCGAAAAAACGCTCGAATATGTCAATTAGTATTTTTAGTTGCGCAGTTTTTTTAAGCAAAAAGTTAGTATATAGGGTGTCCCAGGTAAGAGATGTGACGTCATGTAGGTTTTTTTTAAATGGAACACCCTCTATAGTGTACCCTTTTCGAATTCTGCGTTGAAAACTGAACCCTTTTTGTATAACCAACTATATCTCTAAATTCAGAGGTTTTCGAAATATTGACGTTTAAACATTGAAGATTTGGAACATTTACGCAACTGTAAAAACCAAACGGTTTCAATTAATTAAAGCGAAACGGCTTGCACTTACGTATCTCAGTTTTCTGTGAGCTATCACTTGATGCTATTTTTCGATTCAACCAAAAATGTCAATTTTTTGACTGGAAGTCAGAAAAAACAATATAAATGTTTTCAAACTTCAATATTTCGAAAACCGCTGAATTTAGAGATATAGTTGGTTATACAAAAAGTGTTCAGTTTTCAACGTAGAATTCGAAAATAATACAATATAGACGGTGTTCCATTAAAAAAGCTACATGACGTCATATCTCTTACCTGGGATACCCTGTATACTAACTTTTTACTTTAAAAAATGCGCAACTAAAAATACTAATTGACATGTTCGAGCGTTTTTTCGATAATGAAATATCTGAATTTTAAATGAATTTGACTCATTGTATAATTCTAAAACTGCTGTAGTTTTGCTGTTGTACGATAGTTTGGACAAGAATACTATAGTTTTGAACGGTTGTTGCTATACTTTTTCCTTCAGTGGTTGGCAACGCTGGTTTGGGTCTTCCATCAACGATTTAACAGCATTTCCGGTCAGCGGTCATGGATTGTTCACATTATTATTATTAAGGAACGCCGTGTGTATGTGAGAGTTTTATCAGTAACGTGGCAACCTTATTTCGGAACGTTATATTTCGGTAACCGGAACGAATTGAACGTTACTAGTTAGTAGCAGTATTTCCCATCTCTAATCACGGCTGATAATAGTCCTCGCAGTAACTGCACTAACATTTTAATTTTTTTCAACTTAGTCTAATAAAGAATTTGAGAATTTTAAATAATGTAAACTCTTTCCATAAATGGAAGGAAAATTCGTTGGAAACCACTAACTAACGTTCGTGTGCCAGACTTGAAATGTTTTATAAAAAAAAAAAACACAAAAAGCGAAACTGGGCATGCCTGCGCTGCCACAACAGCTTGAAGCTATTACATAACTTTTGCGTTTTAAGTTTTAATAGAGCCACTTTTTCTTGTTGCAAAGCACCGAACAAATAAAGTAATTACACACCTACATGCTAGCTTTACTAAATGAGTAATGGGAGTGTACATTACGACGTGCGTAGTAGCAGCTTCTGTTTCGTTACTTGCATTATAGTACTTGCTTTAACAATATTCCCTCGGTGTTTTTACTTTATCTTTGTTAGTTGAGAGTTGCTTCCCTTTCGTGTTGACTTGACCTAGAATTTTAGACAATGGGGCGTTTATTTGCCTCTGGTTATTTGCTTTGTCAGACACTGAATAAAGATTCTGTACCGGTAAGTGTTCTTAATTATGTAAGTGTGTACATGTGGCTTTAATTTTTTCCTTTTGCCATTTTGTTGAAAATGTAGTCAATAAAAAAATAAGGTTTGTGCTGTCTTCAGGAACGTGTTTAACACTCCAGGCACTAAGTCTAGCCAAGAGTATATTCTTCTTTACAATTTACACCTAAAACCTTGTTTAAACCAACATTAATTTTCTTATCTAGCAGTATACAAATTGTTCGTATCGTGAAGCTTAAACCTTTTAATTCACCAAATATGTTTATGTATAGCACCCTCTATCGACCAATTTGGATATTGTGGTAAGAATACTGACGCTATTCTAGTTGTTGTCGGCTTCCAGGATATTCAGATTAGAAGCTGTCTATGAGGAAGCCAGGCCACTCCTAATTTTTCATCTAGGAACATCTAATGGTTTTACGTGCAATTTCTTATGTAGGTTAATTGCTAATTGCTACATGGGCTCGAACTCGAATCAGCAGAGTGCATTCGATTGTATTTCTGAGAAGGCGTGCATGTACTAGTACCATTAAATTTGTCGCTAAGTGCCATTAAGAGGAATCCGCATTAATTATACATAGCCTCGAATGTCCTGTCAATTCGTTCACGATATGCCAGTTGCAAAAGAAAAAGAAGGTGGCGTATTCCGAATTACCATTAATTTTTTTTATTGAACTGATTAAAGATTTCAACTTTCAACATCATTGTTGCAACTTCTTAAGAACTGAACAATGTCGAATGACTTTATAAAAAGGTAAAGATAAGGATATTTAAATCTGCAACATTCTGCGCCAGAACTGGAATCAATACGCGAACTTGGCGTCAGCTGAGAAAAATAGTAAGAATCGACATCAGATGCTAGGATTTCCTCACTTCTGAAATACAAAGATAGTCGGTCGAGTGATATATGCAACTATAAACAGAACGCATGACTCACTTTTTACTTTCGCACATTTTATGGCCGAACTAAACAAAACTTTATTTTTGAATCGCAGTAATGAATCTCTCGAGTTGCTGGACACATCAAGAGTTCTGAAGTGGGATTTACCACTTCGCGAAGTGTGAACAATCGCATTAGATAAAATTTTTGAGACAATAAATTCTTTTGTCGCTTGTGGAGCAATTCAATATCACTCTTCAGTGATTGGTAGGTGAAAATGAAAATTTGAAATTGTTAGCATAGGTGTACTTACAAGTGTTACATAATTAAACTTGTCTAGCTTCTTCAAGAAGAAATTGTACTATTATATTTTTTGTTTCAGGTAAGATTCCGATATTCTTCAACTTTCTGCATATTATGGGTAAGATTTTGTCTTTATTGCGACCCTCTTTAGATTTACGTGAATATTTCCGGATTTTTTGTAGCATAGTAGTTATTTCTGCGTTTCTTCAAAATATCTCGTCGAATTTTTAGCTGTTCGACTATTCGACATATGAATTGCATTTTTTAAATATTTTTTAAAAATTACTTAAAAATTATTCTTTTGAGTAATTGTATAATTTTCTGGTATGTTTAATATCCGTGCACAATTGAAGTTAATGTTTGCAACAGTTAAATAAGTACTCATGTTTTTGCCACTACAATGTGCACTAGCGCATATAACCAAATAATTGAGCGATCCTATAAAGTAGTTTTCCTTTTTTTTTTCTTTTATGAAAGGCATAGTTGATACTACAAATTAGTCTGAAGGGTGTCAACGAGTATGAAATATTGTAATAGCGTGTAAGTCGCAAGTTTGTATCAAACATTGGTTCGCAAACAAACTCTATAAGAAAGATGAACTTTTTTGTATCCTCCAATGTAGATAAGTCTATCGTTTCATGCAGGCTAAATATTTTCAATTTTGTTCTAATCACTAAAACAGCCTTGCCGTTCGGTATTCATTCTTGCACGTCGCAGGACCATTAATTGGCATTAGGCATTATATAAGTCAGTTAAAAGGTTTGAACTATAGAACGACCGCTTGATATTATTTAACCCATTAACGCCGAAATTATTTTTTTTATAATAATTTTATTTTTTCAGCTGTAAATTAAAGTTGGATGTACATGTTAAAAGAAAATATTTTATTTTAAATTTTGTTTTGACAGTTTTTGAGGAAAAAGGTGATACCATATGGTACCGCTAGGCGCTTTACTGACGATTTTTCCTAAATATTATGAAAGAGGAAGTACTACTAATAGAAAAAAAGAGTCGATAAAAATAAAACTTACTTTATTTAGTGTGGAAATTTTTAAAACACTATGCGTAATCCAACATTACATTTTTGGCACATTGTTTTAACTCTGCTTTCACATAGAGCTCCTGCACATCTTCACTCTTCAGCCTGCTTCTCGTGTTGAAACCACATTGTGATGCATTCATGCAACTCATCTCACTGTATTTGCTATAGCCTGGTTCACGAAAAAGATGTTTTGGAGGTTCGAGATCTCCTAACTGACAAAAACTTACATTTTGAGATTTATTGACTTTTATCATTGAATAATCGTTATAGACTTCTTCATCCTGGATTTTTACCTGTTCTTGCCTTTGCTCTTTATTTGATTCAGTTTCGTCATCAATTTCCATTTGTTGTGTGTTAGTATGTTCTGTTCCTCTAGGCTCACTTATACCACCTATTCTAGTGTTATCATTCAAGAAAATTTCTGCAGGAGCAGAAAGTTGTTGCCTACTAAGTTTATCAATCAAACCTCCATCGTCCTCGTCTGCCGAGTCTTCATCAATCAGAATATGACTTTCTGGAGGTTCTATGTAAATATCTCTGACGTCACCTACATCTTCTGACTCATCATATGCAAGTTCCAATGTCTTTTGCAACGTTAGTCCTCTAAAATATTTTAAATCAAATAACAATCATTGTAAACCAAAAACCGCCTCGCGGTACCATACGGGATCAGCATTGTTTACTCCTGAAAAAAGACAACATCAAATGTAAAATAAAGAACCTTGTTTTTTAGGAAAAGTGAAATGTACTTAGAATGCACAGATTGTAAAGTGTATTTACATTAGAATATTTACACTAATCGAAAGTCAGTGTTTTCTTGTAAACTCATGTCTGGTACGTCCAGGATGTTCTTTACATTCATGATCTGTTGTCGGATAGGGGACAGATGTCAATCTCCGCAAATTACGAAAAGATCAAAGGTTGTTTGCAGGAGGCGATGCCTTAAGCATTCCATAGAATACACGTTAATACTGTTCTTTGATTTATTTTAATCTACTTCCTGTAGGTTGTTTGCAGAGATCATCGAGAAAATTACTCAAGCCGGTATAGTGAACACACAACAAGATACAGTGGAAATGGAGTGCATGCACATAAGATTCAATTTATCAGAATACTGGGTGACGTCACTGTATATAGTCCAACTTAAAATTCATGACTATACCATTTATCACGGCTTTTTGCCTAGCCCTACCCTCTACTGAATTATTGCATTACAATGCCCTGGGTCGCTAGCTTATTCAGTCGGTGAGGTATGAGGCTCTATTAACATCACCAGTGCAGCTAAGGGAAGCTAATATTGTTTGAGGTCTGCTCGTTGTCACCTAGAATATTGTACTTACACATGCAAACATTACTAGTAAGAAAAGCCCAACAGTTTAAATGAATACATATAATCTGTAAGAAAACACACAAGACAATACAAACAAATACATAAAACGGTTGCGCGCTACACATGGGGGAATGCCTTAACTAGATCCTTAAGAGTTCAGTTATTCATGCAAAGCGAAAGTCCACGAGCGCAAGGTATAAAATAATTCCGCGCACCCATAAATTTAACACGAAGTTGTCGATTCTTTAGGATGCGTCGATGCTTGGAACCCTGGACGCTGAGTCAGCAAATTACGTGATGACTGTGTAATAGTTGCCGGTACTTTCCCGTTATCTGGGCCGCGGACACATTGCTCACAGTTGCACAAATATTCAGTAAAACAATTACGAACAATGTTGGAATTGTTTTCTTATTTCGTAGTTCGGTTTCAAGCAGGAACTAACCTTATTTCAATACGTCCACCAAATAGCCGGGAACCGCGCTGGGTGCCTTCTTGATGCCGAAATCGCAGTTCTAGCGATGTCGAATTGGAACATCGCGGCCTCACTTATGATGCGCCATTTCACTTGAATAGCTTGCACCTCGGCTAAAGATGCACGTTGTCGGTGGTTTGCACGCGCAAACCTTCAAAAACACTTTTAAAAGGCCGATCCGCACCCTTTACAGGCTTGGGAGCGAATGAATCTCCCGCGTTGTGGCGATTTTGGCTGTTCTTTGTTCTCGACAGCATAACGCTGGCTCTGCACATTCCCGCACGTTTTCACTAGCGCGTCCGCACTCGGAGCCTTATAGTACGCGGCCGCCTACACAGAATTTCTTACTTATACTATGCTGTTACTTGAATAAGACATAAGAACACAAGCTGTTTAGCTTTATTACTAATCGTGTATTTAATAAAAAAGGTATGAAATATGGAAACACAGGTGGCACGAATTGGGCCGTTTCAACCAGCAAGCGCCGGCTTAATATTCAATAAAGTTTGCAATCCAAAAAGGGCCTTACAGATCACAGATTTAATAATTATTGACGTGTAACTTCCAATTTCATCTTACATTACACGAAATCAGTCTCTTCGGGAACCGACAGAACACTGTACAATTAAGCACTAATGTCACATCCAAAAGAAGTATCTGACCTGATAAAAGAAGAACAATCTACAACTTCTCCAGCTTTTTAATTGGCGGAACTGGTACGCCGCTACCTGCTTTCTTGGACTGCCGATAGTACCTGCAGATGGCGGAAAATGTTCTGTGGTAGCTAGCTATATGGCGGATTGTTAGACTGACAGCGGAAGCACCATCGGCGCCTTACACAGATTCGAGTTTTGGTCACGATTACTTCAGACGATGTGTGTTGGGCGGCGGGCACCTGCATTCCGACTAAAGCGCGCAGAGATGAATTTGCAGGAATTGCGTTCAGCATCCCCATTTGAGGCTATAGTGGGACAGGAAGAAACTCAACCACAGTGGCCTTAAAAATTTAAGATAACATAACATCATTCAACTGGTTAAAATAATGTAGTTTTACCTACATAAATAGAATAACTCTTACATATTTTGCAACGGTAGTTTGCGAGCTTATGCTAATTTAAGGTTTTTTCGCATTATACTCTATTTAAATAATTAATTCGACTATGCTTTGACGCTGCATGTGTACTATTTTTAGCTTTCACGGGTTTGTTAGTTATTATATTGATAGAATGTTCAGACGTAGAATTGGAAGTACTGTATACTTGTAGCATACCTATTATTGATTTTAACAATTCGGAACCAAGAATGTTCTAAATTGAAAATGATTTTCTTTAAAAATTTCATCTTAACTCAAGTCTACTCTTCTTATATCTCTTCATTAAAACTATTTTGGTATCAGATATTCTACACATTTCGCGTATAGTTGTTGTATTGGTAGTTTGCGCAATAACTGCAGATTTTCACCAGTTGTCTATTCATCGTACCACTGAAACATGTTATCCAATGCAAAGTATGTATCAGTTCTAGATTGTACCATTTATTCTCCCCTTCATCATTCTACAAATCTAGAAGCAAGTTATTAAGCACTTTGTAACTCAAAATCATTTTATATCTAATTATCTTAGCAGTAGGAGGCAAGCCATTGACATCTCAACTTCGATTGTTCGAGTTTTAGACATAAATCTTCCAACGAGGTCAGGTACCATCGTAAATTACACAACACGCCAATAGCGAACTAACAGTACTGTTACTTTTTTATTAAAGCAACCTGCTGCAGCTGGTGAATGAATGGCTGAATTCCTGGGGAATTAATGGTTTCCTCCAAAGCGTGCGGGCTTAGTTTAGGAGATTAATTAATCGCAATCAATTACAGAAGTTGGGTTAAGCTAATGATAATAAAGCAGACAAGTGTTTCTTATCCGCCGTGCAACTTGCGCAAGTCGAATGGGGGTTGATCGTAAAAAATTGCTGGCCTTTTTCCGTCGTGCCCTTTAATTGCCAAGGCCAGTGTTTACCTTTACCCCATTTGTTGCGTCGTTTTTATGGCCGATAAAGCCCCTCGGAGGTTCCTCTAAGCACCCGAGTCCCTCATCGACTTCAAATTTCGCCCGACCAGTGTAAATAAATAACCTTCGATAGCCCCTTTTCCAAATAAAAAGGTGTTTGCGCAACTTGCCACAATGTTGTTGCTTATTAACTTGTGTAAATATTTAACAGCCCGCGGTAAGTAGGAAAGCTGTCAAGTCATGTCAGTTTGCACACCTGTGATTAATCCATAATTGATGTATCACTTGAAGGCTCTCATTTTTTTGTCTTTTTTTTTAAATTTTATCCAGGTTAGAAGGTACGGTACCCCAGGCGTTGTTGCAATCTTTGTTTGGAGGAATTGTGGCAACTTGGCCTGGATTTGTTTGTGATTCATTTCAAGGTTATGTCTTAACTGATTGTGTCGAGCCAATATGTTGATATAAAACAGTTTATGTAGTTATTTTTTATTTAGAAGTAGTTGAGAAACAAATAGAAATTATTAAATAGTAACTGCTGTAATTCTTCTACTAACGAAAAATCTAGCAAGTTAAAGTATCAAAAATTAAAGGAATAGAGCAAAGCACCAAATAGTATCCATAACTTCAGTGATTTTATGAAGAAAATGTATATGAACATGTGATGCAATGCTTTCCAGCATTTTGTGTAACATTATCAATACATCCGTTGCTTCTTTTATTTATGTTACTGGGGTGGTAATTAACTTCTTAGTCTCGGTAAAATTCTACAGGTGTAGGACTTTGACCATATAACCACAGCAGTCGGTGTCTTAAGATACCTGCTACTCGGCTTCCACAATTCTAGATCTTGTCCATTTCGACAACAAACGCATACCCAAAAGTCTGTACATACAATATTCTTGTGAAATACAATGAAAATGAAAATACATATCATAATTAGAGCATTTACTTTGGAAAAGCCTTATAACCCGTCAGTTCTCTCTATTCTTTGCCGTCTTGGACTGGTATTTGCCAGTTGTTAAAGTTTAGGAACATCAGATATTTATCCAGTGGGCACTGGAAATAATTTCTCTAGGGGAAAAGATGATTGCCCTTACATTCGATAGATTGTATGGTGTTATTATGTAACAACAACATGTTACCGTAGCGTTTTATGCGTTTTTAGTTTCTTAGTCGCGGGTCACCAATTTTGTGGTTCCCGCTGGAACCATTATGTTATTTATTACTGTGGAATTAAGTTCAATAAAATGCAACCGTTTGTGAAAAACAGTAACATTCCTTTTCTATTTTGCGTATAGAATAACTGTATATACAGAAAACGTGATATTACGCAAAGTCATCTCGAAAACTAAGCTACTGCGTTTATATATGGTGCGCCTAAATGGAAGGGACATTTCCTATTCTTTTGAGTACAATAGGATTGTCCAGCTAAGCTCCCTTTTCTCTGTTGTAGCACAAGAGGTTGAAATCTTCCGTCGAAAATGACTTGCCCTTTTCGAGCGTTTGCAACTGTATTGTCGACCGGGCTGAACTTTCCCTTTTCGCTTAGTTTATTGTTATTTGGGAGAAAAGGGTTTGTTGGCCGATATTGCATCGTGAACGTTTAGATAAGTTAGTTTTGATTGTTCAACTCGACGACACAAATCGCATTTGACATTACAGATAACAGGTTTCGTATTGCACGCGTACAATTGATACCTTCTCAAAACTGACACAACCCGAACTCCACTTATTTATTAACTGATTTAGTAGTGCACTGTAAGTCACATTTTTGTTTATGGCCTTCTCTTGCACGAAAGACGTTTTCAGGCCATTCATCGCCGCTACGCTATACATTGTTAAGTATTTTTTAGCAATGCTTTCTTTAAAAATGGAATTGATCAGTTCAGTTACCTGTTATTGGACAGCCAATCAGTTTCTGCTATAAATTCATCTAATCTTTTTCTTACATATAGTCACTTCAAGAATCAATTTTTAAATTCAGGCTTAGTAAACTACCTGTGTAATGTTTGCTAAAATTTAATTCTGGTATATTTTCTGTGTTTGATTCAGCCACATTTGTGTATTCGTGGAGGCGGCTCAGTGGTTAAGCCTCAGTTTGTAAGCGCGAAAGTGTAAGTTCGATTCCCACTGACTCAATGACCACAAAATGTTGCACTGACTACATTAGGTACGATTCTCCAGTCCCACATTGGCAGCCGTAGGGTCTTAGTGCTAAAAACCTTAAAAAGGAGAGGTCGAACCACTGCAACAACAAAGTTGGAGATGATTTGTATTAAATATTATTTTCAGTGCAGTATTAATTTAACTGAAATGCTCGCACTACTACTCAGTAACAGTTGACATTAGCGGTACTCTGAACTCGAGGCAACTTCAAAATTTTTGAATTTATACGAGCTGAGTCAATTGGCAACACTTTTAAGCTGAAAAACAAAATTTAAAATGCAATTTGAAATATTTGTTCAATTCTCCCCGATTTGCTTTATTTACCAATACCTAATTTGCCTTACATAATCGAAGTTGACGAGACCAAAGCAGGTCAACAATTCTTTATGTGTGTACCCTAGAACCAGTCCAAATTTTGCAAAAATTAGAATTTGATGCATTTTAATGGATTCGGATTTATTTTTTACAATGGAAAGGTCTATTTCTTTCTCCCATGAACAATAAGCGAAATACTGTGTTAAAAAACCGTACTAAGTTCAATTCAGGTTAGGATCAGATGAAATTATGCTTAATACTCTGGCTTTTGCTATGGTTTCTAAATAACCGTATAAGGGCCGATTCTACAATGCAAGTACATACCGAGTGACTATAAATGATTGATTTTTTTTTATTAGGTTGGCACTGTTTATGTTGGTAGCACTGTAAGTCTATGTCAAATTCGAGGTTAGCAGGTTAGGTTTTGCGTCAGTTTTGACATAGAATGACGCAAAACCTAACCTGCGAACATTGAATTTGACATAGACTTACAGTGCCACCAACATAAACAGTGCCAACCTAAGAAAAAAAAATTCAATCATTTATAGTCACCCGGTACTTAGAATAAGCTATCCGAAGTATAATTGTCATAGTTTTCTTTGTTACAACAATCGTTTCTAGGGTATTTATTCTCAAGATAACGTTATCCTTGGATTGTAGAACCGGCCCTAAATCAGCAATTCCTGTACACCATTTTAATCACATGGTGTTCTCAAACTCATAGCTTTTAGAATGTTAGATCTTTTATTAACCACTCTGAGTAACAGTTCAGCCTTGTTCCACAGGTGTAGTCGATATTGAGTTTTTAATGACACATGCGGGCATGCATTCCATGTTGTATTATTTATTATTCACGCAAAATGCGCGTCTATTGAGTTGTCCTTTCTCATTTTTCTCGCAGAAGGAAGCGATATGTAATCTTATCGGCAAAGGTGTGCACATTTTTGATACCTAATCGCAGGCTACTTCACTTAAGTCGCAAGATCTACAGTTCGACTCGGCCAGTTCCAGAGGCACACTCGTGCCTGTGGCAGTTCTTGCAATATCCATTAAAACCGCCCTATTTGTTTAGCCGATAAGTTTTATCAGCCGCGGCAACGTGTGGGGACCAACCTACCTGTGCTATTTGCTCGTCATTAATACAGTTTTCCGTATGATGTAGCCTGGTGTCAATAACTGTGTAATTGCAAATTGTGACCCTCACCATGTGGTACTCCTGCAAGCATTTTCTCCAGTCCGTGACGGAGCCCAAGCAGAAAGGTAACTCCCATTAATTCCAGCCGTCAAAAATCCAGGTCCCGCTAGGATGTCAAGGGCTTGCGAAACATATTTCTGTTGCCGGAAATTTGTAAATATCCTCCTGCCCCGAATTTCTCGCGAACGACGGTTTCCAACAATAAGAGGATTTGAAGTTGGCTAATTCCGCGGAAGTTGTTGCTCTCGAGCACCGAGTGGGTTTTAGCGTCGCTTTCACGTGACAGTTGAAACGCCACGGAAACAAAGCTCCTGGTGTAGTTGACAAGTGATAATCCGACGGTAAATGCTTAAATAGGCATCCTATTGTCTGGTGACGTCACATTTGATTTTACTTTTTCATTCTCAGGTAGGAAAAACGTGGTCGTGAAAGGATACCACGAAGGGATATATTGTTTCGAATTGTTATTTTCACTACTTACATTTTTAACGTGCTATTGTTTTTAAAGGATATTTATATGTAATATGGTAATTATTACACACGAACTTCGGGAAGGAACCTCTGAGAACGAACCATTGTTCTGAAGTTCATAGAGCAAATAAATTATCGCTTTCTATTGTTGATTAAAGTGCGTGGTAGATACAGGGTGTTTTAAAAAACATCGCACTTCCAAGGTTACAAGAAATTAAAACTTGCATTGAATACACCCAACAAACTTGGAACCTTGGGATGTAAACTAAAGATCTGTATTTAAGGTGTTCAACAAACACATTCTAGAGGCAATAAACAAATTACATACGAGTCCAGTCCTTCCATCCAATTTCTCCAAAATGTGTTGATTGAACTTTATACAAATCCAGGTTTTCTCTCTTTTTACTACTATCCAGATTCGTACACCACATATTGTTAGCAACCACATCATTAGCGTTTTTGGTAAATTGGCAGGTTGGATAATATTTATTGAACTTCTAACAAATCGATAAACTGTCATTTTATTGTACTTTCGTACACACAGCTTGCATGACAGCCAGGGAAGGTTTTGTGCAGAATGGAGCTTCCGCACATTATAGGCATAATTATGCTGAACAAATATTTAATTTATCGATCAAAATTTTGTAATGTAATAACGCAAAATGTGGTCTTTGTTTAGAAGTAAGTCAAATCAATTGACGCAACCAAGCAACAAGGACTGGAGCAAAGAATTTGAAATAGTCCGGAGTCCAGATATCAAGATGTTTTCCAAAACGTTCCGTAGGTCTTTGAACTACTAGTTCAACTAAGTTTGCAAGAGTTGGAAGATTCACAGTTGGTTGATACTGTTAGTAAAATTATAACTATCACATATGTTAATCTTCAGTTCCTTCGCAGAGAGAAACCATTTTATAAAGCTTAGCCTGATATCGTTATTAGCATTTGTTGGAGGTGTGCCTTATTTTAGCATGTAAGAAGTTTCAAAATATTAAAATTAAATGTCCTAGACACTATTAAGTTTGCGGTTGTTGTTTATTAAAATTGTACTTCTGATTTGAATCTGAAACTCCCAGAGTGTAAATCGTTGTTTGATTATTTGGTAGAATCGTTCTAAGTGCTTATTGTACCATATCTGATTTGTAATTGATAATTGAAGAAATTGATTTTATATTAAATTAGTAGATGTGTAGCTACATCTACATTTAATTTCAAGTTTGCTGTGTAGGGCCTCTTGAACATGTTTTGCGATTACTATTCTTATCAAACAAGTGCTGGCAGATACTGTAACAGGAAATGAAGATTACTAGTAAAAGTGTTACACGTTGGTGAAGGTCTTGGATATATTATATGTAATAGATAAAATTTTAAAAATAGAGATTAAAAATAGGCTAGTTTAATCTTAGATCTTGATAGTAGTTGGATTTACAGCCGGGAGAAGGCAGAGAAGGGCAACACATCATATAAATTTCGTATCATTTTATATAAAATTCCAAATAGGAAACACGATTTGTAAGATTGCAAGTCTTGGAACAAACGCTTGCCGGTAGGGTCAGCAAAGGTAGTCACTAAATTGATTTTCAAGACGAAGATAATATTTAAAAAAGAACGATATAGGTATTGGGCGAAGACACAATCAGGAGGTTTTATACTACTATGTAGAAAATTGTAGAATTCATCAAAACAAGAATGTGCAAAATGTCAAAAATGCATGGGAAGCTTGTCGTAGTACTGTTATTTTTTGAATTTATTGTCGACTACCGAATGGTCATTAAGTTTCCTGCAAATTTATGTTTCAACTTTGCCACAGTTGTTTTTGAAATTTTGTGGTGCGAAATTGATTTGCATATTACGGGAGTACTTTGAAATTATGTTTTCTCTTTTACGACAGTTTTTTTACTCGCTGAACGCCATTTCTACCAAATGCATTTATGCAATGTTTTATGGTACGAATCAATTCTATTAACTTTTTACATGTCCAGGGTGGACACATTTCAATGTTTTCATAGGGAATCTCGATAACTATAGGAGATATAGAAAAATGGACACCTCCATCCTTGTCCTCTTTTTTCGAAAAAAGCTTAATGGTGGAAATCAAAATGGGCTGCCGTTTTTTGTTTTCGAGTTATAAACTCGAATTATACCATAAAGTTATTTTTTTCTATATGGAACCCATGGTTGTCTGGGATATCATGAGAAAGAAATTGCATCTCCATTCCAATGATGTATATCATAGTCTATAATGTAAAATACAGTGTTCGTCATAAATTTGAGCACATTATTTTTTTTATTAGCCATTTATCAGAAAATTTCATTTCTGATAAGAGTTCCTGGTTATTGATCGCCAGGGAGTTCAGAGTAGTGATGGGAAGTTTCGATACTTTTGCGGACTCGTTCATTCCAATCCCATTCCGCAAGTGGATCGAGTCCGTCGGATTCGATTCTCGAATCGACATCGAAATTGCATTTCAGATTCAGACACCCGGGGTCCTCCGGGGTCCTCGGTCATTCCGGACCCGGAACGAACAACGCGCGTATCTTTGTTTTGGTGAGTGGTCACGCAGTCGGTAATTCAGTATGTTTATATGTCTCAAACATCAATTGGGCACATGCAAAGACGCCAAAAGCAATAAATCACTGATAACTGATAAAAAAGCATGCAACTTCGGCCGTATCATGTGTCGCCTGTCGACGTCGAGCCTCTAAAACGAACACCATCATCATTTGCTGTTCCCCATCAACACATTGTATTGTATTCTGTATTGACATGGATTGAATAACGGAATGCCAAAGGAATGAATGTCTGCGAGAATTGACGCCTCGCGACCTTTTCGTTCCTCGGAACGAATCCGGACCGAAACTTGGACTCGATCCAAATCGATCCTGCCCCGGATTCGATCCTTTGTATCGAATCCGACCGGATCGACACATCGCTAGTTCAGAGTGCGGTGCTAGGGTGCTACGGTACCCAATCGCTTTAATAATTGAGTACCGAAACCACAGTGTTGTGGCAGTAGGGAAAGTAAGGCAATCGTCGAAGGCGTGATGCTAACCACATCACCCAGTACGCCGTTAACGGTGTGCCAGATTGACTGGGTTTCGGAAAGAGATATTTCGGCGACCCTGACTCGCTTTGTTTCAGGCCATATTCCTACATGGAATGCCCAAAAGAAGTTTCTGCATTCTCTCAAACTAAAAATGCACTTCCCAAATTTGAATATCTTCTTTCATATACGGGGGAGGTTCAAAAATATGAATATGGTTCAAGAAGAGAATACCCTTATTTTTCAAAATAGACAAAAATGTTATTTCATGAGGTTGTTTAGAATTAAAAGTAGGTGTCAACTATGAAGTCACAGCTACCTGCTCCGAAAACAATTTTTACTGGTTTCTCCTATTTTTTCTTACCACCCTGTGTATTACCAAATGAGATATTTCAAAGTTAACTGATCAACGGATACGATAAAGGTTTACTGTCAAACTAAGTTTTTCGTACTAAGCAACCAGGATATCACACGACTCAAAATTAGTGCTAAAAAATCTCATTTTTGCGTCAAAAAAATTTAATAACAAACGATCCAAACATCAATAACAATTTTTAATTGAAATGTTATAACAAATATTTCAACTTAAGATTTTTGTGTATTTTGAAAAATAGGGCTACTTCATTCTTGAGCCATTTTCAAACCTCCCCCGTATACGAAAGAGGATATTTACATTTTTGCAAGTGCATTTTTAATTTTAGAAGATTTCGGATTTCTGATAAATGGATAATGAAACAATTATCCATATGCGTCAAAATGTATAGCGGACAATATAGTATATGCTAGGGGAGTATCAATCTGGTTTTAGGGCAAATCGATCAACAGTGGATCACCTCTTCACCATCAAACAAATACAAGAGAAATGTTGGAAAAAGAATATTAAAATATATGCATTGTTCATTGATTTCAGACATGCATATGATAAAATAAGAAGACCTGAAGTAATAAAAACTCTAAAACAGTTTATGTGTCCTAGTAAGCTCCAAAGATTAATTAAGATGACGTTAAAAGGAACATTCAGCAAAGTAAGAGTGGGCAGCAATGAAACAGAGGCATTCCAAACCAGTAATGGATTGAAACAAGGAGATCCTATGTCAAGTACATTGTTTAATCTAGTTTTAGAAAGAATAATCAGAAAAAGTAGTATAAAAACTAACGGCAACATTCTCAGAGGACCCCATCAATGCTTAGCTTTTGCAGACTATGTTTTAATACTAACAAGAACAAAACATGCGTTACAAGATATAGCATCCAGATTATTACAAAATGCAGAAGAAGTAGGATTACGAATTAACGATGAGAAATCACAATTTATAATAATGGGAGATACAAACGAACGTGAAAATTTAGAAATAAAGTATATGGATAAAAGCATCAAAATAAAGCAAGTTACAAGTGTGATATACCTAGGGATAGAAATAACCACAAACGGGAAAATGGACAGTGAAATAAAACGCAGACTGGCATCGGGCTCTAAGTGCGTGGGTGCTTTAAAACATCTGTTATCGTCAAAAGTGCTATCAAGAATAACCAAAATCAAACTATATAAAACAATTATAAGACCGGTAGTGTTATATGCGAGTGAGTGTTGGGTCATGACGAAGCAAGAGGAACGTAAAATAGAAGCATGGGAAAGAAGGATATTAAGACTAATATACGGAGGTGTAAATGAAGACGGCAACTGGAGAAGACGAAACAACAAAGAATTGGAAGAACTATTTAAAGACACTACAATAACAAAAATAATCAAACAAAATAGAATAAGATGGCTAGGACATTTAACTAGATTGCAAAATGAAAGAATTGTCAAAGAAATTTATAAAACAGAGCCAGAAGGAAGGAATAAAAGAGGTAGACAGAGATTAAGCTGGAAAAAAGAAGTAGAGCAAGACCTGAGGAAACTAGATGTTGCCAACTGGGGAACCTTAGCATTGGAAAGGAAGATATGGAAAACAATAGTCGAAAAAGCCAAGGGCCTCTAGGCCTGTAGTGCTGAAGATATATATAGTATAAGCAACAATTACACGGTGGTTTTGTAAAAACGCCAAGACAGATACTTTTTCTAATCACGTACATATAGTATTCTGAATGACACAGACCTTAAACTAGAAAACAGAAATATTAAAAACTACTTTGAAAATTGTGAACTTTTGCTGTAAAGTAGTGAAAATTAATAAATCGTCCAATATGATATAGTATATCACTGAAATGGAAAAAAACCCTCTTACTCATAGGTCACAGTCAACTATAAGTTTCCTATAAAAAATACAACTTTATGTTATGACTCGAATTTAGAAACTTTTTTTTAACTGAGTAGGTCACTGGATTCTTATCAACAAAGTGCCTGAAGAACGTAAAAATCACTTCTCTATTTTCATAAATAAGGGAGATAAAGCCACAAAACGAAAAGTAAAAAAATCGAACTTTTGTTTTTAACTCGAAAACAACGATATCCAATTTTGATTTTGACGATTAAGCTTTTCTCGACAAATTAACCGAAAATTTGCCACTTTTGTCTGAATTGTTAACATATCTTTCATTATACCGAGATTCCACAGGTCGATAGACACGAATAGCACTACTATGTGTGGATTGATTTTTCGACTTGTCCTGTTTTTCTGTCCACCACTGTACATCACTAAGTTATATGTCTCGGAATTAAAATCCAGGCCATTAGTAATACGTTAATTAAATAATTTTTTTTTTCATATTTAACTTAAAATTTAATTTTTGTTAAAACTTTGTATTTAATTTACTTAATTTTTTTACAGTTATACTTGTATAAGAAGAGAAAAGAGAAACATCGAATCGAATTCACTAATGGATTCGCCTTTTAAAGTATACATATTCTCTTGTTCATATTTGACGTTGACGGTATGTCAAAATAGAAATATCAAATCATAAAGATAACAGTTTCGATAATTATGCTTTAGGAGTTCTATTTCTTTAAATTTAAAAACTGTTATTATCTCTAGAGCTTTAAATATATTTTTATTTTGACATACATCAACGTCAAATATAAACAAGAATGTAGTTCAAAAGGTGAATATACACAGTTTGATTAGCTTTTTTCTCTCATAAAAATGTTACTGTACGGTACATACAAGTACTAGGTCCATGCAGTTAAAAATAATCGAAAAAGCCTAAGTGACCTATAAATACAAGGCTCTTCAGTTATTCCGCTTTTAAACTCCAATGTTATTATATTTATTTAAATAATTGTACACCAACAATCGATTAGCATTTTTTGTTCATTTTGTCGCATGTTGAGTAACATCTGGCACTCGTCGAAAAACGGCACAGTTAACTAGAATGCCGTGTTTGGCTATAAAAAACTCATGAGCATTTCTTCCGTTGCTTCAGTTGATTTATAGTCGAAGACACACTTTCGAGGAGGCAAAATATAAATTTCATGTTAACACTTAATCAGAGTTCATGTTCTAAACAGTTGACCTTTGTTGTTACAAAGGATAGAAAATAAAAACTACATGGTGAGAACAGTTTTAATTCTCCCGGGAATTGAAGCTTATGACGCTTTTCAAATTTTCATTATCATTTGCCAACTTTACCGCTTTCCATAGTGTAATAAAAATTTGTATGCGAATAGACATTAAAAATAGTTCTAGAAAAATCGTATGGCTGTTGTATATCTAATTTTTGTTTTTATCCACTAGCAGCGGTGCAATTTTCGCTTGACTTAAATTTTGCCCGATGAACTTCTACAGCAGTTACGCAAGACGAAGTTTGTAGAACGGCGATTTTATTGTTCTGTCTGCAACAATGTGATTGTCTTCACATCGTGCGAGCAGCGTCGAAATGTGCCGTAACTGTAGGAGATCACGCCTTCGTGTTTTACATTTAATGGTAATAGTTCATTGTAACCATTACATGATGATTTTTTATGGCTCATTGTTTGGGGAAATCGGCGGCAATGGAAGCGGAATAGCGAGGCAGATAAATAAACGGGGATTAGATTAGACTTTTTGCACTGGGTTCTTTTTAGAACGATTAATTTAAAAACATTTCAAAGTTGAGATGTAGTTATTACAGAGTGGCTTTATGGGGCGATCAATCCGTGGTGCGCTGCTGGCACCTGTGGCTATCATTAAATTATGTAATTCTGCAACAAGTTAGACTTATTAATCAATTCGAATCAAAATTCAAACTTGAATAAGTAATTGTGATTTGCTGGCAAGAATTTATCATATCGTATTAGTAGCAGTAGCCATTTTGCTTGAGATTGTCAGTCAGGCATTAATTTTTCATGGGTTTTGTCATAATTTGGAGAAGTCAGGTATGGTATCTAAAGTTTTGTGTACCGCTAGATGTACACTCATACCTTGTAACATGGGCAGCAAGTGAGTCATACATAATTAAGCATTCAACAAATGCATCTGTGTTCACACTTTTAGAAGAACATTTACTGGGCTGAATAATGAATGGCCTGTCTAATTTTTGTGGATTTGTGTCATTAACAGGGAAGTCGTTCTGGTTTTGAAGAGATATGGGTTTAACACGGTTTCTGACACCTACAATTGCTTTCTTATTGGACACCGTTAGGGGAAAGTTATGGACATGATTCATGCATTAAGGATGGTTGATCAACTGGGGTCAGGTGCAGATTGATGACATTAAAAGGCGTACCTGTTATTTGTGTGTATTCTTGTACAGGTTTTATTAAGGTTATGCTTTCTTGTGGCTGTAATAAACACTTTTATTTTTCTGGAATTTTCCTTCGAGTTGAATAGTTGGTTTATTCTCGTCGAACCAAAACGGTTCTGTGCGACCTCAATGCTTTATCTACAAAAGCTGTAAGTAAACCAAGCTGGATCAATGGTAACTGTACATCTTTTACTTCTATTAAAATTGTACAGGTTTCTAAAGATGGCCAATTTAAAAATCAATAATTTTAACTGGCATTTTCTTACCACGAATAAATTTGTTGGCAAAAACGAAGAAACAGCGTGAGTGTCGACAAAATGATCGCACAATGTACAACGATAAAGCAAGCACGCCTTTTTTCTAACCAGTTTAATAAACATAGTCTAGTTTCAAAATTGAAAGCACGAAACTGAAGGTAATTGAATCAGAATAACACTATATTTCATTTGTGTAACTGCTTAAACATGTGATAAAAATCATCGTAGTTTTTTGCGGCACTAACACTGGTTATTTGTATATTTATCACAAATGTTATGCGGCACGCATGTTTGATTAAAGAAAGTTTGCATAGTCGGCGATTGGGTATTTACTTTTTGGGATTTTAAACAGTGCTGAAGTTGTGTATTTATAGCTTATATAAATTTTACATTGCTAGATAAACAAAATTGTTTTCAAAATGGAACCTGAAGTAGGTTGTAGTGGCTTATTGATTAAAAGGCGCCACGTTGGAACGGCGGAGGGACGTGTAATGATTAAAAATGTGCATGAAGGACGTAGTCGATGTGATCGTGAAAGTCGTGTATCTGTTTTTTAACAAAAGTTTTCAGCGCCACTTAGAATACTGAAAGAGAACGGAAAAGTTATGGGAACAAAAACAAAAACTACAAGTCGAAGAAAACTTAAAATTGAAGACGATGTAAAATATGCGATTCGTCGAACAATTCACGGTGCATTTTTCAATCATAAAGTTTCTACGTTTTAAAAAAATCACATCGTGTGCTGCTCCGAACACTACGTGAGATGAACATTCGATATTTGAAAAGAAACCGGAAAAGCATGCTAGTCGACATGAAGGAAATAATATTCCGGCGAAGAAAGTTTCTGAGTCAAATAGGTGAACATCAGCGATCGAGGAAATAATTTATTATACCGAGGATACTTGGCGGAATGGCGGCCACACAGTGTCTTAAGTTTTTGCAAGATATGAACGTAAAGAGTTCAGGTCAGGCGTTCTATGAAGAGTCAGCGGTTAATTATAACCCACATTGATTCGTGGTTTTTAGATGGTAGGCTTAATGTGTTGGAATCGCGTAAGACGGGATGTTACCATGAGGACATGAATGCCGATGTGTTTGAAACCCGGTTTTTTTTTCGTACTGTCGCTTTTGGAACCTGGTTCAGTAATTGTGATGGACAATGCGCCCTATCACAGTCGACATTCAGAAAGTAGGCCAACTTCCGCGTGGCGAAAAGCTCAAACAATCCGAGGGTTAAAATAAACAAATTGCGATACGTCGAAAATATGCTAAAAGTGGAAGTAATGCAGATTGTGCGAATAAATAAGACATAATATATTGAATATGCTGTATATGAAATGGCGAAAGAACATGGTGTTATAGTGTTACGGTTACCACATTAACATTAATCCTGACGATGACAGTAAGTAGGGATAGTGACTATTCAGAGGCAATTTCTGAATATGAACCCCTTTTTGAATTTTGATATGTACGCTACTGGAATGGCTCTTTTTGTTCAGATAAGCAAAGTAGATACGGTATCGTCAGTTATGTCTCAAATCTGTCGATCCAAAACTATGTTTGGTAATGTTCTCTATACGCATATCTTCTAGAAATTTGAAAAGGCCTTGGTCTTCTCTCCAAACACCTTTATCTTTATCATACATATATTTCGCTCCAGCGAAATAGTTTCTAAATGAAATGGAGCTTCAAACAAATCCGCCTGGAACTACGTAACCCAATTTACCTACATTTATATTCAACTTTCTGGTTTTGAAATTTCTAGTTACTAGCTAATCTTTTAATTGTATTTAACCTGTCAGCTTCTGCGCTGCACGGAATATATCATTCAGACAGGAAATATTAATCCCGGCTTCTATTGTTTAAAATAAGTAATTTGATTTAAACATAAAAAGTACCCTAAATTGTCTTAAATCCCATTGGCTGGACCGAAATTAAATAGAAAAGACGGTTAGCAAATATTGACTTTTTGCGGTAAGGCGATGCAACTTCAAAGGAAAAACAGCAACATTTCTACACACCATTGCGTTAAAACTGTCAATTGCGATTTTTCTCGACTAAAATTTTGCTATTACTTGCTTACTTTCCAGAAAAGACATAATCGTTCCAAAACAGTGTTACCAGTCACCATGACATTGCTGATAAATGCGTAACTATATTTGTCACATGTCTTTAATAGAAATCTCTTGTGATATCTCAGTCACGAGAACCTAGCTGTATGTAGCGTTAAATTTCAAAGGGAAAAATTGCGGCACTACTTACATACCGTTTCTCTTATATTATTTTTTTCGTGGCATCAAGACCTTTGAGCAATTAGAAGTATTATTGCTGATAATAGAGCTTTTGCGAGGTGTCGTGCTACATCATCCCACTCGGTGACGTCGGAAAGATTTTATTGTCGTCCGTGCTCCATGTCTAATTTTCTCTAATACGTTTTATGTAGGGCATAATATGATTTGTATTAGATGCTGTAATTTCATTGTGGTGATCAACTGTCATCGTTGACAGAGTCGCAGAAACAATAATAATCTTATTAAATTGGGCCATAACTGCTGCAATATATACCAATTATTTCCTAATTGCTCGCCGTTGTGTAATCTGCCTACGGAACACCATCTTCGATATCTGTTTATTATACTTGACAACACTTTGTGCGTGGGAGTGCTAAATTAATTGGGCCGTGAACGAACCGAACCGAACGTCACAAATATCTCCTCGATTAATGTTACTGTCGTAAATGCAACTGAAAATATATTTTTGGAAAAGGGCGGGAGTGGCCACCAAAATTCGTCAGTCGAATTTTTAAGACTCTTGAATTTAAAATACGAGCACAATATAAATTGAAGTGAATTTTTAGTGTAAATATGAACATATAGGACATAGAAAGTTTGTCTCATTAGCATCAACGTTTGTGTTAAAAATAACGGACGATTAAGTGGATGTTAGAAATATAGTTTTTTATACGTACATGTAAATTTGAAAAATGAATAGTTTAAGCATTTAAGTGAACAACGAACAATAAGTTACATATTTGAATGTTACAAGTTTACTGTGAAATACGTCAAGTTAAATATCGTTAAATCATATCTTATCAGATTTAACTGGGTTCTGCGTAAACCCTGCGTTTCTAAATAATTTTCCGACTAGATTCGCCAAGGATTGGTTAATACTAGTCCCATTTGAAATCTTACAGAACCCAAAACTATGCAGGATATACAGGTTCTTTCCACCTTCATGTCACTATTATCATGGAATCCAAAATAAAATGTATTAATTTGGAAAGAATTGTTTAATTTATGAAATTTCACACGCCCACTGTTATAGATATTAACGATACAAGTTTGATTATGAGCATCTTAACGACACGAGTTTGATTGCCAAAAACGAGGCGGTGAGCCGAGTTTTGGGGCAATCAAACGAGTCTCGTTAAGTGCCATAAGCAAAACGTGTATTGTTCAATATTTTATCTTCATCATTGGTAATATTCATTACCACACTGAGTGCGGTAATATCTATCCATTACCACACTGAGTGCGGTAATGAAGCTCTTAACGATACTAAAATTAATTTGGTTAAGAGGCTATAACAACACTGATGAAGATAAAATATACAAAGTGATCTTGTGATGACTAGACCCAACGATCATTTATTTTGGATCTAGTGGCGGTTCTTCAAATTTTGACAATCTAAAAGAATTCAATCAAATTCACAATGGGTATAATATTTTTCAATCAATAAATAAACTATAAACTACTATTAATGTTCAAATGAGGGACTTAAAGCGAATCGATAAAACGAATATGAACTTATCCAAAATAGCATTTTTAATTATTACAACTTCTTTCTGGATAAACAAAATTTTACAGACGAGCACAGAAGGAACAAAATGTTTCTTCGTATATTTAATGTAAGGGTTTTTAAATAAATATATTTCTAAATATTTTGTACATTACGTATTTTCAGTTGTAAGATTTTGATAATTTTTATGTTGTGTTTGGAGTATGTAATCGTTAAAATATAATTTTTCGAAAACTGTAAAAAAATATTGACATTTTCGTTCTGTGTTCAATGGACAACATTTTTGTAAACAAAACGCGAAATATAGTATGATGAAAAACTACTTTCATCTAGTATGGCTATGGAATAGTTCCTAATTTATGAATGCAACTATATTTATACCATGTGTTCAAAAAGAAATTACATAAGGGTTGGCCATGGAAAGCAAAACTAATATGAGCAGCAAGCTTTAGAGACAGCAAACTTTACAATTTCCATAGCAGATTATAATATAAACGTATGACAACAACCACAATGACCGTAAATGATTCCTAAAGCTTGCTATTTACATTATTTTTAGTTTCCGTGGCCAACCCTGATGTAATTTCTTTTTGATGACACGGTACTTAATGTCAAAGTTGGCATTTGGTTTTTAAGTGATTTATAGTTGCATTCATAAATTAGAAACTCTTCCATAGCCAGACTAGATGAAAATAGTTGTTGATCATACTATATTTTTGACGTTCTAAAACGTAGAAGTACTTCACGTCCAGGGATGTTTAAATTAATTGATTGAATAAAATTGGTCAATATATTTACCAATTTATTATTTTAACTTAAACAGATTTATGCACATTATTATGCTGTAGTTAATTAATTAATTAGTTTCATACAATATGTAAATTATAAATTCTAATGTCGAAATTTATAAACTGTCAAATAAATTCATGTTGACAGTTCTATAAATTTTATTTCAATTTTTCTTAATATTAATGCAGTTTTCGAAAAATAATTATTTGTATATCCTATGCGAAATGCGTTTGCATTCCAGATACAAAAATAACTATGTAGTGTATTGTACAAAATTTGTAAATGCCACCCACTAAGAGCATAAAAGGATGGACAAACGTAAAACACAGTAAAGTAGAAACTATCGAATTTTACTTCCTTTAACAATAAAGGAAGTACCTATTGGATTCACCCAAAAAATTCGAAATTGAGTTTTCAACAGATCTTCACGTTTTAGAGTTCCCTGAACCCAAAAAACATGTTTTTGTTCATTGGTCTGTCTGTCTGTGTGTGTGTCTGTCTGACTGTCTGTCTGTAAATAGAATATCTCAAAAACGAAAAGAGGTATGGTGTTCAAACTGCATATTATACCGGGTGGTTGGTCATACCTCTGAACATAGGCAATTTACATGGCTTATCACTGTTATGCATATTCCTGCTTATTATTTTTATGGAAAAAAATGGTAGTGGTACTAAATTAAAGAGAATAATTTTCCGCATCGTTTAGTACTAAAAACTTATTGGATAATGTTAATTGTGCATAAAAATATTAATGTTAAAATTTGGATATTTCCCTCACTTATATTTGGCAATATTAAAATTTTAAAACTAATATTTTTTTGCACAATTAAGATTATCCAGATTGTTTATTGGAGGTTGAAGGTGAACGTTTTATTGTGCTTGGTTAGCAGTTGTTTAAAAATACGAGTACACAGTAAGTGTTTTACGTATAAAATTGTGGCGTCTGCAGCTTCCTGTGGTATCCCTACATAACTTTACTTATCCATAAAGTCCTTTTTCACATATAGGAATTTCCTAACCTAAATCGATAAGATAGTTCTTCACAACGCTTTCCCAAAATGAGATTGTACACGAGCTCCGCAACCAACATAACATAAATGTAAACTGCAACGAAAACAAAATGAACCGGGCAGGTACAAACGGCGAGGATTCTAATCAAGGGGTCGAGGCCGGCATGACCGATAAGCAATCAAAAGAAATTTCACCAAACAGTACCACTTATTCAAACATTACAAAATCTGTAAACACAATTGTATATCCGAAAAAAGACCAATGTATCGTATTAAACTCAGTTGAAGGCATAAACATAAAAGATTATGTATTCGCAATAGGAAAATTAATAAACCCAAAAAATATTGTTGCTGCATCACGAATGTCGTATGAAAGAATTGGAATATACCTAACACATGTATCACTAGTAGAACAAATAACATCTAAATTCAAAAAAATCGTTATAAATGAAATGGAAATACCATTGAGGAGATTAATTACACCAACTCGCAAAATCATCCTATCTAATGTATGTCCGACGATTCCAAATAAAATAATAGAAGAGGAACTTAGAAAACAAGGTGTAAACCCTTCATCGCAGATATACATGATAAGGGCAGGGTTTCAAGAAGTGGAGTATGCCCATATAATTAGCTTTAGGAGATATTTTTACATCAATGTAGAGGATAATGCAACTAATCTTCCAAGTACAATAGATATAACTTACGAAGACGATAATTATCACATATTCCTACAAGACGATATCATGAGATGCTTCCGCTGTAAAGAAACTGGACATACAGCAGCAAGATGCCCTAAGCCGACACAAAACATGGAAATCACAGAAGAAACAAATAGCAGAAAACGTCCCCGCTCACCTACAATAGACACAGTATCAACACTACCAGATAAGGAAACAAGCAAAGATACATCAATTAATCTAAATATATCGTCCTTAAACAATAAACAAGAAGAACAACGTCCATCCCTTACAGAAGAAGAAAAACGAATACAACATAAAGAAAGGAAAAAAGAAAAGAAAATGGAAAAGAAATTTAAGAAAATGAGTCAACAAACATTGGAGGAAAAGAAAGCAGAAATGGAAGACATAATTCAGTCCCTAAAAGAAGTATTGGATACAAATCAACAACTTTTACATCAATTTACCAGCTCAACACTTGCAGAATTTCTTATTGACATCAAAAACTCCACTGAGCCGCTGGAAACAGCAAAGAAATACACAGATAATGTTGAAGCAATACTAATAACCCTGAAAGATCTATACCCTTCCCTAACGAATCAAAAAGGGAAATACAGATTTACACAAGTTATAAACATATTACAGGATAAAATACTCCAATGCGAGGACAACGGAGAAAACACAACTGAAAATAACAAGGATGAATCAGACCCCGAATATTATTAAAAAATATCAGTATTATCTACATTAATTATTTTCAAAATGGCCAATATCATTCAGTTTAATTGCAATGGATATTACTCGCACTTAGTCGATATCCAAATGTTACTCTACAAATATCAACCAGAAATCATGTGCTTACAGGAAACTCATATAAAAGGAAATATAAATCCTTACATTAAAGGATATGTAGGCTATAATCACCCCCGTATTTCCAATCATGCAAGCGGAGGTGTCGGTATATACGTGAAAAAGAATATACATTCGCAATTAATACCATCTACAAGCACACTTGAAAACATCATGGTTCAAGTTTTTCTACCAAAAAAAATAACCATTTGTAACGTTTATATACCTCCTAACTACCCATTACAAAAAGAGGAGATAGATAAATTGGTCAGTACAATCCACTCTCCATACCTTCTTCTAGGGGACTTCAACGCGCATAGCACATTATGGAACAGCACAACCACAAACCAAAAAGGGAAAATACTGGAAAAATTTCTAGAGGAAAGTCACGCTGTATTACTTAACACGGGATTACCTACAAGATATAATATCATAAATAACACAGTATCGGCGATCGATATAACGATATGTGACCCAAGACTAGCAACGGATTTTTCTTGGACTGCACTACAAAACCTGATGGGAAGCGACCATTACCCTATTATAATAACAGAAAACAAAAAATCAGCTAATTTAAAAAGCTTTCACCCTAAATGGAAAATAACAGAAGCAAACTGGGAAAAATACGCTAATATAATCGAAAAACAACATTTCGATCTCGACATAGAGGACATAAATGTTATAGTAGAAAATTTCACAAAAACAATAATCGATACTGCTAAGAAAACGATTCCGTTAACTAAAAAACAACAGTATGATTACAGAGTGCCATGGTGGAATGAAGACTGTAAAAATGCTATAAAACAGAAAAACAGAGCCTTCAATAAATTACGGAAAAACTACACCATCGAAGCTAAAATAGAATACAAAAAACTTCGAGCTATAGCCAGGAGAACCGTCCTAAATAGCAAGCAAAAATCCTGGGCTAATTATGTGAATTCAATAAACATAAACACAACAAACAATGAAATGTGGAAGAAAATAAAAAATATGAAGGGTCAAACATCAGGATTCCAAATTACAGGAATCAGTAGTAAAGACATCAGCAACATAACAACCAACCCAAACGAAATAGTAAATATTCTTGCCAGCACATTTACAGAGAGTTCTGATAGTTATGACAGCAAATTTCTAAGGTATAAGAAAGAAAAAGAGAAGCCACAACTAGTAATCCCAAGTGCAGAAAATGAAGATTACAACCAATCAATAAATATATCTAGTGATGTTAAGTTTCATGAAACTTATAATTTTGAAAAGTTTCATGAAAAGTTTCATGAAAACCTTGAAACTTATGAAACTTGTGAAACTTTTAGAATTCCTGTACATTTAAGTAGCTTTCAGCATTTTAAAGTATCTAATACAGTAATACCAATATATAATATTTAAACAGAACATTAATTTTACTTAAAAGGGGTTAGAAATTATGAAATTACAGGACACAGTTTTTAAAAATAACATATATAAGTAAAATTAGTATTTACTATTTAAACCTATTTTTATTCATTATTTTCTAATTCAGTGTAACCATAGTCATCAGTTGTTACCTCGTCACTACTAACTTCTGCCATATTTAATGTATAGTCTTTCATTAATTCCTCATCTTGAGATAGAGAAGCATCCGACTCTTCCGAGTCTGTAAATCTAAGTTCTTCTTCTTCATCATCATCAATTTCATGTATTTTAGGTTGCTTTGTTTTGACTTCACTAGCAATCTGTAATACTGACTTGAAACTTATAAGAAACTTTTGAAACTTATGAAACTTTTGGAAATTTTTGAAACATGTGAAACTTATAAATTTGAAAAGTTTCAGAAAATTTGAAACTTTTCACTGAAACTTTTCATGAAACTTTTCAAGCTCACATCACTAAATATATCAGAATTAGAATATGCACTATCACAATGCCGAAATTCGAGTCCTGGAAAAGACGAAGTCCACTATGAAATGATTAGAAACCTACCACAATCATATAAAGACCACCTTCTAAATATATACAATCACATATGGACTAGAAATACTTTTCCAGAAGAATGGCGCAAAGCAATAGTCATTCCCATACTAAAACCAAACAAAGAAAAAATCAACCCAACAAGCTATAGACCTATAGCCTTAACAAGCACATTATGTAAGCTCCTCGAGAGGATAATAAACAATCGCTTAGTATGGTTTTTAGAAAAAGAAAACAAAATAAATCTTAACCAAAGTGGGTTCCGCAAAGGACGTTCTACTATGGATCCACTTTGTGCCTTAGAATCAGATATCAAAAATGCATTAATAAACAAAGAACATCTAACAGCAATATTTTTTGACATCAAGAAAGCATATGACACGATATGGGGTCACAAAATACTACAAACTTTAATAAATTGGAAAATCGGCGGTCACATGGTCAATTTTATTAAAAATTTTCTCCATGGTAGAACCTTTTTCGTGAGAATAGGAAACACATTATCTGAGGAACAAAAACAGAAAAATGGTATTCCGCAAGGTTCTGTAATAAGTCCAACTCTATTCCAAATAGCAATAAATGACATCACAGACAAAATCCCAAAATCGGTAAAATCGCATCTGTTTGCAGATGATCTAGTTATATACCACAGTAGTAAAAAAGCAATTAATAATCAAATTATCCTACAAATAGCAATTGACAACCTACAAAAATGGACCCGAGAAAATGGATTAACCTTCTGCCCAGAAAAAACAAAATGTATTAACTTCACAAGAAAATATCAAGCTCCAAATATTGAGCTAAAACTAAACAATATCCAGCTTCAGTTTACGAAAGAACACAAATACCTAGGGATAACTTTCGATCAAAAACTAAACTGGGCAGCGCATATAAAGCAAACAGTTACAAACTGCAAAAAATCCATAAACATTATGAAAACATTAGCTCATCAGAAATGGGGAAGCTCGGAAGATACTCTCATGATAGTCTTCAAAATGCTAGTGGTCTCAAAAATAGAATATGGCAGCATTGTTTACAACTCGGCAAATAAAAGCTTATTAAAAATGATCGACACCATCTACAATACAGGACTACGATTAGCAACCAGAGCTTTCTACACTACACCAACAATCAGCCTTTACGGGTTAACAGGATTTCTGCCACCTGAATATCGAAGGCAAAATAAATTACTACATTATACATCTTCAGTCCTCTCAAATAAAAACCATCCAAATTATCAGTCCCTACAAACACCACCATACCACAACATCTACAAACATTCACCAAAAAATCCTCAACCATTTTATATCCAAGCTAAAAATGCACTCGATTTCCTCAATATACACCCATCTATCAAACAAACAACCAAACTAAACACCCCGACATTTTTAAAACCAACACAAATAAA
The DNA here is from genome assembly GCA_940337035.1 of Agriotes lineatus. NCBI lineage: Eukaryota > Metazoa > Arthropoda > Insecta > Coleoptera > Elateridae > Agriotes > Agriotes lineatus. The sequence goes on along the minus strand of OW679199.1, from coordinate 83,845,915 downwards.
CCTAAAGTTAGCTGCACATCAAAAAAATTACACGCCACCAGCATTTTATCACACAATGCTAGGATATGAACTAGATCAATACCCAAATGCAACCACTATTTATACGGATGGATCCAAAACCGGGTCGGAAACAGGTTGTGCTTATATATGCGAAAGCCTGAAAGTATGCGAAACGTTTCGATTGCCAAGTTATACGTCGGTCTTCAGTGCGGAACTGGTAGCAATTACAAAAGCATTAGCCTTTATCCAGAAAAATGAAAACAATAAATTCCTAATATTATCAGACTCTCAAAGCGCACTCCAAGCTATACAAGATTTATACTCACGAAATAATCACGTCAAGAATATCCATAATATCCTCTATGATATTATCCAAAACAGTAAAGAAGTGACATTTATTTGGATTCCATCTCATATAAATATTCCAGGAAATGAACGAGCTGATTCAAAAGCGAAAGAAGCCACCAGGTTACCCAATATAACGGAGGAGAAATTGACGGCAAATGATACTCAAAAACATATTAAAACACTACTTTTCCAAAAATGGTTCTCCGAATGGCAAGAACTGAAAAACAATAAATTAAGAAAAATACAAGCACTACCATCCAAATGGAACCCGAAAACACAAATAAACATCCAGGACAAAACTGTTCTCACAAGAACTCGCCTTGGACATACGAAGTTAACCCACAGTTATCTACTCGAGAAACAACCGGCACCAAAATGTGAAACCTGTGATGTCCTATTAACAGTGGAACACATAGTGTGTATATGTACAAATTACAGTGCACAAAGAATTCAGTGTGGAGTGTCTAATGATATCAATATTGCATTAAACGAACAATACAAAAACACAATAGAGTTCATAAAGATGATAGGATTGTACAACAAACTGTAAAAATATTTAATGTATCTGTCAACATGTCCTTATATATTTGTAACTTTGTAAATTTTGTTATGTGCCATAAGACCTTGTAGTTAAAAGGCACATTAAACCACTTAATAAAAAAAAAAAAAAAAAAAAAAAAGATTATCCAATAAGATTTTAGTACTAAACGATGCGGAAAATTATACTCTTTAATTTAGTACCACTACCATTTTTACTTCCTTTTACAATAAAGGAAGTATTGGATTCACCCCAAAAATTCGAAATTGAGTTTTCAACAGACCTTTTTAGAGTCCCCTGATCCCAAAAAACATATTTTTTTTCATTGGTCTGTCTTTGTGTCTGTCTGTCTGTCTGTGTGTCTGTCTGTGTACAGAATATCTCAAAAACGGAAAGAGGTATGGAGTTGAAACTTCATATATAAGTTTTGTGTACTATGTAGATGCGACAGCAAGCTTTTGAAGAAAATCGCATAACCGGAAGTAGGTGTTTACTCTTGTGATTTTTCAGTTTTTTTAGTTTTTTTCAAAAACGGCTCTAACGATTTTTTTAAACTTTACATTTTTAATGTGTATTGATGTGAGATAGGTGCTTTTCCAGTTGAATACTTCTAAAATTGGTTTCTTTTGTTTTTTTTTTTCTATTTTTTTTATTAACTCCTATTTTAAATAGAACACCCGGTATATTATTACATTTTTGAATTCAGCTTAAAATTCTAGGGAAAATTTGTCTCTTGAACTAACACTATTTTGTACCGTTTTTCTAAAATTTGTCATTTTTTTAAATTTTTGACAAATGCTTAAAAATTTCAAATCAAATTTTTGGCTAATTATAAGATCACTGTAAAAGGAAGTTGTGTGCGTGTATCACACCAGATTTTTATTCATAAAAATGGTGAGCAGGAATATGCATAACCGTGATAAGCCATGTAAATTGCGTATGTTCAGAGGTATGACCAACCACCCGGTATAAGTTTTGTGTACTATCTAGATGCGACAGCAATTTTTTGAAGAAAATCGCATAACCGGAAGTATGGGGTTTACTCTTGTGAATTTTCAGTGTCTTTCGATTTTTTCAAAAACTGCTTTAACGATTTTTTTCAAACTTGACATTTTTATTACATTTTTAATTTGTATTAGATTATTGATGTGAGATAGGTAATTTTGTAGTTGAATATGTACCTCTAAAATGGGTTTGGTTTGTTTTTTAGAGAAAAATTGTCTCTTCAACTAACGCTCTATTTTGCACGGTTTCTGTATAGAATTTGTAATTTTTGAAAAATGTTGACAAATTCTTAAAAATTAAAAATCAAATTTTGGCTAATTATAAGATCACTGTAAAAGGAAGTTACGTGCGTGTATCACGTTAGCTTTTTTTACTTTTGACACATTCGTAATGTCGATACACATATTTATTTAAAAATTTACTTAATAACCCGGAAGCAGTCTTTGCTGCGAATGATTTGTTTATATATTATATTAATATTCTGATCCTCCGCGAGATGTGTTGGCCTTTACTGAAACTGCACATCTCCGGAATATTTTAATCGACATCATGCATTTTATTTATCATTAACATACGGATTAGTCTTATACGTGCTTTAACTACTGAAATCCAGACAAGTTTCCAAGAAGTTTACTTTTTTCATTCGTTGAAACGTATATCAGAGATCTGAGAAATCGGCGATGGTGAACACAAATGACACCAGATATCAGTGGTCGGAAGTGGGTGCCACAATTTAAATCAAAACCCCCGAAAGCAGACTTGGGAAATTCACAAACGTCTGCATTCAGATCTCAAAATTTAAATTCCAACAGTTGTTTCAATATTGTCAAGGGTTTAAAAGTGCCTTACCCTGTAACAGAAAAATATTGGATTCTGTTAATGCATGAAGAATGGAATTGAAATGTCATAAAAATGTGTCGACGGTAAAGTATATCCGCTATTCTAATAAGTAACTAATTCCTCTCAGAAAGTCATTATCCAGGGGTCACGATTTGTTCTAATTTAGTGAACTGCATTAGGCGACCTCGTTTAGTTGCAAATTCCCTGGAGTAAAATATACGGTCAGGCTTAGTAATGCATGAGAGTGTAAATTAATTACTTGAGAGATAGACAAAGAGAGCAGTAGATACTGTTTCCTTCCTACTGTTAATGTTAGTAAGCAGTGCCTGTTTGCGTTAGATGCTGTATAAATATTCCCCAAAAACTAAGAACTTGTAATTTGATTTGTTAATGCTGCTCTCGTTGGATTTCTTCTTTTGTTGATTTATTGGTTCGTTTATGTCAATAATGGCTTGGTTTAGATAATAAATTGCAAGTGCTTTTTGGTTGTTGCAAAGATAAAAATAGACATACAAATAGAGCATTTCAGAATTTTCGTAGGAGGAACTTAATATATAAAGTTGCTGCAAAGGAAATACAAAGTAATTGAATTTCGACGAATTGTGCTTCCTCTAATGCAAATGCATTGTGTACGATCTGCTTCGTTTAAATACAATAAACGCGCCGCCGCATCGCGATTCGTGCCACCGCGAGTTAGACTTGACCCACATTCTGGGTCACCCACATTGATTTATGCGGAAATGCGAAGGAACCCTGCTATTATGCGCACAGGATATAGCAAACCGAGTTTGATTGAAAACGCTCGAACGTGTTACTTTATGCGCTGCTCAATTCGATTACCACTCTTTCGTTCTGGAAGCTCTTTTGATGTTCCACTGAAAAGCTCCGATTGTTCTTGCCATTCGGGCATTTCGTCCCATTAATCCACGTAGCGCTCGACGGGAAATTGGAAAATTCCGAGAATGCTGATGAGGCTTCGGACTTAGCCAACGTAGGCGCTTGATTCAGTTTAAAGAAAATTTCGCAGTTATTTTCAAGGAAAATACGAACGCGAGGAGCTTTTAATCGAGACGAGCCAACCATCTTTAGTAAATGGATTACTGAAAATTCGTAAAATAAATATCCAAAGCGATGAAAGAAAAACGACCATCAAGCTTTAGAAAACTGCTCTGGATGTGGTGCCAACTCCTTCAACTTGTAAGTGCATCTTGAAACTCAAGATAACTTCCTTCATTTCGGTACGTTTTGAAGGGAAACTCTTACAGTTCATATTGTTTACTCTTTTGAATAACTACATATATGAAGAGTTCCGTAATGTTGCTAATCTGCCGAAGTATTGCTTTCGACCCCGACTATTTTTAATTTATAATTTTTTCGGAAACGCTTAATCTATCGCGACCTACCCAACATTATATGAAAGGTTTCATGAAGTGAAGATGGTAACCGCTTTGGAGTTGAAGTAAATTCCTTAAATTAGTCGAAGTCTAGTGTCATTCGGGATGGCTGTAAACACGGTAACCGGAGAACGCCCTAACCTATCAGAATGATTTTCCCCCATTTTGTGTGGAATATTTATGCAAACAACTGAAATGATTTTAGCCACGATTGTTCTCTGAATGCCATTTTTTGGCAGTGGTCAATTATGATATGTCCAGGCAGTGGAAAAAGTCCGATAAAACTTATCTTAGCCCAGATTGGTTGCTTTTTTCTTGTATGTATTTGTCGATACGTATTTGCATTACCAGTAATAGACGTTAAGCGGCCACGTAATTACTCTGTCAGATTGGTGTGGACTGTCGAGTCTGAGATCGCAAGTTGGAATCGCGGCCCGAGCAAGATTTTTTCTTAATTATCGAAAGATGTGTTGCAATTTTTCATCTTTTCTCGCCTTTGAATCTGAAATGCTATATTATCGGCCGACGCGATCATTTATAGAACATAGTATGATAACGGCCTTACCACACTGAAAGCATCATTTCAACAGATTATGACGACTGGATTTGTTAAGGAGCGGGCGTCCCAAAGAGCGCATGACAGGCTGCCGAAGTATCGATAAGGAGTTTGCACCCTCTCATCTTGTTCAATTAATTTCAAGCCAAGGTTATCCGTTCTGCCAGGAAATAATCCGAGATGGGAGTTTTAATTGTGAATATTCCGGTCTGTGCATAAAATATTGTATGCAACTAGCGTTTATTGCTCGTATCGTATTAGAGCTCGTGGTTACACCTTGGGCACGCCGGGGGCTATACACACCTTTTTACGCCCTTGGGACATCAATAATTATTACGAGCTCAGCCCGTAAAGAAAAACAAAAAATGTTCTTGTAATTTTATTGCCCCGGGATGCGTAAAAACACTGAGTAACTGTAAAATCATAGTTACGGTGTACGTCAACAGTGCATAAGTGTGTTGTTACATACACGTCAGAAGTCCAAAAAGGATGATATGCTTTTCGGACTTTTTCCACTGTCTAGGGTGTAAATCACACGTTTCGGGAGTTTTGATCTACTCCCGTCTTCAGGTGTTCCTGGTTAGTCCTGAGGACTGATATTGTTCGTTTTTCAACGTAAATTTGTGCCTCCCCCGGGGTTTGAACCCGGGACCGCTGATCGCTGTGATTACTACTCTGCCACTCTAACCACTAGGCCACCAGGGCGATCAGCGGTCCCGGGTTCAAACCCCGGGGGAGGCACAAATTTACGTTGAAAAACGTATAATATCAGTCCTTCTCAGGACTAACCAGGTACACCTGATGACGGGAGTAGATCAAAACTCCCGAAACGTTGTGTGATTTACACCCTAGACAGTGGAGGAAGTCCGAAAAACATATCATAATAGACCACTGCCAAAAATTATATTCAGAGAACAAATCCAAAAAGGATGTTTACACTTGAAAATTACTACACAAGGTGTCGCAAAAAGAATGGGACACCAGTTTGTCATACGTTACTTAGGATATAATAAACCGATTAAACCTAACATACCTTAGTACGAAGTCCCATGAGTAAGAAGTTATAGTGCCTTGAAGTTCAAGTTTTTATTTTTTATTTTCATGTTAATTTCCACAAATGTAAAGATATCGATTTCAACTTTGATACACATACTTGCTATTGTGTAGTGTACTAATGGAAAAATTGTCATAAACTCGACTTGACTGTAAGAGGCGCTTTACTTATCTTTAGATCTTTTTTTAGCTGTAACTATCTGTAACATTTTTTTTAATTTTAGGTATTATTTGAAGGGGAATTAAAAAACGTAAAAGTAAGGTATTCTTAGTTCATAGGCGTGCAAGCAACCGTTTTACCTTAAAATTACAAAAGTTTTGGGTTGTCATTAAAACGTGCAATTCTCAAGATCCTTCATTTCTCTATTCATGTTGACTCCAACGTGCGTAGCTTGATAAATAATAATTGACGTAAGGTGAAGGGGCTAAACGCTAAAATCAAATTGAAACTTGAAAGTTTGTTTGTTATGGACAAGGTCTAGGCATGCGGAGTACCAGGTACCTTAGACACCGACTGCTTTGGTCATATGGTCAAAGTCCTAGTTAGAATTTTGCCGAAACTAAGGAGTTCAAGTCCCTGCTACACAGCGCCACTGTCGCGAGTAGACTGCACCCTCCGTTGCTGCGTTATTTATAAAATCCTGTTTCGAGACACAAAGTATCCCTTCAATTTTGTTGCTAGCTCTCATTGTTTCGTGGTAAATTTGACTTTTTTATTTATTTCATCGTTGTAAAAAAAATTAAAAAACTTCAACTTTCCGTAGGCTATATCGAAATTTTTCTTAAAATTAGCTAAGGATTACCACCCTGAAATATTTCAACGTATTTAAATAAACGAACTACTTTAAAGACAATGCAAATGGTCGAGTTTTTAAATTATTTCGAACTACTCAAATAAATATCTGCAAAAGGCATAACAAGACTACATACATAAAACAAATTTTCAAATATCCCGCACACAAAAGTGTGATGAATAGTGCATGCATATAATGGCAGAATCGCCTTTATTTATCGAACATTCGTAATTTAATACCAATTGAAAATTTCATGGAGAGAACCATTTGCATCATTATCTAATCATAGTGAATGCATCCATCAATTTCATTACAGCTCTCTTGTTAGTTACGGGCTGATAATTTCATTCAATTTTATATTACAGCTATAATGATATGCTTATAATAGATACTAGAAGAGTTAGTGAATGTATTTGTGCGACCACATCTTTTGCTTATAATTACGTAACTTCAACACGAACTTTTTGTGTCGGCCTAAATATTCACATTACACATGTATAAACCTAAAAACAATGTATGTGCTATTATAAAAGATGTATGTTATATCTTACAAGTAAAGTAATTTTTTAAACGATTATCTATAACGATATATACATTGTTAAATTGCAGCTTTGATAGCCTCAGTAAATATATGTAAAGAGGTTTCGAAGGTCTGCTCGAGACTTGCATATCTGCTAGCTGCTTCACAAATAATTGTCACATAGATTAGAAAATTGGTCGATATTATCCATACTTCAACTTTTTGCAAATATCGGTAGGTTTCGTATTACTTCAGGTATTGGTTTTGTTCACATAAGCATATTTCATTTAGTGGAACACAAGCCCTTTATATATACTCAAAAAACAGGAGAACTTTTTCACAGAGTTATACTTCGTATCTAGTGAAAAAACTGCTTGAGGACAGCTCACATTTTTGATAGATACTATCAATATTTCACTGTTTTTCATACTTTCAATTCTTCAGTACTACATATATCAGTTATCTTGAAGATAATGACGAATTGTTTGGTTCTTCTCGAGGAATCTGATTGTTTTGTTTTTGTGGCACTTTATTATATACTTACGAGTATTTCGATGTTATATTGATACTAAATGTTGAAATGATAGTTCAGATGCCTTAAAACGGGAAAATATACTTGGCGATTGTAATTTCTCCAATAGCCATTTCTTTGTTTTTAAAACTTTAATTTCTCCTTCAGTACCCGTACCATGTTTAAAGTAATGTGAATAGTCAGATTCATTTCATCCGCATTACGGTATTTGTAGCAGTGGAGGGGATTCAGTGGCGGAACCTCAGGTTTTAGGCTAAAAAATGTGGAGTCGATTCCCTCAGACCCTCAGCTGCCACACAAATTTAACGTTGAACCCACTGCGATTCCCCAGTTCGGTTTTAGCACGTGACATTGCAAAGCTTTTTCGATTTTGTAGCTACTATTGACTCATATGGTACTTCTAAGTTCTAACATTTGTATATATTGCGATGACTGCCTTGTTATTTTGAATAGGCAGTCTGAATAAATTAAAATTCACCTTGGCCCCGACGATGGGCGACATAAATTTGCAAAGGCTCCCCTATCTGGTGCCTGTTTGTAATTATTTATTTTTGGTATAAAAATTTTATGGTAAATTCCAAGTACACACACAATTCTCGGTTTATATTTTTTTATACTGTGTGATCAAACTTGCCTATCAGTGATTTCAGGCTGGTTAAAATGGAACTGTAATGATTAATCGCACAAATAAAATGGTTGAATGCCCCTCTTTTTATTTTAGTTGACTGCAATACTGATTACGCTAGCTCTTGGCAACACAAAACTTCTTATCTCATGGGTTGGGTTCATAAACGGACTATATTCTCATATTTTTGGTTGTTTGTTTCAACGTACCTCGTTTGCTCGTTATTAGTAGATAAAATTCACAATCTCGTAAATTGACAGCTGAACACAAAATGGTTTCTGCGTACAGCGTGAAATTGAACGTTTAAAATCGTGAAATAACAGTAAGACGTCAGGTAAATTATTTGATTATTCTTGCTTGGCAGCTATTAAAACATCCCCTTCATTGTTAAGATGACGTCAAACCTCCCCTTGATTGTTCGGATGCCAACTTTCTTTTGTTTACGAAGCTTGATTCTGGCCGATTTCGCCAACAAAACCTGGTGATCCCGCTCGATTTTTGAAAACCACGAAGTAATTGGCCTTTTGGAAAAACGCTGGCTCTCTTCGGCAAGGTTTAATCTTGGGTTTTAGTCGTTTACCCAAACGCTAACACTTAAATTGCAGGCACCCCTACCTTTTGAAGTTCACTTCGTTGCTGCTATCAGATGACGCTCCTGGTGTTTCCTGCTGGAGACGCTCCACTAGGTGCAGGTGTTGACGGCGACGCTCTTTCAGACTTGGGTGATGTCCTGGACTGCTAACCTCTGGCTTCTGATGCTAATTTCGGTCGTAATCGGAGATCGTAATTTTCAGTTGGACGGCTCCCGATATCCTCGGAGATGCGATTTGTAAATTTCTGAAATTTTCGTTACGGAAACTGCTGCAAACGTTATCACAGGTACACTAACACTTTGGCAATAAAATGGACCACTTTTTAGGTTGGAAAATTCTCGTTTATTATTATAAAACTTTAATCAAATGTGGAGCACAAATCCAACAACCTTTCAAATTAATTTATTCAATTGTTCTTTTTGTTAATGACAAAAAGGTATCATGTTTCTAATATACGGTGTTATTCTACTATTAATTGGAAATTAGGTTTGATAATATTTACCATAAATAGAACAAAATTTGATTACATAAATTACAATCTAACATTTTCTTAAAATCTAAAATATTGTCTTTTTGCTTATAACTAATATTGTTTCATAGCGTTGCACTCACAAACGTTTCTAATTTCACTGCTCTGCTTTTGCACTATGTTTTTAATTATTAAAGCACTGATTTTTGAGTTCCGCACTTTTCACGTCGCTTGTCTCTTTTCTGTTGCCTCCATTCAGGAATTGCTCTTCGGAATTTTCTATATTCTTCATCTTGCTTTACCCTTTAGCTTGCTCACAATTTTCACAGTACTTTGCTTTTATTGATAACTACGCTGCTTTTATGCATGTAAAAACCTTTTTGTGTCAATTATTTTCGTTTGGTCTGGCTTTACATGTGCACGAACCTATCATTTTAATTATATTACTTTATTCACAAGCCAAATTTAAACCCTCTGGAATATGCTTTGCCTTTGCGTGCTTTTATCCGACTAATTGCTGTTTCTCGCATCTCATAATCAATGCATTTTTATTTTTATTTTTGTTTAAAATTGCAATTATGTATACGTATAAAATATCCTTGATTTGGTTGAATATTTTATACTGCAAACAGAGCCAAGTTGTGGGCTTAATACCGTTTCAATATATGACTCTTTTAATATTTTCATATTATTAATACTTTTGATAATTTCTGAATATAGCATTCAATTCCATTAATAAATAAAATGATGTAATCAAAATGAAAACGGCACCCTTTATGACTTCATTTTTTCACGGTAGTATACTAACATGAAGACAAAATGGTATTTAGTCAGTAGCAGCTATTTACAAGGTTTTCCGTGCTCCAAAATATCACAGTCGCTACGAATCGATCGCTCTTTGACTGGTATGAGAATCTTCCTGTATTGTATATGCAAAGTTTGTCGGGGGTACAATACTGTTATGGAAATTTAGCATATTACCTGCCTCAATTTAGGTCGAGTACACGAAAACATTTCCTCAGGTCACGGAGCGACGTTCTACTGAAGTATTCAGTTTTCGACCTTTAATTTTTGAATACGGAATGACTCCGTTTGCTCCCATTCTGTAATTTTTATATTAAAATGTGACTGTAAGTAATTAAATTCTGGTATAATTTTTGTGTTTGTTTATAATACCAATCAACTTTTCGAAGACGTTTCAATTACGTCTCCATTTTCACTTCGTGAATTGATTTGTACACAATTATTTCATCCAAACAAAGAAAATTAAATGTCATAGTTTTCTTCATGTTTGTGTAATCAAAGAATATTATCTTAATTACTTATGGTTATGACTAGTAAAGGCCATTCTCATAATTAATGAAATAATTACCCCGAGTTCCTCCAATGGAGCGTAACTCGGTAGTCATCAGACCAGCAGCGATTATTATCTGAACGATTTGGAATGCGTGCGGATTCCAATTCAGTCAGAAGTGCGTTTACCTCCTAGCAAATCTGCAAGTAATACCAATGATGATCTTGTCGCGCAGGCATGTTTGAAGGTAGACTTCTAATGAAGACATCGTGGTAACTAGAACCTTGTGGGGGAAATGGATTAAATTTCTTTGTTTTTTTTGTGACGGTTAAGGGAATTAATATAAATTATTTGCTTTCCCAACTATTTTCTTCTTAAAGTGCTGCTCGAAAGCTCGTCATGCCTCATCCTTTGACACGGCCCAGAAGTTTACATCCGGTGCCACGATAGGTCAAAGATGTTTTTCGGCCGAGTTTTCTTTGCGCATCACGCTTATGTTTGGCAAACAACCAACACGGCATGTTGCGAAAGAATTAGTGCAAAAAACGAAAGGCGACGGTAAATAGAGCTCTGCAGCCAACGTCACTGATCGCTTGCTTAACCGCTTGCGTTTGAAAGTAATTATACGTAAATTTTAATTATAGATCTGTAAAAGTTCAAATGTAGGTATTGACGTCGGCAGTGGATGTCACGCCAAATATATTTTATCGTTCGTGTGGGTACATGACCAATTTTGACTTCTAGGATCGAATTTTGAATAGGTTACTCAGAATTGTGATAAGGCTGATGAGATTGTTTGAAAATTGTATTCACTTCTTCAAGTCTTGATTTAATTTTCAAAAATTATTGGGAAATTGAAATAGGTTTTAAATTTTTGCATTTGCCATGTAGTGATTGAACGAGTTTGTTATACATTATCAAGGTTTCCACCAACCAAATAAACGCAGCTGTTGTAATAGTATACTACCTTACAAGATCGGTAAGCGCCTTAGAAGTTAGAACAGGTCGAGAAAAAATTAGAACGAGGCCCGAAGGGCCGAGTTTTGCTATTTTTTGAGGACTGTTCCAATAAGGCACTTAACGTCTCCTTAACATTCTTTTGCGCTATTAACTAAAAATACCGTTGAATATGACAAATATTGTTTGCGTAAATAAAGTACGTGATTGTTGTTTCCATCAAATGCTATAAGTATTACTATTAGATGTACTAAGATTCTTTCCCCATCTATCTCAATACAAATTATGATCATCACTAAAGGCCATAAGTTCGGGCATTAGAAATAGGTAAAATAAGCAGACAGTTAGTCACTATAAAAATACAAATAGGTATAAAAAATCGCATTTATTTTTACATAGTTTACGGGTTCCGTACATACTTTACAAAACAGTACTAAACCATCACAAATAAACACCAAATTCTTTAATTAATTTTTGTAGATTGTCCGTTGCCGATGGGAGTACTATTGGCATTATTACTTCCTTTTACGATAAAGGAAGTATTGGATTCACCCCAAAAATTCGAAATTGAGTTTTCAACAGATCTTCACGTTTTAGAGTCCCCTGATCCCAAAAAACATATTTTTTTTTATTGGTCTGTGTGTCTGTCTGTGTGTCTGTGTGTGAACAGAATATCTCAAAAACGAAAAGAGGTATGGCGTTGAAACTTCATATATAAGTTTTGTGTACTATGTAGATAAGACAGCAAGCTTTTGAAGAAAATAGCGTAACCGGAAGTAGGTGTTTACTCTTGTGATTTTTCAGTTTTTTTCGATTTTTTCAAAAACGGCTCTAACGATTTTTTTCAAACTTCACATTTTTATTACATTTTTAATGTGCATTGACGTGAGATAGGTGATTTTCCAGTTGAATACTTCTAAAGTGGGTTTCTTTTGTTTTTTTTTTATTTTTTTTTATTAACTCCTATTTTAAATAGAACACCCGGTATATTATTACATTTTTGAATTCTGCTTAAGATTTTAGAGAAAATTTGTCTCTTCAACTAACGCTCTATTTTGTACCGTTTTTGTAGAATTCGTAATTTTTGAAAATTTTTGACAAATGCTTAAAAATTAAAAATTAAATTGTTGACTAATTATAAGATCACTGTAAAAGGAAGTTGTGTGAGTGTATCACACCAGATTTTTAAATCTGCACGAGATTACTATGATCACTGCTAAGTTCTAAACCAACCTTAAGCTAAATTCTAATATTAGGGGGTTTTCCAACTGTTGTGAACAATAATCCCAGTGAATGATTTAATCCCTGTAATGAATGATTTAATAGTATTTCGCTGCAGGTGGATGCTGTGACCTTCAAGAGTGGGCTGTTAAGAGTAGTGTATATATGCCGATTCTGGAATTTATTTGATTACATTTGGTCACAGATTATACCCTTACATTTTAAAAGAGATTTTTGATCACTCTGGATAATGCTAAGCTCCAAGTTAACAGAACACAAGTGCATAAATACATGCTTCTGATTTGTAGTATGAACAAAGAAAAATGCTAGGATGAAGACTAGCGGGAAGGAAATGAAAAAAATATCCCGTATCTCTGGTCATCAAGGGAATATGGACAAATTGAGTTTTGAATGACTTGCGTCCTGGTGTGCTTGCTCACTATAACAAAGCACAGGATTGTGCTGCGTCTTGAAGTGAAAACGAAATCGTTTCTCAGACCCGTAGAAAGCCTATCTATCGTAAACTGATGTGATAGATACGTACTTAAGTTCGTAACGTTAACAGAAGCTTCTCCACCTAGAATTTAAAAAATGAATATGTTTCTATTTCACACTGAAACCTTTTCAGATTCCTATTTAACTGCTGTTTTGAGTAATATGAATAAATAGCAACTAATACATTTCCTCGACTCTTCGATGCTCAGTTATCAAGTAAATCCAGAAGGCGGTTACACATCATTTATGAATTAGGATAACCAGCCAGCTATCAGAAACTTTACCGTGATAGAAAGTTTTTTTACTATTATTTTCTTTTGTAAATGTATAAACAATTATACAGAAACAAGGTTTAATATAATTAACATTGAATGGTTTTAAAGGGGACATTCGAAGAAACGTAATGCCTGGAAGACTTCTACCAAAATATAAGAAAATGCTTTTTAATATCTTTTTAAATGTGTAATTGGTATGCATGCAGTGATAAACTGCAGAGTTATAATAATAATAATAAATCCACAATTATGGCACAATATTACAAAAAAAACAGCCAAACCTCTTTAACTCGAAGTGCCAGGGGAAGACAAAAAAACTCGAGTTATTGAAAGTTCCGAGTTACTGAATTCTCAATTTTATAAAATACAGTGTGTTATGGAAATGAGTGCAAATATTTTAACCCGTAATAGAACTCGCTAAACTGAACAACTTCTCCATTTATCATTTTTTCGAAAACGCCCTCAAGTCTTAGTTAAAATTCAAAACAATTTTACTAAAAATGCATACCTGCCTCTGGAATAATATTTTAATTTAATGGAGCAAAACACAAAAAAACATTTCCTTTGATTGCAAACCAACAAAGACTGCATAGGTACCGATAAAACCTTTAGTTCACATCTGGTGACCAACGTACTTCATCAATTGAGGTAGGTAAGTTATTGACTGCGTGTTTTTTGTGCAAGAACTTTGCAGTTTTAATATACTTGTGTCGTTCACCTTTAACTTAGATTTGCTTACCAAGCGGCTCGACAAATTTAGGGGAGATAAATGATTGATAAAATGTGCGATCAAATGAAAAACGATAAATAAAAAAGTTGTTCATTTTGGCGAGTTCTATTATTGGTTAAAATATTTGCACTCATTTCTATAATAATACCATAAATTTCTAATACATATTATGCATTTTTTATAGAACAACAAACGATACATATACCTATGTATAGATAAAATAGTTTACGCGCGTTCAACAAGAGGTAACTGTATATTTTGGGTTTTGCAAACTTGCAAATCCTTTGAAATACAAAGATGCACGCTATAGTAGGTAAATTAGATTTAATCGGTTTATTACAGCCTTAAAGAATCTGCCAATCGGTGTCCCATTCATTTTAAGACACCCTGTATATTTAAGGACACTTTTTAGTAACTATTTTGAGGTAGAGACAAACAGCACCCAGCAACCTTCCGTTTTTCATTTTAAGACGTGATGAATCTGCTAATTTGTGTGAAACATGATCAAATTTTTTGATTCCACATATAAGACGTACAGTCGTGTTCAAAAGTGTTTTACAGGGATAGTCGTTTTAATAGAAGTTTATTAGTGGTTGTGTTTTTATTCAACCAAGGGTCTTTATCATTAACTAGGTAGACCTTGATATATACCTTCAAAATATTTGTATGTACAACACTTTAACGTTGTAAAATTAAATCACATTCACAAATCACAAATGCTGTACAACACTCTAATAAGTAGTAGCTTCCATAGTTAAGACGAGGTCCATATATTTGACAACAATAATTAAAATGGCATAAGACTAAATCGTCGCAAAGCAGTGCTCTAGTTTTTTGTGTGGATAAAGTGATTTTAAACACGCTCATGTTTGTTTAACTTATCAGGTTATGTAAGTATCATATCTAAAAGTGTTCCCGCAATTTTTTGCATCTAGTTCAATAGGTGTAATTTTGTTATCAATACTTATGTTACGTAAGGCGTTAGTTCCGTCACCTTCTGCTAGTTGCCAAACAGCATTGCTACATATTAAGTAGGTATATTATCAAACTATAATTCAAAGATGCCGGATCAGTGGCGTATCGTTAGCATACATACGCAGTTAACAAGTTTTTATTATAACAAAAAGAATGTGTATACATCGTAAATAATAGGGAACCTAAAATAGACCCTTGTGGAACACCCCTACTGATCTGTATGCTGATGATGTGATGATACTAACTGTATCCCGACGCTCTGTTCCCTGCCCAACAAATAATCCCGAAATAAAGCAACAACACTATCAGAGAGAGTAATTGTAGATTTAAAAGTTGAAGGAAATGTGCAAGTGCGTCTCTCTTCAAGGACAAGTATAAAAGTCGATTTCCGCCGTTGTTCGGCAAGGAGGCGAATTCTCAGGTGACCCGCAGCGACTTTCTCACTTTTTCCAAGGTGAATCATCCGATGAATAAGTCCATGCACAGTTACACACTTCTGCCGCTTATTTGCATAACGATCCGCTGTCGTCCGACGCGGCACGTAGTGACTGGACACTTCTCGACAAGTTTCCGTATTCAAATCCTGTTATACAAATTTAACAGGTGACATAATGAATTGCACATTAACGAGGCACGCGCTCCGAAAACTCCTCGTCCGTTCAGTGGGTTACCGAGAAAAAGTGAGAATTTCTTTGTAAGGATATTGGGACCTTTGTTCTCGTTGTCGAATACTCTGCTGATATTGTCGACGTCAAATAACCAGTTCGAAAATTCTGCCTATTGTACTCGTAGGTTATCCAATTGTCGGCTTTTGTTTTTTAATAGCTAATATGAATTGATAATGAACTATGGTTAAATGAAAATGAGAGTTGAATCTGGTATCGGCTTTAGATGTGGTGCATTTCGACCAGAGTTCTCATCCCCAAACTATTTTTATCAACATTAAACTTTTCTATATGTCTAATCCATATCTTGCAGACTGTGCATCTAATACTTTTCATTTTTTTTTCTAGATTAAATATGTATGGTTTTTCTTTTTCTAGGAGGATCCACTCCCATATTATTTTAGGTAGGCCATTTATTATGGCCCATTCTTCTCATGTAACTGTGTACAACAGCAGTTTTTTCTCTGTGGTATCTATGTTGCTCACGTGGACATTATCCTCTTTATTTCTTCACTTTAGGCCAAGAGATGGTCCCATTGGGTAAATTCCCGTAATAAATGTAACCACACAGAGTTCTCGTCAAAGTGAATGACTTTTTCATTTATAATTTTTTCTAAAACACTTCCAAAACTGAGTTAAAATCAAAAATATTCTTTAAAAAACTGCGTAGATACCGATAAACCCTTAGTTAACATCTGGTAACTACCTTAGCTTATTACGTTATTAATTGAGGTAGGCAAGATATTGACCACATGTTTTTGTGTTAACTGATAATCGTATTACACACATACATATATAAGAAAAAAACAATTGAACTTTTGCATAACTCTTTTTATCATTTTTACTTTTAACTTACATTTGCTTGCTGAATGGCTCGTCAAATGTTGGGGTGGGATGGGGGAGGGGTGGGGGGGATAAATGTTTGAAAACAAAAAAATGCTTAAAATTATTACGTGGACTTCCGTAACACCCTGTGTTTCCAAAAGTGTGTCGTTTGATATGCAGTGCTAATATACAGAATGCGAACATAGATAGTCAAACGAGTTAGAATACAGTTTATGGGCTTTGTATGCGTTAGACAGAAATAGATATACATAAACGATTTCAAATCTAGTATTCAAGGATTCAGTGTTTTCTAAAAACAAAACACCTCCATTCTGCGGATACTAGATGTTAATCGCATATAGGTCTATTTCTGTCTAACGCATACAGAGCCCATAAACTGTATTCTAGCACATTGGCCTGCCTATGTTCGCATTCTCTATATTAGCACTGTATAATTACAAATACATACTACTTCTTTGATAATACCATAAACCACATGTTCCTCGTCTCGCAAAATACTGTTGGTATGTTGGTATCAGCTATTTCTGTATACTTCGAAAAATATTTGTATGACAGGACATAGCTAGCCACTTGATTTTGAAGAATCAAAGGTTGAAGCATTAGATTAGAAAAACTTCCAATATCCCCTTAAAGGTGTTAGAGAAACTACAATAGCAAATTTTCAGGCTTACTTGAACAAATCACAAGCGTCAAGCAGGTTAAAGGAAACTGCAGATAACAAGTGGTGATACGAACTCCAAACAAATACTCCACTTGAAAGGCGGGAAAATGGGAAATGCGCTATGTTGGAATAAAACCATACTATAGGAAAAAAAACACTGTAAAACAGAAAATATTTAGTAGCTATCATAATTCATTCAAACTATTAGGAAAAATTGTTGTTATTTCTGGTAATAACTTAAAACTTACCAATAAGTCAAGATGAAGACAATTACTGGCATAAAGTAATGGCATATTTAAACTTAAATCCCATTAAAGGGGCTGATAGTGGAAAAAGCACTAAATTCGGCCAAAAATACAAGAGTACAAATTCCTAGGAATTTCCCTTGCAAGTTTTGAAATTAAAAATTTCGAAGAAAAATTAAAAACAAAATTTGAAGGTTGTCCAAAATTTACCTGTTTTTGTCAATGGTAAAAACCTGAGGCATTTGCATAATATTACCTTTATTTAACTAATAGATCTAGAGTTGAATCAAAAATAGACAGAATTTAATCTTTTTCAAGGTGTTCACCCTGTATAAATTCGGTTGATAGAATGCGTAAATGTATTGAGTTTTAGGGCGAGATCCAGATTATTTTTAAATGATAATTTTTCCTGTTTTATAAACACTTCCCAGGTTATTTAATCACTGCTATATCGCTGTGTGCTAATCGTGTTAAAAATAAAATTAAAAAGTAGTTAAAGGGTGAAACCCGACTGGATAAACAGCTCCCTGAGCTTACCCAACATTCATTTTAAAGAACATGACACTTGACAAGTGGCACAAATTCTCCTTACACGAAGTTTAACATGCTAACCCATTTTGCTGCAACCAACGTCCCAATTTACCAAATCTGACGTATTTAAAGGGGCTCTGTAATTTTATACGAAATTTTAATCGCAATTGCCGACGGTGTCAGCCCCAAGTGGTGGACTTTTAAAATTTACGTACCGCTTGCTTTGTTATCAAAGCCAAAATTATCTACGTTTTTTACTTTTTCGAGGTCCATGCCCTGCTATCATTAACATATATTCGTTGCTTAATTGTTCAGGTGTCCCATTTGTAACGTGGCAACCCTTAGTTATCAAATACTTCGCGTTAAAATAAATTTAGAAATCTAGTTTCGTGACTAAAATACGTACTTATGGACTTTCGTGTTCGATTAGATAACTTGTTTTCTTGGAATTTTTCATAAAGTTGAAATAAAGGGAAATTGTCTGTGTTTATTTTTCTTGCTAGGCTTTTTATTTAATAATGGTGAAAAGTTCCTTTTAGAGCTGCTAGAGCAGAACTCACTCTGTAGTCTGTATGACTGGAACAGATATGTGTATTATCAAAGTAAACAAACCGTTACATCACAAAATAATGCCATATGGCAACAGACAAGTTTATCGGGTTGTATTTGTGCTGCAACAAGATATCTAATTAGGTGCAATACGACACTGCTATTATATTTTTTTGTATCCTTTTATATATTTAAGGACAAAAATAGCCATATACTACAATAGGTAGACATGACGATGCAGTTACTTTTCTAATTTGCAAAGTCAAAGGTAACGTAACAAAATAGAGTTGAATAACACCAACGCTTCGTTTTTTTGGGGTCAAGTAAATTTCTTTCGTTAATTGGCCTTTGTTTATATGTAGATAATAATGTTTTTAATGACTATCATCGCCGTATACAACAATACAATGTTGTGTTGAATAGACGAAACTCCTTATAAAAACGTCGTTTACGTAATTGTTCGTGTCGTCCAAAACAAATTGTATGCAAATTTCACAATGGACCCTTTTCGCTAGGGCTGTAATTATTATTCGTGATATTTTCACAACTACTTGTTCTTTTCAGCAGCTCAAGGCTGCCTAGTATTCTAATTTTTACATTTTTCCCATTTTTGTTGTGGCAGAACGTGATTTGTAATTTGTTTGAAATCGCAATTCCAAGAAAATTCTTTTAGGACTGGCTACAAATCACCCTTGAATTGCACGATGAAGCTTTTTATTAAGGGAGTTTCCAACTTTTCAAAAGTTAATTAAATTCATGAAGTCGCCCTCTTGTTAATTAAATTAATTATATTTGGTTGGTAGCGCCAGCGTGGCTCTGATGGTTAGAGCATCGGACTGCGGCGCGGAAGTCTGGAGTTCAAATCCCAGATCGATGCCTGGCGGGCGGCCTACCCAGTCGCTTTAAATAATTGGGAACCTGCGTTCGAAAGAACAAGGGGTAATAATGCGGTTGTCTAATGCGTGGTGCTCACCACATCACCACGTGTCATGAATTTGACACGCGACAGCCGGGTGTGAGAGCGAGGATACGGAAGCTCTAACCTTCCGCCTTGCAGGCCAAGCTCCTTCATGGGGTGTTAGTGCCTCACCATTATTATTATTTGGTTGGTGCTGTTTATTTTGAAGCCAATTAATTTAGAATTTAGCAGTGGTTTTTGAAGTTCTCAAGTTCAAGTGCTCGCACACGTTTTATACAGGGTGACCAAAAAATGGCGGATTAACTCTACAGTGCGTTACTTGGGGATGCCTAATGAACCATGGAAAAATATGAAAAAAATTCCCTGGGCCGTATTTTTCGAAATATTTCTGGTCAAAGGTGGGTAATGAAATCCATTTATTTAAATAACTAGTGTATAATTATAGTGTCAAATATATCTGGGACTTATTAAAATATCTGTTTTTTTAATATTCTTGGGATTTAACTAAATTGTTTTCAATATTTAAGTATTTTAAAAAACGGATTTCCTGTTGAGTTTGTCAATTACTAAATATGGCAAACAGGCTTTGTACAATAATAATATATTATAGAAACCACGAAAGATGAGCCCTGCGTCATCAATGCTATCCGTATGATGTAAGATTTTACTTGCTAGTCAAATTAGCGTCAGTTGTATTCTCAAGCAATCATGAACCAGCTTTATCCGGGAAACAAACAGCTGTCAATGTCATTATTTTCGTTTTGAATAAGAAATGTAAAAATCCATTTTTTATTATACTGTTTTAGTTATTTGCGTTTATTTGCTTTTTTGCTGACTAAGGTTATATGCAACTTAAATCATTTACCAATACACAATTTCAAATGATATAATAATCTAACCAATAAATATACAACTGTATTTCTTCCGCAACGCAATTTCGTCGAACATAGGAATTTAGATAACGACTAAAATAAAGTAAACATATTAATAATTACAATTCTTAATCACTACCACTACTTAAACTAGAGTCACTTGAGTCGTTGCCAACATGAATGATTAGTTCATCAACAGTTACATCTAAAATCCTTTCACGCTCATACCAAGATCAAATTTTTTCTTCAGTGAGACGTACACAATTACTCCACACATCTTTGGTACATTGTTCTAATGCTTCCTTCCACATTGCAAGAACTCGATCATCACCATAACCATCCCTGTCGATGTGATTATTGTAATATTGTTTTGCATGTGCCCATATTAATTCAATGGCATTGAATTCACAATGATATGGTGGTAGACGTAAAACATCATGACCATAACTTCTCAGTAATTCATCTACTTCATAGCGCTTTTCTTTTCTGTGAGATTGGCTAGTACGAGTAATTCAATTATAAATGAAGTTGGATCGTGATTAATGGAATTTGTATTCAACCATTCTATGATATCGGCTTTCTTCCAGGAAGTTGAGGGAGTTCTTTCTATTAAAACAGAATGGTAAGGAGCATTGTCCAATATTATCAATGAAGGTTCATTCAAATTATTAATTAAATGGTTGATGAACCATTTTTTAAAGGTTTCTGAATTCTTCTCCCCATGATAGTCTTCTTTTAAAGATTTTGTTGCAAATAATAGGGATTCGTTTTCGACAAACCCTAATTTAAACCCATCATTAACCACAATAAAACATTTTCCTTCATAACCTTCGGGTTTTTTAACACTGCTAATATTTGAATCTTGCCAGAACGTTCCAGGATTTCCTTTAGAATAAATCCACGTTTCGTCCGTAAAGACTACTTGCAGTGGATGAGGTGAATTTAGATTCTCCATGAAACATTTTAAAAAATGGAGCCGCATAATAGCAATATTTTCTTTTTCAGTTAGTGCTCTACGGTTATCGTCTTTCTTGAATTTAAAACCGATATCGCGTAGAACTCGATTTAAGCTGGTGTTACTGAGTAAAATATGACTTTCTTTCACTTCAGTATTCAGGGAATTGATGGTAACGTACTTTTTTTTCCGAATACATCGTGTATATGGTGTCCCTTATAACCATTTTCGAGGAATCCGGTAAATCAGTAGATTTTAACTTTTTACGTGATATTTTCTTGCCGGGGCTACATAAAACTGGATTCATACTAGAACGACTCTTAACTCTTTTTACAGTAGAAACACTAATGCCTAGAGCTTCCGCTACCCTCTACAGTGGCGTAACTACCGAGGGGCAAAGGGGGCAGCGGCTCCCGGGTCCTGAACTTCAGGGGGCCCAACGGGCCTCTTGATGTTTAAAGCCCGGCAGGTCCAAACTCGGTCCCGTATAAAGTTCGAGAAAAACACTCGCTATTGTTCATTTTGCTTTGATGTTTCTATTTATGAATTTAAAAAAAAAATAATTGAAAAATGATAACCAAAAATGCTTTGGCAAGAATAGGACTTACACTTGGCAATTAAGGGGCCCGGTGAAGATCACGGCCCCCGGGCCCAAAATTTGAAGTTACGCCACTGACCCTCTACAAATAAACGATGGATGTGAAATATAATTAGGTGAATTATGTGTTATTTATCTCTTGTGCATATGACAATGGAATGAGATGACCCCCATTTTCTTTCTCTCGTTCGAAGTAATCCAATAAATTTAATAAGAGCTGCTGAGATTGCGAACGTAACGTTTTACCTTTCATAGACATAATTTATATCAAATAGTAAATAATAACCTGAAAACGTAGTTATAAAACGCCGAAAAAACGAACGAGGCTTCACAAGTATTATTTGACAGTTGACGTTTTAGTGACGACGCGCGTATGTGACTTAAACTACTTTAATCAAATAAGCACTTTAATCATAACACACGCTTATTATAATGCTATCACTGTTGTGCGCATGGAGTTTGTGAACAAATGTACACGCATGTTTGTCGTTACTAAATTCAGCGCAGGGCTCATCTTTGGTGGTTTCTATAATACGAAATCAAGCTTGGCATTGAAATATTTATTGTATGAATAATATGTTGGTGGCACTGTAAGTTCATGTCAAATTCGATGTTAGCAGGTTAGGTTTTGCGACAGTTTGTGTCAAAACTGACGCAAAACCTAACCTACTAACCTCGAATTTGACATAGACTTACAGTGTCACCAACATATTAACAACTTACTATGGATACATTTTTGATTGAGAAATTGTTGCAGTATCAATGTTGCCAGATTTATTTTTATTAATTTCGAAATATTTCGAAAAATACGGCCCAGGGATTTTTTTTCATATTTTTCCAGGGTTCATAAGGCATCCCTCAGTAACGCACCGTAGAGTTAATCCGCCATTTTTTGGACACCTTGTACATATACCCTTTTTTTGGAATCTCTTACGGTTTTTATTTATGAATGTTTTTTATCTTCTAATAACGGCACATACGGCCGTCGGTGTTATACAGGCTGTCAACAATTTTATTAGACAAGTCGTAACTTCTAGATTATTAGGTATATCAAAATGAGATTTGGTATGGACAAATGGTATAGGGGGAGGAGAGTTTTCGCATATTTTTCACTTTCTGGTCACTTCCGGTTTTACCGGAAATGGCTCCGGCTTCGAATTTTCAAATGGAACACCCTGTATATTTTTATATTTTTGGATTTCTGAGACAATTCTCGATCAGAATGTGACATTTTAGACATTTTTTAAGATTACTTGATTTTTTTAGAGACACTTTTAGTATTGCATCTAGGTGGCCATGATTGGACGCAAACTAATCTAAGGACCTCAGGTGATGTCAGAAAATTACAATCGTAAAGTTTTAGTGATTAGCAAGGCAGTGATTTTATGCAAATGCATGTTCTAAACTAATAATATGTCAGATCTGAGCTTTTGGATCTGCGCGTATCTACATAAATGGAGTGTAATTAAGCCAATTAATTTTTGCATATTTTGCATATTTCATTACCCTTGTGCATAAAATTTTATCAAGAGCATATTCAGGCATATTTGCTCCAAAATAAAAAAATGAATTTTATTTTAAGAAGATTGTGCGATCATTTGTGCATACATTTTTACATCGATAATTTTTATTTTACCTTTATTTTCCCTAAAACACAAATTTTTAACCCTAAATAAATATGTACAAATAAATTCTAAGAAGTTTTAAATTTTCTTTTGTTTGAAATTGTAAGGAGTCTTAAATGACATTTTACATGAATAGGTTTAAATCAGGATGGGTCACTTAATGACATTCTAGGAAATGACTAATACCTTTGTTACATTCTTGTGAAAATTTTTTGTTAAGGCACCACTTAGAGTACAGATGTTTAAAGAAAAATTGACAGATATTCCTTTACCCCCAAAACCAGTCATTACGAGATGGGGCACGTGGTTGGATACAGCGCTGTATTATGCAAATAATTTTAATAATGTCAAGGAATTAATTTTGAATTTTGATGACAGCTCCAGCGCAATCAAAGAATCAAAGCTTTTGATGAGAAAAAAAGATCTACCACATCAACTGACATTTATTAAAGCTAATTATGTTTTTGTTAGTACCACTCTTACACAGTTACAAGCAGCAGAAGTTCCTTTAATAGAATCAATCGAAAATATTCAAAAATTCCAAAGTTTAATTAAAGTGGTTAAGGGTGATCTTGGCACCAAAGTATCACAAAGATTACATAAAGTCTTAAATAAAAACGAAGGATTTAAGACTCTTACTCAAATTAGTGAAATTTTAAAAGGTAAATTTGACAATGATTTAATTTCTTTAGATTCGGAGATTATTAGCAATCTAAAAAATGATCCAATTACGTCAGTTGACGTGGAACGAAGTTTTTCTGTGTATAAAAATATTTTAACTGATGAAAGGCAGTCTTTTCTTCTAGCTAATTTAGAAAAACATTTATTATCAATAGTTCGATACAAAATAAAGATTAAAATTAGAAAACTGCCTCACAAGTTTAAATAAACAATTAAGAATAAGTTAAGATTGGTTTATATTATATAATGTTGTGGGACTTACGAATTTTTAGTGTTAGATGTAATTAATTAGCTTCTATTTATATTTTGTGTATTTTTGTAAAAATAAACTAAGCCGTTGGCCAAAACTGTTGTTTTAAATACATAATTCGAGGAAACACTGTATATTTTAAAAAAGATTATGCATATTTGGTGCATATTTTGGCTATTTTTAATGCATATATATGCGCATATTTCTACATGTTCAAGTGCATATTATTCCTTGCCTTGGTGATTAGTATGATAGATAGGAATAAGACAAGTTGACAAAATAACATTTTCGTGTCTAACTATTTTTTTTTAAATGGCAACCCTTTTTTGACAAGCACTTTCCGAAAAGAGGATATTTTGGTCAATCTAACGATACTAATTTATTTGCGATTGGATTAAAAATAAGCTCATAAATTAAATATTTCTCAGCAAAATACTGGATAATAATTTATTTTCTTTTGTCAAGTGTGCCATGGATAGCCAAGATGCATAATACCTATCCTCTCCCTATACCATTTAGCTACGAGTATACCAAATCTCATTTTGATACACCTAATACTCTAGAAGTTATGACTTGTCTAATAAATTCGTTGACACCCGGTATAACTTGTATACCTAATGTTCTGATTCCTTAATTTTTATATATATATATATATATATACATTTTTAATCGTTTAGACATATGTATTTGTTATTTAAAATAACTTTAAAAGCTGTAAAAATTATAAATAGCCAAACATTGTAACGAGTTATCTGTCATCCATAATAGTTATTTATGTATTAAGGGCGTAAAACAGGTGTTTTTGGTCCGCGACGTGGAAGTTGCAACACGTTGTGCTGTGCACCGATGGCTATAACACGACAAAGGCCAAAGACGCTGGTTACGCCTGAAGCGCATACAAAACTTTATGTACGATCGAACTTTTAAAAAGGCAGATTCAGATTATATAAAATTTGTGAAATGACGACAGGGCAATTCTTCCAATTATTTTAGCTGAACAGTACCTTTGTAACTAGGTATGGTTTTCATTAATACGTGTTGGTAGATAATAACTAAAATGACGTCAGCGGGCGATACAATTCATTTACGCCCTCTGACGTCATTTAGCGGACGAAATAGTAGATTATGCAATGAGGGAGAGAAATGCATTATTTTGCTGAGGTGCAATTTGTAACTCGAGGGCGAAGCACTGAAGCAAAATAGCAGTCTCACCGAATTGCATCTACTATTTTTTCACGATGCAGGAATATTTAAAACTAGAAACCTGTTTTTAACGTAATTTATTGACATTTTTAAATTTTAAAGCTGGTAGCATTCTAAGGCTATGTCAAATTCGAGGTTATCAGGTTAGGTTTTGCATCAGTTTTAACATAGACTGATGCAAAACGTAACGTGCTAACCTCGAATTTGACATAATTGTTGTTTCAGTCAATAATGAAAACTCCCTAGGTACATTTCTCTCCTCTAGGGAATAATTCATTATTTCTGTCACGATTTTGGTATCGTAGAAATCGTGTTTTGTTCCCAGACGTGAAAAAAATATTTATCGCCCGAGGGCCTTGCCTGATTGCTTGCCCGGTCAGCAATTTCAGGCATCGTCCATAAAAAGCCAAATTTTTGGCCTAGATGCACAAATAACTATTATTGTACTCGTATTTACTTTATTCATAGTGATAATTGATTTTGTTTTCTTTACAGGTAAGCTGATCGCCTACAAAAATCGCTGTTGAATGTTGCTATGTGATGCGGTGAGTAGAAAGTGAGAACACAATATATTCATTGTGAGCATACACGTTCGCAATAAACGTATATGCCACATAATATACACATAATCATAGAATTTCTACCCAGTCGCTTTAAATAATTGGGAACCTGCGTTCGAAAGAACAAGGGGTAATAATGCGGTTGTCTAATGCGTGGTGCTTACCACATCACCACGTGTCATGAATTTGACACGCGACAGCCGGGTGTGAGAGCGAGGATACGGAAGCTCTAACCTTCCGCCTTGTAGGCCAAGCTCCTTCATGGGGTGTTAGTGCCTCACCATTATTATATTATAGAATTTCTGCATTTGTCATCAAAACTTAATATGCCGTAATGTGATCGTCTGATGACTATCTGAATGTATATTTTTCTACCATAGGCACCTATTTTTCTACCATAGGCATCGTTGCGAAATGTCAACTTTCCAACTGTTGTTTTCGTTTTGAAAAGTACTTCTTTTTCACTAGTGAAAAAAGTTAATTTATCTACTCCTACTGTATACTGGCCATGAATTATGATTCATAATTCACAGTTTGCAGCCAATCATAAAATTCTATTTTCATCATTAAATAGTTTTCAAATTGCAACCAATCAGAAAATTCTATTTTTATTATTCAATAGGTTGTAGCCAATCACAAAATTCGTTATTATTATTAAATCACTCTTGAAGTTAACAGCTGTCACAAATGTCATAATTCGGAAATATGAACACAAAACTCCTGTTGCATAGGAGTAGATAAAATATCGTAGTACATTCGCGATTATGGCCATTATTCACTCAGATGACTTGCGCCACGCGCATTCGGCTTGTGGCGCAAATGTCATTTTCGCGAATAAGGCTGTCATAATCGCTCATATAATAATATACTATTTTGCACTACTAGTCTCAGAACGCACCGTTATTGGCCTATCATTAGGTCGTGAAGTTGATTTTCTCCACCAAGGGAGAGAAAGTAAAATAAACAGTTTTCACCGTGGTAACTAATAAATTGCTAAGTTACCAAATATGACTATTTTAATTTTGACGTTTTAAAAAGCTGTATTGTCAGGTTGACAGTTAAAATATTTTCGAAATTTGTTGGGAATTTAGGTGTTAAGCCGTTTGGTAGTGCAAAAAATAGTATATACACCACGGTAGCGAATCGTCTTATAACCTTCACGCTTTAGATACTTCGCGCTGCGCGCTCAGTATCTAATATGCGCTCAGGTTATAATACTGCGCTTCGCTACCTTGATGTATAATATACTATTATGTTACGTCATAATAACGTAGAATTATAGTATATTCTACGCCAAGATAGAGAACACTTCTCCACCGAGATGTATATGCTAGACTCAGATGCCCAATTTGTTGCCGAAGTACATTTGGTGAATTCTGCAAATGAGCAAATTAATTCGACAATTGGGCGAATTTAGGATTTATGCATTTCCCGGTCTGAGTATTGCGTTTCGGTATTTGAGTCTAACATATATACGTACTATTTTTACATTACTAGCATTACACATTTTTGAATTTAATAAATTGAATTTCTAGATTTGACACTTTAATGTAATTTTATAGGCCAGTACTGCAGCACTTTTTTATGATTATATGATTTAATTTTGGATTTTATTAATTCGGTGTGTCGAGTATAGTAGCATTTAACATAGAAGAATTTTCCAGGTATATCTGTTCTTCTTTTGTAGAGATACATCTAAAATTTATTTGTCTAGCCTGTTGAGTAATGGAGTTATAAAGGAAACAAAAATATAAAGAAAAGTAGTGAACATAAATGGAAGGTTTATATAATACAAACGAATTCGTAACTGCCTTAATTTTACTTTTTCAATTCCATTTACGAAGAGTTAAAATCGAAAAAAAATGGATGTGCTTATGCAAAACTGAGTAGTTTTATTAAATTTGAATCTCTTCTATATCTCCTCATTAAGTTACACATTAATAATGCATATCTTCTTGTTTGTAGACCACTTTAGTGTTGCAATGATAATCATTAATCTGACGTGTGTTTTGTTGACAAAACAGAAATCCCTGCAAATTGAATGATAAAGGGAGGAGTATTATAGTGTAGATAGTAAGTTGTAATAATAGGGGTGTACTGTTTTAATTTCAACGAATTCCCTATAAAGGTGTATAAGACTACCTACTGAATTTCTTTTCATATGCCAGAGTTGAATTTTCCAAACTGGGAATCACCATGCTGAGACCAGGTTAGGAATCTGATATTTGAAAATCTGCTTTTACTGTTTCATTAAATATTCACTATTGTCCCATCGCCGTCCTCGCCCTTTTAATTTCGAGATCCTAAAAACCCCGATAGCCTTGGGACTCGATCGCACCACGTATGTTACACAACATCGATATGAATCATGCAAATTGGTTGCTTAAAATTTACACAGTTTTACATTTTTGCCAGACTAAATGCCCAGCTGAACGCGATGGTCCTGCTGTCGTTTAAACTTCGTTCATTTACAGCATTTACGCCATTGAATGACATTATAGCGTTTAAGGGTGTGTGAAATTATGGACATGTTGCTGGTGCTTAATTAGCATTTTACGTTTGGCAGTTGTCAATTACTGCAATGGAACTGTTTTTTTACAGAGTTTCGATGATTTACATTTTAAATTATTCAAGCTGGTGCACTCACAACAATTTTAATCGATTGCTTTTTTACAAAGAAAAGTGTTTCTTGTTTGTATACACAAAAACTATCTTGAGATTGTGCTGCATCATTTTGTGCACAATACCATTGCAGAATATCATCGAATGGTTGCATTTTTACAATGCTTTCAATTTTACGCTTTCGCTTTGAATCCACAAAGTTGTAGTGTTTTCACTTTACCATTAATGGCGTTTAGTCTTTTAAAGTTTATCGATCACGTTTCCTGTGTGGAGTGAACATCTAGCTTAAGGTGCGAACGCGCGGAAAATGCTACAAGGAGGTGCATGCACTGGGATAACGGACCATTAATATTTAATTTTCATCAGAGACAACCCCGAGGGTTTCACGACAATATCGCTCATGTATTATCTAGTCCGTGAGAACCTGCCAATATAATCTTTCGCATTTATTATGGGGGGTCTCTTTTGATATTATAAAATGTGGGGCATCGATTCTTGTGTGTTATTGAATTGTATAAGTGTGTGTTTCAAATACGAGTATAATGACAATAATGATACCTATTATTCCTTGTTGACTGCATGCGACGTTGATAAGTTATCTTCAGGAATGTTTGTGACCTACCAGTACTTTCCTCCTCCGTGTTATTATATGACGTTTACTTGTTGTTTATCCATGAGGGTTCCGTCCGAATGGTATCCAACAACAATATTGTTGAATGTGTGCATGCCCTATATGTTCTAAGCTCCTGATTCTGTTTTGATAAAGGGAAATGCTTAAATTTTGAATTTCATATCTGTTTTGATAGTGCAAACTACTAAAACCATCCTCTTAACACTCTAGAAACTACACCTTAATGCCACGTGTTCTATTATTATTGAGGAAATAGAATTGCACGCAAAACAAGTCTTCGCATTAAATTAGGTGCCCATCGAGGGTACAGTGGGCATCAGTTTCTGCTTTTGCCTTTTTGATTAATTGTATAACTGCATTTAAGAAATTTCTGGGGCCCAATCTTTAGCATGTGGAAATGAAGAACATTCCTCCATGTGACAAACGTGAGCCCTTTCTGAAATATTGCTATCTCGGAGCACTTTTGGGGTGACGGTGGCAAGTGTTTCCAGTATTCGCCCTTCCAATTCGTTCAAAATGTTAATTGGGATTACATATTTTTTGTAGGCTCAAAGGAAGAAATCTAAAGGTGTTAAATCAAGCAACTTAACAGGCCAAGCTGTGGGGCCACCGCGACCAGTCCATCTTCGTATTTCTATTCCATAATGAAATGGAGCACCGTCTCATTGAAATCACATTCAAGTTTTTGATGATAGTGATAGTATAGCATCTAAAAGTTCCAGCAAATCTGTAGTTAACAATGCTAGATAGTTATTTGTATTCGTTCTGTTAAAGGTAAGATGAAGGGACTTATTACCACATTGCCAAAAATTTCTGACAAATATTTAAGTAAATTGAATCTCACTTGATGGGCCCATTGATGTGAATGTATTAAATATACCATTTCTTCTAAAAGTAGTTTCATCTGTCGGTAAGATGTACCATATGAAATTAGTAACCATTCACAGTATGTAATGCTGTTAGAATAATCAGTGGGAAGAAGTTCCTGAACATTGCTCAAATGACCATCAGCCAATGTATGATGGACTGTTATATGAGTTAGTTACCCCTACGCTTTGTTCAATTCCTCGTGTATTACTTTTAGGTTCTTCGTCAACTTTTTGAATTACTTCTGTTTCTCCACTTTTTGATAAACGTTTCTCGTAGGATGTCTTCTTTGGGGATATTTTTCAGTATACAATTTTGCTACTGCTGCAAAATTTTCTTTACACTCGCCTACTCTAATAGTAGGTATACATATCCGCGCACTCATCAAAGGCGAAATTCATGCTAAATGGTAAACAGAAAGCACGAACAAACAACAGAAATGTACACGAGTCAAAATGCAGAATAAGCATCGAACACGTACAAACAACCAAATTTTAGACACAACGTGCAAAGCTCGCACAAACTAATAGAAATAGAAATAACATTCAGGCTAGTATGTATTACAATATCAAAGTTGCTGACAACCTGGTAGTGGGATTTTCAAATTCAACTTAGAGACGAAGATTTTCTATTTTAAAAAATTGTGTTGGTGCATCGTAGAGAATAAGGGCACATTGCCTCAAAATAAGATAAAGGCGGCAAGTATTACTTTTGTACATTGTCGTGTTAATAATAATTACGAATGTAGGGTGTTACGTTTGGAGGTGTTCTGCTTAAGAATGGGGCAATTTGGCAATTTTGATTATCAGTTTTGCTATAGCCTGTAATGCAGCATACCATATGTATGATACATTTAATTTATATATTTATATCCAGATATAACAGTTGTATGTTGAACTGGTGGGGTAGTATGGGCAACCAGAGGGTTGTTTATATTTTGTGAGTAACAAAATAACTTGAATTAAAAATCTACGAGAAATAGTCACGTTAAGGGTTAAATTCCCATTAATTGTGAAAAATAATAATTGATGATTTGATACGTAGTAGTAATAAAGCATTCGCTACTATCAAATTTGATTCAAGTCACAAATATTCAAATATATAATTCAAGATTATTTGATTCCATTTAAAATGGTATATTACTACGAGGCCAGTAAAACCAGTGAAAGTGAGTGTTGTGGTATACTGTAGAACAATATATTCAAGTGATAGAGTGTTCAAAGAGCTACAACGAGCTTTAGATTTGGTCGGACCAGGAAGTGTTTGGTGACTAGAATTTATCCAGTTAGGAGCCGATGTAGAGCATTCAGGTACTACAAGACATAAACGTTCAGAAGGTTAGTGACCATTTCTTACAAAATAAGAAATTGTAAAAGCAAGTTTGGTGCGGCAAATGGTTAAGCTATTGTAATTATATTTAACAGTTAATTTTAGAAGAATTATTTTTATAAATTCAATAGTGATTTGAGTACTCAACGTTTTCGACAATTAGATTTTGAAATTTGAACATTTTGGAATTAGGTTGTATTTAGAATGTTTATCTTTTAATCGAGTTTGGATACATTTAACATTAAATCACTTTTTGACAATCTGTATTTTATTTTGTAATGTCAGCTCAAACTTCAATGTGCTACTAACAAACTGAACATACAAATTTAACTTGGTGAAGTACCTGAAACTTGTATTTGATTTATAAAATCAAATAGATACTATAATTTAAAGGAAATTCAGTCGTTAGTTTCAATAGAGGAAGTTGTTCAGCTGGAAATTAGGAATCCCATTGCTTATAAAACTGAGTAGTCGTGGCTTAAACCATAATAATTACATGACATAATTTCAAATGTCAAATTGATTTAGGACTTAACGTCAATTTCATATTAAGAAGTAAGGTAAGTACACAAGTGAACTGTACCTGATGGTATTTCTTTTTAATAATTAGTAAAAGAGTATATTTAATTTGATACTACAGCGTGTAGCTTAGATATATTTCAATTTTCAACTCAGTAGGATTCAAAAGGGGGTGTTATTACATTTTGGCTCACAACGTGTAGCTTGACATTAAGACAAATAACACCGCGAGAAGGAGTGTTATTTCAACTTGTCACCTCAAGTGGGGCTAGAGTTATTTCAAGCCTTGTGTCCATTGGCCGGTGATTACTGTAATTTGTTGCTTTTTTGTCACTTTATTTACACCCTATATACCGTGAAATAATGTAAAACTATACATGGCTGAATTATGCAAAATTAGACATAGGGCATTTACTTACTGTTACCATGGTGTTTGTAAACAAAATAATAACACATCGACTATAGAAACTAATAATTGAAACGGGATTATGTCATTGTAATGTCAATACCGGAAATTGTTACTAGCATGGGTAAATTGATTATTGCTAAAATAAAGTTGTTAATGACTAGTCTTACATTATTCACACTGTATACGCGTGTTGTGCTTGCGTCTGTGGCGTTTTCGCATCGGTATTAGTTTCCTATTTCGTGACCGCGTCATTCATAATACAGCGATAAGCGTGTGTGTTACCTGAAATTAGTGGTCCAGCTTTTAAAATTTCAGACTTGAAATCAGATTCCCTCTAGGAGTGCAGCTTCGATACTTACCACCTGGAATTTATTTTCGTTAGATTTTGTACATACTTTAAACGCACAACTCCAATTGAATATTTATTTAATTTAGAGTAAGGCCACCTAAGTATGTGGTGGGCTCAAAAGTGAATGGTAATTTTATAATCTTATACGAGAATCACCGTTTCAGTAGTTGTCAATGAAGAATTCATGTTATGAATAATATTGCCAAACAAAATGTCTTCGATTTGATTTAATTTTAATTTGAGAATCGCCCAATATAACTAATTTACCTACAACTACAAAATGATAACACATTTTGAAAAATACCTGTGTAATTGATCATTTAGACTTTTATCCCCCACCACGAGTTTAATAGCTTTAATTGGGTATTTTGTCTCCATTCTTGTAAACTTACAATAACGCAGAATTGTTCATTTTATGGGTATTAATATCTGACCTATTATGATCAATCTAACTCACCTTGCATAACGTAACGTAATTTAAGTTAATGTGGCTGTCGGTAAATTGGTTGTTGGTAGATTTTCATGTGGATTGATTGATTATCGGATCGCATGTCGAGTTCCCATTTATTTCCGAAGGCAGTATATTCAATATATCATAATATTGCAAAAATCTCTTTAGCTGCTTTAGATAAGATGTGTTTTTAAATTAATTAATTGCATTTAAGTAAGTACCTGTTAAAATCAATAACGCGTTTATATTTTAATATGATAACGTAATCTATACCCTTTTTCTAAAATATTGTAGATCGTTCTCAAAATGATTGAATGAAAGAATTACCTAAGGGCCAATTGTCTTCGTGTTATAACTAGAAATTAGTTTATTTTAAGCCGACTACTGACATCTTGCAAAACTCCTATTGGCTGTGCTGGCTAACTTTTTCCGTTTTCACTTTCCTCGTCTAAATGACGAAGGGCGTATTGTAAGCGCGAAAAAAATCACCTTCCGAGATTTCTTCAGATCTTTACGTTTCAGGTTTCGTAGATAAAGAAAAACATGTTTTGTCAATTTCCTCCGGCAGTCTGTTGGCGGTATAACTCAAGAACCATTTGTTTGCGGATTATATGTTTACCTGGCTCGAAACCGAATATACGTTCGGTCAAATACATACATATATAGATCACGCTAAAAAAAATTCAATTGTTGCTTTAACCCAGGATTAGGCAAAATAAATGTTTTGCACATAGCTCATTTTTTACCCTTGACGAGAATGAGACCTAGCAGATACAGGGTGAACATCGCAAATGGAGCAGAATTGTGTAGCGTCTTTATAATGCAGCGAGAAGCGCGCTCGGTCGTGGTGCAGTGGTCAAAGCGCATGACTCGGTCCGACACGCGCCTGGGAGCTCGAGTTTGAATCTCACCGCCCCTGAATTCTGGTTTTTTTTTGAATTTTCAAATTTATGTAATGGGCATTACTAAGCGTTTCCTTTCACTATTTCAGTATTATAAGCAATGTTAGATATTTGTATCTATTTTGTACATAATTTTGAACACTCTTGTTTTCCGTTGATATTTGAGGAATTTGTAGTTTCAAAACTTCCACTTGGGGAGGGATGTTCCAAGTAAAGCCCTTTACCGATTTTTGCCTCTGTAGGTATATTTTTTAAATGCCGTTTAAGTACGGCGAACTCCCTAAAGTTAGTTTACTTCTGTTGTTCTTCTGAGCTCCAACTCCTTTAATTGCATTGGGCAAAGTGTTAATTAAATACATAATTATAATTATAGCGTAATTAATTGTTTACTGTTCGTTGTACTTTGATAAGTGCAGAAATCACCTGCGACCTTCTAATACATTTCGTATAAGCCCCAATCGCAGTTTAATGGTTTGATTCTTTCTGATATGCCCAATTTAGACCTGATATGCAAATAATTGCACAGGTAGTATAAGAATGCTTTCAATTGTTTTACTACGAGCAATAAGTAGGCCAGCTTTAATTGAGTTTAAGTAGGACAGGTATCTAATTAACACTGTGACATTTTTTCTGAATTACTCAGTGTTAATAACCCTGTATGACAGTTTTGTTTGAATTCACCATGTTTTTGGGGTACGACGAATTCGATTGCAGTTTAAAAACGGCTTATTAATGTTTTTTTTCTACTTCTACTTAAAGGTGGGAGTTGTTCAATGCGTACTATCTCTAGTTGCAGCTTTTTCATACATTTTAAGGGACATTAATTTTTTATACAGAAATAAAAATTCAGTTTTAACCAGTAAAAAATTGGAATATTTTATTATTTACTCCCATGTGTTTCCAATAAAATTAAATTGTATAAGGGAAGGGTTTATGCTACGATTCTAGATAATAGATTTATGTTTCAATATGAAGATTTCATCACATTTGAAATGTGAACTATGAGCCCCTCTGGGACTTTTATTGAACTTTTATTTCGCTGGATATCTAGTCATCACGTTTAACATGTCCATGTGTATCGATCATTTTTGTATTTTTTCGTATTTCTGTAAAGGTAGTTTCATTGTCTGGTTGGTTACTCCAACAAAAGGAACATAAATCCATTAAAGCTCATTATGGGTATATGAATCATAGCTCTTTTCCTGTTCGATTTTACTACTTGTTTATTGTTTGTTGGTTACTTTACAACAGTAATTCAGATTTAATCTTTAAATTACACGCTGATTAGCCGGCATCTTAACGACTATGCAGTTACCTGACTACCGATTACAAAGAAGAGGAGAAGCTAATATATAACACTCAGTTTTAGATTGTGCAAAGGTACCTAAATGTTATTCCAGCGAGGCTTCGTGCCTCTTGCACTGCAGTTATGACTCATCATCGTAAGGTGAAGACGTTCAGGCAGGTCATCCGCCACTGAAACTTTACAAATTAGCTCGCAACGTTTGCAGGAGAAGAAGACTGCACTTTGCTCGAAATTTTCCATTAGTGAGAGCGACTTCACTCGTAAATTGATAAATAAATAAACATGCCAGCCAAGCGGGTGCTAATTGCAGCACGCGATTTTCAAAATAAACCCACCTGTGTTTCTCGAAATTCGCTGATATTCTTCGCGTCAACACTCAAATTTGCTACGCAAATATTTAGCTGATGCCATTTGGGTCGTGATTTGTAACGCATGCTTTCTGAAAAATGACGTTATTTAAATTAGATATCGATAACTACGTCTGTACGTCTCTACGAGTTAATTGAAGCAAACTATTACTATTCCATTTCAAAATCATCACCGTAACTGTAATCGTAATCAACATCGTTGTTTTGTTACATGGTACCATTTGAACCAATTTCTATTTATAATATCTAATTAAATGAAACTGGCAAATACGAACAATAAGACAATAAGAAATCAAAAGAAAGTTTCTACAACAATGTTGGAAAAAATATCGATATCGGTAATATAGAACATACTGAATATATCAAGACGAATACGATAGACCTACGTGTAAATCTGAAACAAACTGGTACTGGTAAGGAAGAAACGACATCGATTGAATATGTTATATGAACGGCATAGTGTTGATAGTAAATTTTGAAGACGATCTCTAAGTACAACTAGATACATAGTAGATGATGCATATGTTTACGAAATCTAAGGTACTATCAAATAGTACGAGCGGCTGTGGCACTAAGTCTAGTGTGATAAAACTTTTCAATGTCATATATATAATTCGTTAGGTCATTGATGGGGAAACACAAAATGGCAGTGCTGCCACGTGTGGACCGAACGGCACTATAAAAAATTATATCTAGTATCATAAAACTTCAGGATTCTGATTGTTTCTCAGATCCTATTTTCTAGTATCATCGAACTTCATACAAATTCAAACGTTATCTGAAAGATTATCAATTTCTGTGTAAGAAAAACCACTGCTGCCTTTTCCAGAAATTGAAGAAAATGGCGGCAGCCGCATTTGAAAGTCGCGATTATCGCAACCGAATTTCGCGTGTTCATTCGGTTTTATCGGCGTTAATCCGGCTTTTTCGATTTGTACTAATGAAATACGCGTGACATTGTAAATTGCAATACATTTTCTATTGCGTTGATTGTTTAAACAAATGAAATTGTATTTTTTATGTGATATTTTTCGAATTTTCCTTATTTCTCTTGTTTTTTTTCCATATTTTCCAAGCCTTCGATTCCAATTGAGAATGAATTAGTTCTATTTAAATTAGATTCTATCAATTATTCCAAGTTCGTTGATTTTTGGGCCGCTTTTTTAGGTCTTTTCGCGTTTTTCACAGCACGTACCATCCGTTTCGCAGTTTTATTGAAACATGCCATTTATTTATCAGGACAGGGATTGTTTGAACAAATTAGAAGTATTTAACTTGGAACATAAAGATGTTTGAGCTATTTTTAAGCAGAAATTAAGTCTGCGGCGTTAATTTATTTCACCAACTGTAAGAGAATGGAAGCGTGTTTAAATAAGTAATAGTCTTGTTTTGTGAAAACGAATTTAATTTCTTTCTAGATTTATGCATACAAATGTTGGTTTATAAAAAACGCAAAGATTATGCAAAGTTCGCAATGAATTATTATTGAAACAATTTGTCCATTTAGTAAATTTGGTATTATGTTAAAAGTTAAAATTACAGGAGTAGCTAACAATTAAAGCATCGAAGCAACTTATCACTAGTTTTCGTGGCCAGAATCAAAACTCTCTGCATCAAATTCTTTGTCATCTTCGTCGTTGTTATCTCTTGCCAAAGATAGAGTATATCGTCAACGAAACAAAGCATTTTTTGAAGAAGTAAAATACGTTGAGATTAGAAAAAAGGACAGCGATGCGACCGTTGCTGACTGCTTCTCAAACGAAAGTGAGCATAAAGCATACCAACTACCGACGAATGGGCTTTGTAGGTCCTTTTGCTACCCTCTAGCCAAGCAGAATGTGCCACTTGTGAATAGCACAGCCGGGGTCTTACAAAGTAAGTTGGTAAAATAAATCAACGCCGCAGACACAATTTCTGCTTAAAAATAGCTCAAAAATCTTTGTTCCCAGTAAAATACTTCTAATTTGTTCAAACAATCCCTGTCGTGACAAATAAATGGCATGAATAAAAAAAATGCGAAACGGATTCGTACTTGCTGTGAAAAACACGAAAAGGCCTAAAAAAGCGGCCCAAAAATCAATGAGTTTGGAAGAATTGATAGAATCAAATTTGTTTAAACAATGATCGCAAGTATTGTTTCAACGAATAGAATTCATTTATTCTCAATTGGAATTAAATGCATGGAAACTATGGAAAAAAACATGAAAAATATGGAAAATCGAAAATATTACATAAAAAATGGAATTTCATTTGTTTAAACAATCAACAACATTGAAAATTTATTGGAAATTACGATGTCAGCGTATTTCATTAGTACAAATCGAAAAAAACGGATTAATGGTGATAAAACTGAATGGACACGCGAAATTCGGTTGCGATAAACGCGACTTTCAAATGCTGCTGCCGCCATTTTCTTCACTTTCTGGAAAAGGCAGCAGCGGTTTTTCTTACACAGAAATTGATGATCTTTCAGATAACGTTTGAATTTGTATGAAGTTCGATGATACTAGAAAATAGGATCCGAGGGATCACTTATCTCCCTGCTGCCGCTGATAAGAGTTCGCTCGGGGAGTGGCAGCACTGTTTTTTCTTAAAGCCCTGCCCCTTCCCTGTCTCGAGGAACAATCAGAATCCTGAAGTTTTATGATACTAGATATTGAAAAAAAAAACTTTTTTTTTTATAATTTTTTTATAGTGCCGTTGGGTCCACACGTGGCAGCACTGCCATTTTGTGTTTCCCCATCAATGATCTAACGAATTATATGTGTGACATTGAAAAGTTTTATCACACTAGATTTAGTGTCACCGCCGCTCAGACTAAAAGGAATCCATCTTCTGTACGCCAAAATGTATGGAAGGGCGAATAGATCATGGAATTCAATTATTTGGAAGCTGTGCTTACTAGATGCAGAGACGTAACGCAGAAAACAAATTATAAAAGCCACCCAAATGTCAGGGTGCGTACGATAGAATACATACCAAACTACCAACATATTAAGAAAATCGACAATGAGAATAACATAGAGAAACAGCCAAACAACTGAAAGCCCTAAGTGAAAGAACTTATATGCAAATAGTAGTGAAATGGATAAAAACCAGGAGAATAAAGTGGATCGAACACATGTACCGCGTGGACAGTGAAAGATTTGGAAATATTTCTACCATAGATACAATACCTCCCAAGTAAACCCCCCCCCCCCTCCCCCGAAGTGGGCCCAAAACAAAATAAAACCAGGCAGGCAAACAGCAAATACATATTTTCTTGATGATAACAAAAAAGAAGATATATCGATGTATGGAATATATTGATATGTAGGTATACAGTGTGTCCCAGATAAAGAGGGCCAGTCTGGGGATCTCAGTAATTGTAAGAGATACAAATTTGGTTAAATGGGAAGAAAGCTGCGCCTAGAAACCCTAGATATCATTTTTCGTTTCTGAATTATATAAAAAACCGATTTTATTAATTTTTTATTTTATTTTTTTATCTGGAGTTGATATTAAAGTTAGAGCGAAACTGACAACACTTCTTTGTAGTAACTTTTTATGGACTCGAAGATTACGGTATCATTTTTTAAATCCGACGTTCCGTCTTCGACAATTCATCATCACCTTCATTTTTTAATTACGGATTTTCTGATGCAAAATTTGTGAAGCCCTTTTTATTCTCAATTCAATAATGTACCACACATTATGGTTAAATTACGTTTCGAGTCTTTGGAGACCACCATCAAGACATTTTTGGATACATTGTTTTAGCTCTTGTAATTTAAAAAAGAAGTAATGAGCCACACTGGATGTTTTTAATCCTTAATAATCACTTTTGGTCTTGGAATACAAATAATTTTCAATAGTCAGTAATTAACGTATTGATAATTATTCTTACTTATAAACAATAATTAAAATTAGAATTAAAAAATATTCAGTGAGGTTCATTACTTCTTTCTTTAAATTATAAACCCTTAAGCAACGTATGAAATGCTCTAGGACACAGGTCCGTATCAAAAAATGTGTTGATTATTGTCAAGAAAGATTCGAAACGTACCTAATTAAACCATAATGAATTCAGAATAAAAAGGGCTTCACACATTGGGCATCAGAAAATCAGGACCTTATTTTAAAAATCTGGTGTGGAACACTCACACAACTTCCTTTTACTGTGATCATATAATTTAGGAAAAATTTGATTTTTAATTTTTCAGCATTTGTCAAAAATGTTCAAAATTCACAGACAGGCAGACAGACAGACACATAGACAGACCAATGAACAAAAATATGTTTTTTTGGGTTCAGAGGACTCTAAAACGTAAAGATCTGGTGAAAACTCAATTTCGAATTTTTGGGATGAATCCAATACCTACGAGGATAAATTGAAAAGTTCCCGGCCTAACTCAGATAGGATACAAATTTACGTAATGCTTTTACGGCGTTATATTTTTTCAAGATTTATCAGTCTGGCTCTGGAATAACAAAAATTTCTGTAAAATAATAATTGTTTGACAAGCTGTCAAAGTTGCTTAGGTGTTGCATGCTGTAAGCATGGATCAAGTTGAAATTCGTGCAGTTATTAAATATTTTCATATTAAGGGTTTAGCCCCAAAAGAAATAAAAGCTGAACTAGACGGCACATTACGCGAATCTTCCCCTTCATACACCACAGTTAAAACTTGGGTTGCGGACTTTAAACGTGGTCGCAGGAGTACAGAAGATGCACCGCGTTCAGGAAGACCAAAAACAGCCACCACAACAGAAATGATCGAAAAAGTTCATAAAATTGTCTTGAATGACCGGCGATTGAAGTTGATGGAGATAGCAGATACTATAGGCATTTCAACAGAGCGGACATATTATATCCTAACCGAAGTTTTGGGGATGAGAAAGTTGTCTGCGCGATGGGTGCCGCGACTGCTCACACTAGAGCAAAAGCTGACACGCAAAACAGTTTCGGAGGAGTGTTTGGACTTGTTTAAACGCAATCCAGTCGATTTTTTAAGACGATTTATTACAATGGATGAGACGTGGATTCACCACTATACACCAGAAACAAAGCAGCAATCAAAGCAATGGACTGCCAAAGGAGAACCTGCTCCGAAAAAGGCCAAAACAGTTCCGTCGGCCGGAAAAGTTTTGGCTTCAGTTTTTTGGGATGCCAAGGGTATTATTTTTGTGGATTACCTTAAAAAAGGTAAAACTATCAACGGGGCATACTATGCTACCCTACTTGACCAGCTAAAAGAGAAAATTCAAGAAAAACGACCCGGGTTAGCAAAGAAAAAAATTCTGTATCATCAGGATAATGCCCCCTGTCACAAGTCAGTTATTACCATGGCAAAAATTAATGAATTGCGGTTTGAATTGGTACCCCATGCCCCCTACTTGCCGGACTTAGCCCCCTCAGATTTTAGTTTATTTCCAAACTTGAAAAAATTTCATGCTGGAAAGAAGTACGAGTCCGATGAAGATGTGATTGCTGCCACAAATGTCTATTTTGACCAGTTGGATGAAAGGGCTTATAGGGATGGAATAAGAGCACTTGAATATAGGTGGACCAAGTGCATTGAACTTGACGGGGATTACGTTGAAAAATAAAATTACTGTTTACATGACTTTCTTTTGTTTTCTTGTCTAGGCCGGAGACTTTTCAATTTACCCTCGTACTTCGTTTCTTGTAAAAGGAAGTAAAAAAAATAAGTTGATGTGATTTCTCGAAGACGAAAAGTCGAATAAAAAATTGGAAAACGTAATCATTGAGTCCACTGGAAGTTGCTATAAAGAAGTTTAATCAGTTTCTCTCTAACTTGATTATGAAGGTCAGAAAAAAATAAAATAAAAAATCCAAAAATTCGGTGTTTTTGGGATAATTCAAAAACGAAAAATCATATCAAGGATTTCTAGGCGTCATATTGTTGGTCCTTTAATTGCGCAACTTTCTTCTCATTTAATCAAATTTGTATCTTACAATTTTCGAGATCCCCATACTAGCCCTCCTTATCTTGGAGACGCTGTATAGTAAAATAGGAATTATACAGTGTGCCTATTCTCTGAAGGCATACGCAACATAGGAAAACGTTTCTTTTTCACTCGTTGCGGTGACAATCCTCGTGTATTTTTCAATTTAATCCTGTGCCTTATATAGCCAATAACCGCCTCGAGGGTGATAAATGCACTCCCCATAACGTTAATATTGTAGTTTGTTATTTTTAAACCATTGCTCACTTAACCTAGATTATTTCAAATAACTTCCTGTACTTGCCTGTTGATGACGTTAATATAATTTAGACATCGAAATATATCTAGCTACTTACATTCCCCGAATTTTTACACCATATAAATTTTCTAATGTCATTAATGTAACCTTTCTAATGTCATTAAAAATATATGTGGGTTAAGGCGAAAACTTTTTTCATCTTTTATTAAATTTAACCATACCCACGAAGATGGACCAATTACTGTGGATAAATAAGAGTACATTAACCGCTTTCCAAATGTGGTCGAAATACCCAAACAACTGTTTGTGCTTCCGCATTTTATCCAAATTCGGTCTTATCGCAAACAACCTTATGTTGACAGAAATTAAATCCAGTGACAGTCAATCAGTTTAGCGACTAAATGTGATTTTTTTGTGGAAATATTCTTAATTTTATACATATAGTTTATTACACAACCGGTATTGTTAAATAAACGGATCTT
The DNA here is from genome assembly GCA_940337035.1 of Agriotes lineatus. Taxonomy (NCBI): domain Eukaryota; kingdom Metazoa; phylum Arthropoda; class Insecta; order Coleoptera; family Elateridae; genus Agriotes; species Agriotes lineatus. The sequence continues at coordinate 83,803,098 of OW679199.1, read as the reverse complement.
ATTAATGGATTAAAAAGTGATGCACGGGGGCATTGTTGCAGCTAATCACAACAATTTTTTTAACAAATGTGTTAATGTTTAATGGAATTTCACAACTAAATATCTTTTATAAAACAAAAGCTCAAATAACTAACATTAGATTAATTAATGGACAACATTATTTTTCGAGAATTTTTCATTTTTGGGGAGAAGTTAAATGCTTGTTTTTCTTGAAAACTCCAATAAAGAATAAAATATATATAATATCGAATATTAATTATTACAATAATAAGCAAGAGTTGAATATTGATACCACGTACCCAAATAGCATAAAGCGTCTGGACAGAATAATTATCATATATAATTCAAATACCTTTTGAACTTGGAGTAAATTATTAAGCATCAATTATGTAATCCTCGGTAATATCGCAAATCTTAATGTCAAATCGATTTTGATGGTCTTCTGTTTTTTCTTTTTAAGTATAGTAGATTTACATTTAAAGGGATATAATATTATTACACAATATGTGATACCGTTATACGCTACTACTTTTGACTTATTTCCCTTTTGACAATGTTACCAATAGATCGTGATATTTCCTAAACTAGAGCTCTTATATTTTATTAAATACATTCGGCAATTTGAAATTGTTAATTTAATAACATAAACCTGAAGCCAACCGATTACATTTGAAGGACTCTAAGCATAGGCGGATTTAGAGGGGGGGCACGGGGGCACGTGCCCCTCCCAGACGCTTAAAAGTAGACAAGGAGTTTAATACGGTCCCGCTATATTTACGTTCGTTTTGTTTTGTGTGCTATGGAGTATGGAGCATCCATCACAGGACATACTTATTATGGGAAAATCAAATTATCTCAAAATTCGCAAATTGTCAAAATAGCTTTGAAGGGAGAGCTAAAACTTTTGGCAAGGGATGAGAGAAAATATTATGCCAAGTCTCAAGCAGATGCCTACAAAACAGCAACGGCGTTTCCAAATATTAGAACTCTGTGTCAATTGTTGTGCACGTTTCTTGTGACTACTAGCACTGCCGAGCGATCTTTCTCCACCTTACACCGATTAAAAACATCTTCCCAGCAGAATGACAGAAGATCGTTTTAATGGACTGGTTTTAAAGCATATCCATCAAGACATTGTGTTAAAAATGAACATTTACAAAGTACTGAATATTTTCAGCAGGGAACATAAAAGAAAACCGTGGTTATTATACAGGGTGATCCAAAATTAAGCCGCCAAATGTTCAGGGCTGATTTTTCATGTAAAAGTAAGACTTCTTTGTCTATAAATATATTTCCAATAATGCACCCCTCCGACCTAGAGTGAAAACAAAAGTATCGACTACAATTTTGCATGAAATGGGTGCTCTTTTTTGTGTGTCTCAAACCTTGACAGTCATTTCTCTGGGTGAATTGATTAATTGAAGTTGTAATGCATTTTAAGTGTGTTTTTGCGTACTTTAATCACAATCATACCAAATATTTACACTGTACCTGATTACGGTGATATTGTGTTGATTTACGGGTACTGTAATGGCAATGCGCGCGCTGCAGTAGTTGATTAGGTACGCCCGTAGATTCCCGATAAGGAGATTACCTTGCAGATCAGTGTTTTCCAATACTTTTCAACGTCTAAGAAAGACAGGATCAACTCCATTGCTGTCGCGAGGAGAAATAAATTTATAGACGAAAAAAGTCTTATTTTTACATGAAAAATCAGCCCTCAACGTTTGGGGGTTTAACTTAGGATCACCCTGTATATGTATTTTTTTTTCTATTTTCATATTAATAACCTTTATATTAAAATTACAAGTATATTTCTTACAGTTATTGTTGTATGTTGTTGTTAATACCAAATTTCAGAACACGTTTCCCCCGTCTGACCCTTGTGCCCCTTCCAGAAAAAAATCCTGCATCCGCCCTTGACCCTAAGGATACTTGTTTCTATATTAGGATTAGTTTGTGCTGGGAAATCGGTCTGTACGCTTTAAGGAAGTGTTTCATTTCAGCAAAAACGTACTGAAGAATTGTACCGGAGTACTAACTTAATGTGCGAAGATCCAAATGTCGAGCTTTCTTCTCGTAGATAAAAATGTGTCACTTCTACAAGTTGGTTTTAGAACAGAACAGTATTTTTGAAAAGTTGAAATTTAGTATAGTCTGCAACAAAGCTACACTGTATGCGACAGGTTCAAGGTTTAAAATAGTCCATTAATAAATCAGCACAAATTCAGCTTAAAATATCGCACCATAATCGTCCAACACGTACAATTTTGTTCATAACTTCCCACATAAATTAGTTACCTGACTCGAACTGCATTAATTACCCGAGCACCAATCCAGCTTCTTAAAATAAACCCCAATTAAAAACTTCCCACCGGCGTCTGACGTGCCTGCTGCAGTAACCTGTGATTTGTTAACGTGCCAAATTGTGCTAAAATTATCGGGATATTTCGATACCGACCTTTCTTCGCGTATCGTGATCTTGGAAGGTCGCGAACTGGAACAGAATGAACGGATGACGTCGCGCAGACGTCACTGGGACCACCTGGCCACCCATTGTTGCCAGATACTAAGCAATGTCTTCAATGTCGAGACATTTTATGCTAAAATATGGGCTTTGAAGAAAATAAGATTTTGGATTTTAATGTGCCATAAAAGCAATTCATTAAAAAGTGAAACTTTCATATAATTTTTAGATCCTATCATTAATAACTGCAAAAAAATGCTATGTCTAATTTTTCATGTTATTTATTCTATAGCAGGCTATGCATGGCTTTTAACATTTCATATTTTGAGATTATACAATCTGACACTTGTGACACAATGTTTGTCACGTTTGATGTGAATTATTGCCAGGCCACGTAGAATGTAATTTTGTTTTCATCTCCTTTTAATAATAGTCATAGGTGGTTTTGTAGAATGAAAACTTAATAATTATTTTAGTTTATCCCGTTATTAAAAATTTCTATTTTAAAAAACAGTAATTGAAATATAGATCTTTTAAAGCATATTGGATAATCAAGCTGAAAAACGTTAGAACATTGCCCTATTAAAAATAAAACTGACAGTTATCAGCATTGCATACATCAAAAATACAGCAGGAATTTAATCAACAGTAATATCCCAAGTGCATTAAAATAGCCGATTAAATTTCGACTTTTTCTGTCAGAATGTTTTGCTAAGAAATATCTTAAGTAAATTTGCCGCTCAACAAGAGGGCGGAAAATTTACGAAATATATTTCTTCAGAGCAAAACATTCTGACAGAAAATCGTCAAAACTTATTCAGGCTAGTTTACATGCACGCGGGATGTTCGGCGTGATTATTTCCTGAATAAATAGATAAAATTCAGTTCGTGAAGCACCTTTAATAATCATGTTAAAATTATGCACAAGCGATTAAATTTTGACACATTTAACCGCGGTTAAAGTTTGTCCTTTGAATTTTTGTCATTGTTAAACTGACAGAAATCATAGTGATTACGCATTATTATGGATATGAAGGAAATAATCTAAGGAGTTTTACTTATTTACATTGTTTACGTATTTTCTTACCTTTGTACGGAATCCTGCATTAAAAGGAAATTTTTTGTAATTAGTTAATTCCTTTAAATTTTTGGACTGTATTTAAATGCGTATTTAAAGTCTAGTAACTAGATGGCGTTAAAAATATTGTTGCTCATATTGAACTAGGGTTTCCAGTCCCGGGATCCGGTCCCGGGACAGTCCCGGGATCCGGTCCCGGGACAGTCCCGGGATTCTACCACAAAAACCGACTCCCGGGACCACAGCCAGCCCAGGCGAAGTCCCGGGACCATGTCAACATGCGTCCGTATTCGATATCAGAGAATTAGGACGGGTATTCACCGGCGTCCCGGCATATTATCATGCCTCTTGTACATTCTGCATTATTTGCGTTTTGCGTAACGCAGGAGAGGTATTGTTTTCGGTAGGTTAGAATTAAACCTGTGTGTTGTTTCAGCCACATTTGCATATCTTCTTCTATTTATGTATTTGTCTAGTTCTTTTGTTGGATTTAGATATGTGGGAAGTAGCTGAATAATTTATATTTTTGGGTTTTAAGTGTGTTCGTTATTTGTCTGCTAAAACGTTACAATTAGAATGAATTCCGATTCGCAACCTACCTTCATTCTACATTTTAAAAAATAACCATTTGAAGTCACTATGGCAACAGTTTAATATATTGAAGATAAACAATTGGCGAAATGTAAAGTGGGTTCCTACAAAATTATCATCAGCTTGACGAAAGGATTACACACGCACTTTGCAGTTCAAACAAAAGCAAAAGCGACAGACATTTTTAGTACCAGAAGAAAGCAATGAAGTTGTAGACGAGCCCCAACGCAAATTATCAGCACAAAAATACTTTATTTAACTTAAAACACTTGTTTTTCTTTGGAAATTTCATTCGGAAATTTCACCTGAACACTCTCTCTTTCGGGACCATTTTCGGGATCTTCGGGACTAGTCCCGGGACCTGAAATTTAGCTCGTAAGTCCCGAAAACACTTTTGGTCCCGGGACTTGGAAACCCTATAATTGAACACATTTTAAATGATGATCTGGCAACACTGTACCGCATTATCATCCGCAGCTGAGCCGATTACGGAGGTGTGTCGCATTACGCTGGAATCGTAGTCTGTAATCGCAATTTATCATTCCGAGCACACTCTTTGCTAAAATCGCAGTTTCAGTTGCTCGTTATTTTAAACAAAAGGCGTCCTGGAGCCAGGAGCCAACTGTGATTACAGCGACTGTTTCAAGGGGAAAACTCCGCAGGAGAATAAATTAATATTTTTTTTAAGTTTTGCGGAAGGTTGTGGATTGAATACGAAATGTCAAGGCGGTGTACATTTGAAGATTACCGCATTTGGATTTCTCCTTGTCAAAGCTGAAAATTTTTGGTAATTAATGGCATTCAGTATGTATATTTTTTTCTTTATACAAACCAACAAAGTACATATACAGCAGTATGGAGTTGCAGGTAGAGCACTATAATAACTAAAATAAATTTAAAATGAATAGGAGTAATTATTGAAAATGCACCTGGTTAACACATATTATTTAATGGTAATAGCCACAATTTATTCCTTAAATATTGACACGTTTTGTTTTGATCGCCTGAAGGTTGCCAACACCTTCTCTTTTATTTGCCATTGTGTTCGTCTTAAAGCTTTTGTTTATCAACTTTAACAACTGCACTTTTCTTGCAAATATGTTTTGAACACTGAAACAACGTTGTTTGTCCTTGTAGCTAAGTAAACATTGGGTTGCTCGTGTTCTAGATTATGTGGGATGGTGGGCGCAGTAGTTCGCTTGCAACGTATTTGGCAATGAGAACAAATATCAAAGGTGGTATAGTTTAAACTCGAAAGGATTCGATTATTAATATATTATTTTTGGCACAAAGCAGCGTAACTGCTGAACGCACCCTGTGTTTTTTAGCTTTATATTTCGCCAAAATAAATAGTGTTGGAAAAACGAAATACATTTTATTCAGTTTGCCGTTTTTATGAATATTCCACCTCTCCTTTTTTGCTTACATTTCACCAATAATTTGACTCAGATAATCACCGTATTGTTAAAAGCTAAGATGGCGATCAAATTGTGAATTGATTTATTTGTACCCAATGAAATTCTAATTGTTGTTATATTACCCAAAAACGTCTCTATTTTTATAAGTTACATATTACAGTTCGGGGGGAAAGATCGGAACAGTATGTAGGGTGAATGGCCAGCTAAATTTAATTTTTTTCGGCCGTATGCGGAGTTGCATTATCGTGGTGTATCAAAATGCCACGTAAACAAAATTTTGAGCGATTGCTACACAATTGTTCAAAAGTTGGATGGAGGCAAATTTCTGTATTACTGCATCTGGAGCACTGCGGATGAAGAAAGCAGCAACAATCTTTATGGTTGCACTTTTACCGCAAATAACTGTTGTTTGCTTAGCCTCATTTTCAAAAACCCAAAACATTTGATGTGTTGCCTCGGTGTCATAATGATAAATCCCAGATCTATCATCCGTGTGTATTAATTAACCACATGCCTTGAAGATCCTGCATCGAACTTAACTAACATAAATCTGCCCCAGTCGACCCGTGATTGTTTTTGTGCTTGTATTAACAAATGTGGAATCTACCGACTTCATCAGCTTCTTCGCACTCAGCTGTTGGTGCAAAAATGTTATATCTACTGCGGATAATCCAATAAGTACTGTTAAAGTTATATTCCGATAAAAATAAGAAATAAAGAACTATGGTCGCCAAAATCTACTATTGAAAGTGACAATTAACAGAACAGCCCTCGTATGGTTTGCACAAATAGATTTAAAAAAATAATTATTAGATTGCAGAAAAATGCTTTTATTGGCGGCTACCTCTAAAGAATTTTATAATTTCAGTCATGTTTTACTTATTTCTAATACAAAAGGATTCTTTTTTTTTAAATATAATTTTAGAATTTATGGAAGTATTGGGGTTTGCTAGATTTATAAAAAAAATTGTTCTTGTAATTACAAAGAAAAGAGGAGTCTGAAACTGAGCGTTGAAGTTCTTTACTTACTTTTAAATTTTTGTTGGAACATTAAACGTCCACGAGGTTACATTTTGCTATTTTATATATACATAATACATAATAGGTATATTTTGCTGTTGAAAACAAATATTACTGCATATTTTTAAAAATCGTAATATCTTATTCTCTATTTGTTGTTATTACAAAGATTCTGTTTTCTATAGTCTAAATAGAGTGATTTTTTAAAAACTAAATTGCATCAGTCCCTGGATAGCCTGAATCAGTTGGCAGTACTGAAGTGCATTGTCAGTCTATATCAAATTCGAGTTTGTAAGTTAGGTTTTGTTTGTCATTGGACACCCACTGACGCAAAATTTAACGTGCAAATCTCGAATTTGACATAGACTGACAATACACCAACTGCCAACTGATTCAGACTAACCAGGGTCTGCTGTAATTCAGTTTTTAAAAAATCACTCTGTAGATGCTTTCGCCGACCTTTAAGAGGTCCAAAGGTAATGCGTTTTAGATATTAAGGAATTCTGATTTAATAATACTTACTTGAAGCATTTTATTTTGAAGTATATTATTAATAAATATTTTTTACAAAGTAACTAAAAGCTGTGATGCTTTTTACACTTCTTCCTCATGTTCACATCACACACACTTAATATCCTCTTAACTCGACGCTCATTACACTTTAAATAGAAGAATGTACATTAATTATTCTCAGCCACGAAATTGGCAATAAATGTGGAAAATGATTATCAGTGATAATGTGCCAAGGACCGGATAATTTGGAAATAATTTTGGCTAATAACCCGAAAGTGCGTTGCCTAGTAACTGCTCGAGCCGCTAGGCGAGGACATTTACTTAATAGCCGTTGGACTTTTATGAAGAAGTCAGATTTTCTGGATTAATTCGGGTTTTTAAATTAACTCAGACTTTTGAATTAATTTATTTAATAATATAGATATAAATCGGTTGATGGGTAGAACTTAGAAACTATAGTGGAGCTTTATTACAAAATTCTATTAATAAACCAGGATTAGTGATGTATCAAAAATAAGATATTGCTATTACTCGACGCAAAAAAATGAAAATGCGGTGAGGTTAAAAAATCACCAGATATTTGAATTATGAAAGTTTTCACAAAAATTCTGTGATATTTACAAACCTGAATTCCCCTAGCTTTATGTATTTTGATAATTCCTCAATTGATTGCTCTATGTGCGCTATTGCCAGATGTATTTTAATTTATGTAACTGAACAACCCGGAAGAATTTAAAAAAAAATTGAATTAATTCGTGACGTTTAAGTAATATGATTTACTTATTGATTTAAATCACTGAATTAGATCATGCGAATTAATTCATACCAACCCTGCCTAAAAGCAAGGCACTTGAGGGTATATTATTAGACAAAATTATAAGATAAGTTTTTACATCAATTGAGATTAGATACTTATTTATTTTTTCAGACAATTCATTACCAAAACGTTTTTTTCGTAACTCATTTTGCAAGCTATTTGTTTTATGAAGCTGGCAATTAAATTTGACAATTAAATATTTAATTCAATATATTACTATGTATTTAATTTTAAAATTTGATTTGTTATGGTCGTTACCATGGTGATTGGTAATTAACCATGCTATCTTTACATCCTACGTTTGTGCAGATTAGTATAAATGACTCACATGGTTAAAAATTCAGTTCTCTTATCAGTTAAGTGTACATTGTTTAACATTTCAGCAGTAATAGTGGTGTATGTACTCGTAGTTGTGGGTGGAGTACTGTCAGTAATAGCTATTTAAGTAACAAGGAACGTAAGGACCTATTGATATTTGAGGTAGGCAACTACAAGCCAAGACGATGCCGCGGCTTGTTGCCTGCCGAAAATGTTAATAGGCGATACATTCCCAGTTATCTTATTATATTTTTCCCGCTGCTTATCGAAATTTACCTAGATTTTTTAAAAAATTGTTTGGTTTGTCACCTTGCACCAGGATTAATTTTCGTGAGTCGTGTTACCTGTGAGTGTCATATGTTAATTTCATTATCCTAGGAACTTAATAATAATATTAAGTTCCGTTGTCAAGGGAAAGCAGCAAACAAATATAATCACAGACTTACACGTTGTGTTACTAAGGCTGTATCACTGACTTACATGATCAGCAACGGGATTTTTTTTACGATAATTAACAAACAAAAATCCACCCATTCTAAAAACAACGATTTTTTGAGTGTCAATGAACTATATGGTTATCTCCTCCAATTCATAGTTCATTATTCTCCCTATGTGAAAACCGGAAACAGACATGCTAGAAAGGTGCAAATTCTTGTTGGAGATCCACAAAGTGGCATTTTTATCAGTTCTGGAAAAAGTTCATCAAGAAAATGTAATAGATACATTTGACCTTCTAATATTCGTTAAAAATCGGAATCCTGCTATATAATCATCTCAAACATTCAACGTCCACACTTTCGTATATTTCTTATTCTCTTTCGATTTTTTGTTACTTAGTAATGCAGATTATACTAATTAACTTCACCGTTCATGAATGTGATTTTCTGTCCGAAGTAATTTTCGTAAAATTTTAATCTTATCGTTTACCCAATTTCAAAAATCTGCAACAGCTCACAACTATTTTTTGAGAGCTGTTGGGTAAGGCACAAGTTGTAGTGGTGAAATTTATCAATTTTTTGTGTACTGGTCTAGCAGCAACTATCTACCAGCTTACCAACCAGTCTGGTAGATACGTTTTTATGGATTAGGCCGGTAACACGTAACGAAGTCCTTTATTTAAATCAGTCTGACACATACTGTATATGTCGATGCCAAATTCGAAGTTAGCAGGTTAGGTTTTGCGTCCGTCTGTGTTTATTATTGTTGTTGTTCTTCAAAAATATTCTAGGTATTGAACCATTCAAATTTTGCCGCCTCATCGGCTACTACCGCATGCGCGCCTGTGAAATTTCCTTGTACCTTAAGAAATTCTTAGGACTAAGTTAAAAATTGGGGAACTCTGAAGGTCGGGTCTTACGATCAGTTTCGACTAAGACCACAGTATAAACATCAACTGATGTTTATACTGTGCTAAGACCAAGCTATAACTGTACAATCGTGTCAGTGGCAACTGAATGATTCGTCTTTGCTAGGGCTAGTACTAATCTACTAATACTAAGGTTAGGGCAAAAGAAACAGTATAAACCAGCCTTTTAGTAATTGCTCAAATAATTAGGTCAAGGGGGAGGGTCAAGTGTGGGATTATTTTAAAATTAATGAAAAATAAAATAAAAAACGGTATGTGTGATGGATACAAAATTTGTAATTTTTTCATTTATTGCCCGACCGGATTTTTGCCAGTACACAGCTAAAGTGGGTAAATACCCGGTCAAACTCCCCGGGTAACGCCGGATACCGAGTACAACAGGGTACCCCATGCACCCCTATAGAAATAACCATGACATTTAGGGTTCGCTCATCTGCTTATTGCGTTAAATCTGTAGTTTTAAATTTTACTTATAAGTGAAATTATAGCAATTGTAATTGTTATTTACGTTATAAAGCCGGAAAATAACTTAAAATACGAATTTAGATGTTTACAGACGGGGCGAGGAACGAGCCGAGTCGGGAATTTCTAAACGAGTAATTTAATAATATTGGACGGCCGTGTATCGTACAATGTTTTATTTCATATTGTTTTATACAGTATGTTCATTAAAAAAGTCCATAAAGGGCGGCTGTGGAAATTCAAACGTATGAATAGTATGTTGGTGGCACTGTAAGTCTATGTCAAATTCGAGGTTAGCAGTTTAGGTTTAGCGTCAGTCTGTGTCAACCTGGAATTTGACGTAGACTTACAGTGCCACCAACATATCAATCATCAGTTGCCTAGCAACACTTTCCGGCCTTGTGATGTAATGTTCCACTTTCCGAACTCAAATTAGTGAGTTCGAGTCGTATTTTCCGGACAGTATGAAATAAATGTCATTTGTAAGTGCAATTTTATCAAAATTAGTTTATTGCCAGTAGTGCACTTTTATTTCTTAGCGATTTGTATCTATATGTGATCATGCATAACTAAAAAAGAAAAATAACCGGGGAATTTTCCAGCTAGAAAAATGTTATTCAAACATCTCTTTCCTCGTTATTGTTTCACTTATCATTCGATAGTGAGCCATGACAACAATTTACTAATCAATGTAATAGCTTCTGAATTCCTAATTAAAATCGAATTGATTAGATTGGTGGGTGACTTGGCTCGGGTTGTTATCATTAGCCATCGGCTAATGGCGCAATGGCAAGATAGCCACGCGCGAATTCGATACTAATTTTAATAGCAAAATTAATTTCTTCGCCCACGTGCATGTTGAAAACGTCCAGTGAAAGAGGCCCACGCTAGAGCCAGATTCAAACTAATCACGCGGAAAACCAAAATATATGTGGACCAGAGCTTTCAGGTAATTTTCGAACTCGACGGGCCCAAGTAACGTTGCTGCTTCGAGTCGCATTGCAGGTTAGCCTAGTTAAGTTTCAGGCCGTTTATCATCAGAAAATTGCGACGGTTAACAAAGTTCAAGGCCGCAGCTTTTAGGAAAATTAAATTGTGAAGCGTCCACTCGGAACAGAAGCCACAGACCCGTTAATTCCGCTTAATAAATGTGCTAAGGTCTGGCAATACTTGCGATTCTTTAATTGCTTAACGCCGCTAATTAGTCAAATAAACCAATTAAACGTAATTCGACGAAATCATTTGAAATTGCGAAGGGAGTTATTAGCATCGCTAATTTAATTTGTTTCAATTTGTAGCGTTGCTGGTTATCAATTACTATGTATCTTTGAGCTTTCAAAATAAAATTGGGCATATTAATGTAAAGTCCCCGAATTGCTTATAATTGGCCATTATTGCCGTAGAAGGTGATGATTAGTATTAGTTTTCAGCTTTAATTAATGTCTACGCATCCCAAAAATTGTCGGCGAACTCGATCTTTGTTTCATTAATATTAATGGACGATTGTTTTATCCAAGTTGACTGATTTGACTTATAGACAAAATAGTAGTAAGTGGAGAAATATCTCCGTACTTTTTGAAGTAAAAGTACCCTTATAACGATCAAGTTTATGCAGGTAAATGTCCCTTAAATTATGCTTTCATTTCTAATTTTATTTCTCTACGAGCAAGGTCAACAAGATACTATGAGCTAATAAATGACAATATTGGCTATAGAATTTTGAAGAGTAGAAAAAACCAAAAAAGTTCAGGGAAACTTAGGTTTTTCCATGTGTTCGAGACAGTTTGAAATGTTAGAAAAATCAAGTAATACTTTAAAAGATTACAAATGTGAGCATTATTACGGTTTATTGATTTTTTTTCGAAATATTCAGCTTATTTTCGGGTTTCTTTTTTGGAAAAGAAACAACATTAATCTAGTCCTAGTGCTAATCGGGCTTGATAAACACAATAAGTTAATCTGTAACCCTTGGTTGTATCGTTCTATTACTGGTAATATTTTTTGAAGTATTTGTAAATATTATAAACACATACTTTATTACAATAACGTCCAAGTCAGATAAACTCGAGGTGCCAGAAAAGATAAGTTTTGGTTTGTCAACTTTAATATTGTAGTTTTTTTTTTGTTGCAGTGAACGAAGTAGTGTTTTTTAACGTTCGTAATTTATATTTTTAGTGTGAAGGAAATGCCCAGTAAAAGATTAAAGAAAGCAAAAAATGCATTATTAGTTCGAGTACACATGGTTTAATAATTTGTTTAGATATGAGTATCATACTTGCATACATTCATAATCTTTTAATATTTTTGTATGGTTAAAATACACATTTAGAGTGATTAGCATTAATAGACTGCATAGATAAATTGTTTGTAAACTTATTAAATCAAATTCAAAAACCTTGCACTTTTCAACGTAATTTAGTCATTGCCAATTACTGGCAGTTACAGAATTTTTTATTGTGGATGTTTTATATTAACAACATAACAACCGCAAAAATATCTAAATATTTATTAATTATCTAAAGTTGGGCGAATATACTGATCGTTATGCATTAAAAAAAATTAATGATGTGTAGTTCTAAGTTGCAAGTAATAACATTTTTGCTCTACTGCATCAGAAATCTATCAATTCCACTTTTTTACACTAGTAACTTTTACTTTTTGGCAGTAATAACCATAGCAACAAAATATAACAACCATTTCCATCCTCGAATTTTCCCGACTTTTCCGATTAAACTGTCATTTTATAATTAAAATTAAAAAGCGGACTTTTAGCCTCGCGCAAAAAAGTCCTGAATTTCATACTTGTAATATAAATAGCTCTATTGAATTTATCTAACACCTCCTAGTTATGAGGAGATTTTAGACCCATAAAGTGACCCATAACTCACTAGTGAGATAAAAACAATAAATTACTGTTGGTGGCACTGTCTGTCTATCTCAAATTTGAAGTTAGCAGATTAGGTTTTGCGTCAGTCTGTGTCTAATAACAAACAAAACCTAACCTACTAACCAAACGTATAACACGAACCACAGGCAACTTTATTATAAATGTATTTTATCTCTGAGTACTTCAGCTCATTCCAATTAGTTTTTCACTGACTTTTCATAGCTATCAATACAAAATTTAGGTTTTTTGTGTATTTATTGAGTTATTGGATTAAATCGGTTATTGCACGCGTGTGTTACTATAAATAATTCATTCGAGAAAAGACCCCACTCGGCCTGGCGGCTCGAAGACTCGACGTTTTTTTTTGTGAATTATTTGTAGTATAACAATTTTACTATAATAACGTATAACGTTAAAAATTTAACTTGAATTGGAAATAACGTTTTCTTTTAAAATTTTTGACCAATATTCAACAGTAATATCCCAAGTGCATTAAAATAGCCGATTAAATGTTTACTTTTTCTGTCAGAATGTTTTGCTGAGAAATTTGTCAAGTAAATTTGCTTCTCAACAAGAATCCCGAGTGTATAGCACGAGGGATTTTGGGGCGGAAAATTTACGGTAAGTATATATTTCTTCAGAGCAAAACATTCTGAGAGAAAATCGTCAAAATTTCTTCAGGCTAGTTTACATACACGCGGGATGTTCGGCGTGATTATTTCCTGAATAAATAGATAAGATTCAGTTGGTGAAGCATCGTTAATAATCGATTAAAATTTGACACATTTTTAACTGCGGTTAAATTTCGACGTTTAAATTTTTGTCATTATTAAACTGACAGAAACCATAGTGCTTACGCATTATTATCGATATGAAGGAAATAATCAAATATACCTCCCAACATTGGTTACCAAGCGTGAAATTTTATACAGGATAAATAACAAAGTTATCAAAAATAATAGAAGATCCTGTGGCTCAGAATAAAAATAAAAGTTGTTATTGGCATATGTCCGATTTTACAATTGAATATTTTTTTTTCCATTTTCATTTGTATTGCTTAATTCGGTGTATACGCGATAAACGGCCGTCTCATAGAGGGCACCAGATTTTTTAGATTTTTAACTCTTGATGGTAAAACAGTGTTGTCTGATCAGAATATCTAAATGCCTTGTCCAAAGCGTAATCACTAACATGCACGTATAACCCACATATTTAACATCCGCATTTTCAAATCGGAGGTGTATTTTTCTACCTTGCGCCTACAAACTTATAGTCCAATATGGCCTTGTCATAATCTTACAAATGGCAGTAGCGGCAAAATTCATTGATGCACTAACCTCAAATGAGATGCATAAATGCACCAACAGTGTCCTCTATTTACATTTGCTTTCCAATTGAATAATATTGCAATAACATATATAGGCAACCCATTTAACAGTCGTTACGCATTACTCGATAAGGCTGAACCTCGAACCTCTATTTTTACTCTGCTCTGACTAACCTTTTGCTGTAGGAATCCATAATAGTACATAAATCGCCGTAGTAGTCGAGGAAAGTTTGTTTTGTGTTTAGGCAACTTAATATGGGTTGCTGTTTTGGAAATTTCATATTTTTTGTATAGATAGGTGCCTCAGTGCTAATCAACTTGAAGCGTTGAGTTTGATCTGCAAACATTTTTAACTGATCACAATATACTTACTATAGCTTGTACAAATCAAAATTTAATCTTACTATTTGTCTAGTTAAAGAATGATTTAGCGGGCAATTAATAACAGTTACATCAACGTGTAGTAGAAATAAAATTACAGTGCAATAAAATGTATGGATTTATACAAATCCTAGAATTCCAATGTAAATTAGAATAAATACCGATTTCCAACCCTCAATAAAATGATTTCTGGATTTTTCAATTACAATCCATTCAGTTACTTTTGGTGTCTAGGACCATGCACTGCGCGCGGGAAATGCAACGGAAGTAATGGGTCACATCCGACTTGCATTACGCTCCCTCAAATTCAGATACACAACACGTTCAACAAATTTTAATTTATCTTAACTAATAAGTTCAAATCCATCCCGTTGCGAGAAAAATGTCGGCCACGACCAGATTTTAACCCATATCCATCTGGTTGCTAAGCTTACTTCTCAACCATCCAAGCGGCGTGGATTTTTATTACAAAATTCATTTTATCAAAATTTGAAATTGCGCATATATTTTTCACGGTTGCAAATATTTTTTCTCAATTTTCGTTAACAAAAAAAGTTAAACTGCATTTGAATTCCATGAATGAATGGGGAGTAATGGATTTTTTAACCTAAAACTAAAAAACATACACATACACGTCCCTAAAACAAAGTAAATGTAAATTTATGGTATTCCAAGTAAAACTAACATTTTATGAATTTCAACGTTCTGAAATGCCCTAGCGTCTTAGAAACACGAGCATCCGCCCAACTGTAGTTCATACACTTCAGAATTGTAAATTACGAAATAATTATGTTTACTCATGACATCATTGTCAACAGTAATTCGTCTAAAGTGGTAATGTGTGTGATTGGGTTTCTTAGAAGCTATAATATTGCTATATCCTCTGTGCCTGAAAACTGTTTCTTGTCAGTTTAAATTAAATAATTAAAAATCATTAACTAATTTTGATCTGGTTCTTCAAAGTCGTTCAAAATCTGCATCTTCCTCATGCTCAAAATTGTCCTATGATATTCTTAAAAATTCGCATGGGCTTATTTAACTGGCGACTTTCAGAACTGCATCATGTTATTGAGGTAGCAGAATTCAACAGCTTGCCCACTTTAGCAAGATGATTCATCAGGAGTGTGGGAAGCAAAAGAGTACGCTAACTCAACGCAAAAGAGTACGCTAACTCAACATGTTAACCACGCCAGAGGCGAAACTCTTCTATCCGATTGGAAGGAACAATGCGAAATGTCTTTACCCTTACGAAAGAGTTTCACCTCTGGCATGACAAACCCTTCGAGTTGCCATGATTTTTTATTCGACGCCTTAATAAACATCTGATAAAACCCCTTACGAAATGGGCGAAACGTAGTTCTATATCAACAATAACACAGTCCCGAAAGTGGTTTGTTACATACTGCTAATGGTCGTGAGAGCCCACAAAAACATGATGGGCTATTCTGGTAGAAAAACGGGAGTTATTAGCAACCGATTCAGAAGTCCAAATCAAAAGTTCTTCAACATCAAGTGCAAGGGACGTGAATTTAAACAGATTTCGATATGTCCTAAAATAACTTGATTTTATTTAAATCACATTTGACACGTAATGAATGACTAGTTAAAAAAATTAATGTCGTGTAACGCCTAGTATAGATAAAATGCCTACTAATAATAGAAAGTCAATCGATTGTGAAGCTATGCGCCATTTTTATTAATATTTTTCGATTATCGAATAAGTCGTAAAACGTAATTAAATTTATGCCCTATTTTGCCATATCAAGTTCTTCAAATAGTGCACAAATTGATTGTCCGTAACGATATTGTGAATAAAAGTTCAAATAACCATACATACCGTGTGTCCACAGGAGTACGCACCATAGAGGTAAGATAATGCTAATAGAATATAAATATCAACCAGTGCTGTGACCACCGTCCCTTTTCCTGTACAATTTATAACAATATTGTTTCATACAGTGGCGAGTCAGAAGCCAGAAAACAACGTTTTAACGTGCCGGCGATCACAGCATTAGCCGATATTTCTATTCTATTAGGTTATCCCTATGGTGCGTCCTCCTGTGGACACACGGTATGTTGTAATACCAGTGCGGAAAGGGCTTTATTACAAAAAAAATGAATGCTGCAATTATATATGGCCATTTCCGCACGCCTGTTAACATATTATTTTTTCGACAACGGTTTTGCATTCTACAAGAAGTTTAGTTTTTCAATTTGACATTTGTCAGCTTTAGCCAACCATGGTATAATCGTTGCAGTGCAGAAAGTGAGTACTTTCTTCACCGGAGTAGGAAAACTTCTTAAACATTTTCGTTTTTCCCATGTATTAGATATTGAGTAGACATCTGATGTGTGTTTATCAACAAGACATGCAAAGCTATAGTATTTTGACTTTTTACGATCTACAGAGTGATATTTTTCTTGGGGTCATATTCTCTTTTAACCTCCTGATCTTAGTAGTACGACATTGGTTTTATTAGTAAGTGTATTATATGCGGCTTAATTTGATATCATACAGGGTGCTTCTAACCCTAACAGGTCGGTACAAAAAGTTGCCATAGATTTCTGAATGGTCAAAACGAACCGACTTTACATAACCTACCTCAAATT
This sequence comes from Agriotes lineatus, assembly GCA_940337035.1. Classification (NCBI taxonomy): domain Eukaryota; kingdom Metazoa; phylum Arthropoda; class Insecta; order Coleoptera; family Elateridae; genus Agriotes; species Agriotes lineatus. The sequence goes on along the minus strand of OW679199.1, from coordinate 83,785,843 downwards.
CTTCGTTACAACAGGATCGACCGTCAAAGTTGTGAGAGAAAACTTTTTTATTAATAACAAAGCGCTTTGAGTGATTCGCTTCATATTTGATACAAATATAATTGTAAAGAACCACATTTTTCCCTCACTCAAACTAGTATTGCTGATTGTCAGTTGTTGCAAGAAATGTACATTTTTAATAGCATTTCTGACCGAAAATGAGAGAGTAATTTAAAAAAAGTGCATAAAGTTGGTAGTCACGAATGGGGCAGAGTTAAAACGCGAGTGTAGCGAGTGATTAAAGATGCTTTACGCTTGCGTATCGTACAAAATTTTATTTGCAATAGAATCTAGAAAACACGATGAATATAAAAGCATATTTTAACTGTAAATTATGATTACTGCATTAAATAACAGGTTTGTCTTGATAAGAAAAACTTCACCCCATCATGTTGCTACTGACGTCGTAATGAAATCATGTTTTTAAATATTCGTTTTACAAACTGAAAACTGCTAACTAAAACTATATTATACACTGTCGTAGATAAATTAAGATTAGCTAACTGTGTGTCTCTCTTGTTCCATTTTCATCTTCAATGGTTTACGCATATAAAATAAAATATAAACTGTTACAGATGGTGACAAACTAATTACTACCTGTAGCAAATAGTATACAGGCTGTTTCAAAAGCTATTTTTTTGTTATCGCCCGTGTTGAAGTTGATGACCGTTCTGGTCCAACCATTGCTGATATAATGTGGATGGTTTGATATTTGGCGTATTCTCTTTCAATCGCTGCTCTCAATTCATTAACTGTTACTGAGTTTCTGTCAATGGCGACTCGTGGGGAATTTTGATGGTAGAGTCGACCACCGAACGTAAAATGAATATTTCACCCCATCACAAACAAAGACAGATTCCGATATCCCGAGATTTATATATTTCACATATGGACTGGCAAAAGCTAGCATAGTGAAATAAGTTACCAAACTTTACAGGCGAATAAAGTTAATTAACTGAATCGAATATCTCTCTTTCATTTTTCGTTTAGATGTATAATTCGGCCAAAAAATTATTATTGCGTCTCCACTGTTTGAGATACATAAATGCATGCGTGATTGACGTAAGTATATTCTTTCAAGATGTGCTATAATTTACCAGCAAATTAAGAGTATAATACAGTAGATCATACCATATAGTTACGTATTTAAGTAACCGTGTTCTAAGACGGTATATTGGCAGTTTGGGAATGCTCCGCATCAGTAACCAGAAACTCGACAGGCGTCTATTATCGCAGGGTTCAGGTCAAACTGAGTTTGCTTGAGGCTTGGGCTTACGCGGACGTATCTGCATTGAAATTTAAAATATCCTTATCTCTGGACCTACTTCTTGCCGCTGAATCTCGCGGCGATGTATCTACTATTATCTCTTCGACCTGGCTCCCATGCGCCCGGAAAGCAAGCAGTGCTGATGCTACCGTTCATATTCATGAAATAAAAATTACTCGTGCTTTGTTTCAGCTTTAAAATGAGAAGAATAATAAAAAGTACAAACAATATTTCTTTCAGAATAAAGAAATTCTTGAATGACTGGATGTGATAGGTAGAGCCATTGCTCCTTGGACCTTTATAGCGAGTCACCACTGGTTTATGTCATAAACATGATTTTTGAAGCGTCCCCATAACAAAGTCCATTGGCATGAGATCTGAGGAGCATGGGGGTATTCGATGCTATCGCTACGTCAATCCATTTGTTTGGAAAATTTTCGTTAAGATAGGTCCTCACATCACGATGGTGTTAGTGGGGAGAGGTGCACCGTCTTGCTGGAAATAAATATCCTAATCCGTTGATTCCTGCAGCAACCTCAAGTAAACAGCACCAGTCACAGTGTTATCAAAAAAGAATGGCCCAATTAAACACTTTACTGACAATGCACACTACACTGGAACTCGTGGTAAATTAATATAGTGTTCCTCCGTAACTTTCAAAGTCTCAGATGCCCAGTAGCTTCAATAGTGGGGATTAATTGAACCGTTTAATTTAAATGAGACCCCGTCTCTACAAACAATCTTGTTAAAAAACTCTGCGCCCTCTGCACATTTTGCTAAGTACCACTCACAAAACTCCACCGTCTTTTTGGGGGTTTAGGGTTTCTAAGTCCCGGGACCAAAAGTATTTTCGGGACCTACGAGCTAAATTTCAAGTTCCGGGACTAGTACCGAAGATCCCGAAAATGGTCCCGAAAGGGAAATAGTGTTCAAGTGAAATTTCCGAATGTGAGTTCCAAAAAAAACGAGTGTTTTAAATAATAAAGTATTCTGTGCTGTTAATGAGCTGCGTTGGGGTTCGTCTATAACTTCATTACTGCAAAATGCTTGAGTAATACTTTCGTCGAGCCGCCTGTGGTTATGATAATTTTATTGGAACAAATTGATATTTATCGAATTGTTTATCTTTCGATATGTAAGTGTTGCTATATCGACTTCAAATCGTTATTTTTTTATGTAGCATGACGATAGGTTGGGAATCGGAATTCGTCCTAATTCTAACGCTTTAGCAGAAAATAACAAACACCTTTAAAAATATAAATTATTCGGCTTTTCCGCACACAATTTTAAAAGTCTACAAATTTCTTTACTTTGCCGTTACTACGTATGCACACAACTACGTGTAAAATATATTTAGATCCAACAAAAGAAACAAAAAATTAAACGAAGTAAGTATGTTTGAAACAACAAACATGTTTAATTCTCACCCACTGAAAACAATACCTCGTCTGCGTACGCTAAACGCAAATATTGTAGGATGTGCAAAAGGCATTAGTAATACACCGGACGCCGGTGGATACCCGTCCTAATTCTCTGATATCGAATGTTGACATGGTCCCGGGACTTCGCTTGTGCTGGCTGTGGTCCCGGGACTCGTTTTTTTTTTTAGAATCCCTGGAAGGTCCCGGGACCGAATCGCGGGCTGGAAACCCTAGTCGGGGTCATCTCATTGTGGGTGTGGGTTAATGTTGGGATGTAACTTTCAATGGATGCGCTTCACTACGCAATGTAGGCTCGATTTGTGCTGCCGCACGACATGCTTGCCGAACAGATTTCCAGCGATTATTTTAAATCAATTTCATCTAAAAAGAATGAAAATTAAGGGAGTTATGGACTGTAAAAGTGCATGTACGTTTTTGGGACATCCGGTATATGATGTAAGAAACTAGACCAGTTTTCGACGATTTTGTAAAGGACTTATGTTATCACATCAACCTTCAAATGTTTTTGTTTTTTCTTTTTAGAAAAGAGCAGTTATTAGACCTGGGAAAGAATTTTTTTCAAATCCCTCAGCTCTACTACCACCATTGCTTTTACAAAACAGCTATATAGTCGCCACATGTGAGTAGCCCTTTGTCTGGCGATACTCGTAAATGGTTTTAATATTTTATCTGGAACTGGACTCACTGAACTGGTCGGGATTGATAGCGAGATACACGTTTTAAGGCGAACGAACCTTCGCGTCGTGCCATTTAGGAAAACTCCGGATCATACGAAAAACAATGTTTCGCGTATAATGGGTGTGCAATCAGCAAGGCGTGATAAAGTCGAATCTTTTTAACCATGGCGTCGACCTATTTCAGCCCACGGGAGCGTTTAATTAATTCGCGGATGTTGCGGAAGGCTTTACTCCATGGTAATGACACTTTTGTTCGCATACTTCGCTCTAATATCGCTTCAACCTGAAAGTGGTGGCGTGTGCGATGTGCTTTGATGCTGTATGTTTAGCGTCCCTGGTTATTATTACGAGTTTTCCGAGGATTCGTATCCTACAGTTAATTGTATGCTAACTCTTTCTGAAGGTAAAATATTGAAACTGGAGAGTTTGCTTTAAACATTTGTCCTTAAGGGCGCTAGCGACTGCCTTGGAGGTCCATACTAAATTTAAATTGACATAATTTTTAATATTTGTATCGATGTCTAAAAATTAATTCCTGTTTTTGTTTTTCAGGTAAGCTGCTCTTGCATTCGGCTGTTTTCATTTCGCATTCGTAACCTCGTTATGGAGTTTTGGTAAGCTTTACTTTACATGTTTACATCGTTAATGTAAATGAAATGTAAAATTATAGGAAGCCTTAAATTCGTTTCAAACATGCTGAAGGTTAGCTTTTGGCATAATTAATTAACGCTGTGTTGTTACGTTTGCACACAAGTTATAAACTTCGTATTTTGAATAATAAACTCACCGCTGTAGGTGGTGTTAATTAAAATTATTTAGAAACGCACTCAGTGTAGCTCGGGCTTGTTAATTGATTAATAGAATAGACCATTTGATAGTTGAATTTGTAGATGTATTTTGTAAGGCGCGGTGTGTATACAGTTTCCGTTCAGCTTCCTCGCACATTTTGTAGTTGATTCTCATAGGAAGATAAATGGTAGTTTAAACTAAACTTTCTAATTGTTGTAAACAGCTGTTGGAAGCTGGAAATTTGATATTTGTCAGAGCTTAAGGGTCGTTTAATGGACACCATAGCAGTAAAGTCTGTGCTGGTTAATTATCTGGTTTATTTGTTATTAATGTTCGTATCATTCGTTTTGTTTTGTTTATGTGTTCTTGATGCCTTGGACTCGTGGAAAGTCCCAATGTAGATTCCGAGACATTTTTATTTTATAACAAAGTCACAGAGGCTTCTAATGTGTAATGCATTTAAGATTATATTATAACCTATAATAGAATAAAATGTGCGGAAATTGTGACAGCAAGCTGATTACTACAGGAATCCACAAAAACTATTTTCTGAGTTTATACACATACCCACATGAAATTAAAAAAAAAACATCTATACTTATAGATCAGATTATTCGTAAAAGTTTTGTATCTCAAAACGATTTCATTTTGCATGATAAGACAAGTGAAAGTTGATTTTTTTGCAGTTTTTAGTAATGCCATACCTCTATTGCTAAAATTTGCTGAAACACTCGGGCTAATAGAAAGCGACATGCTGATGACGTAAAAGTATTTTCTCTTATGGCTTTCTACAGCGGCAGGGTTCTCGAGGGCTCTTCATTTTCCGTAGTACGCAATTCGCGGTTTCGCTAATGTAGAGCTGAAAGTCATAAAATATCGAATCGTAACTTTTTGATATAAATTTTACATGTTTGTACCGATATGATATAACACTAGACGCAAATTGCTTTGAAGACGATCTCTATTGTTCTGTTGTGGGGATGTGGGCTGGATCCGAACCTAATTTAAATTTCTGAGTAGGTGGACTGCATTTATCATTTGAATGTATTTTAGAACGACTTGATAAATTTACCCTGCTGGACACACATAAATAAGTATAAGAATCAATAAAATTACATATTTTTTGTAATAGTTTCCTCGGAAGAAATGGAATTGAATGCTGCACCATCTTCATTTTTCTAACATTTCATATCCCCATTTGAATTACATTATTTATTGGCCATAATGTTTTACACCTCATTCCAAGAAAATGATTTTTTGTTACAATTTATATTAAAACTGGCAGGCTCAATATTTTCGAATCTATAAAATATAACGAAACGGCACATAACACCATTAAGGTAGTAAGTAGTAAGTTTTACTACGAACTCACGAATGTCTTCCTTTAAATTGTAAAATCAAACTTAGATGTGTCAGAGTGACAGGTAGCGATGTGAATGCCCCTGTGGGAAGTCCAGTCGTTAGTGGTGTCTTTTGATAAACATCGTTCGTGTTGGTATTTATATACCAAGGGGCTTTGCGTGGTTTCACATTAATCACCATTTATAGGTGTTGGCAATGTTTGTGTGTGAAGACCTGCACATTGATTTTGCTGTTTTTCAATCACTCGTGACCAAAGTTATACCGCACCCTTAAAGGAGGGGTGAGCACAGCTCTAGCTAGTTCTAACTCTCGGTAGAAAATGGTGTGAATAAGGACCAGGCAGCGGTTCTTAAAAAACTCATTAGTTAAAAGAAAATGGGTGCCACTCGTTATTCACAACATAAAAACAAATCTAGTTACCAAAGCGAATCACCACCTACCTTGGAAGCCTCTTACTTCAACCTAAATCTCAAAAACAACATGAGCAGGTCCATGAGGGGTCGTAGTATAACTAGCAAATAAATATAAACAAGCAACAGTTAATAGAATTTAATATTCAACAATAGTATCACAAATAGTCATCGTAATTAACAACAAAGTTAATTAAGGCAACTTAGGTAAAACCTGATGCTCTGCAGGAATTATTAAAATTCGAAACACACTGTACAATATAACAAATTAAAAAGCGCTCACGCCAGCAATAACTTGGCAAAAATTGACATCTAGATGCCATGCAAAACATCTAGCCAAATGCATGAAACTTCGACCGGCTTGCAAACTGTTTAATTGAAATTACTTTAAGCCGAGTGCTCAAGGACACACTGCGCGAGGGGTTCGTACAGGATACCTACATACACAATTTCAGCTACCTATCTCTTTGTGAAAACGCATGGGCGTTGATAAAACTAGGTATTACTTACTTACGTACTGTTGGTTGATCTGTTGGTTCGCTCGCCCTCGGAAGCAGTCGTCAGGGTGAAGACTTCTTCGGGACGCTGTATCCTGGTGGAAATTTATCTTATTGGAATTTGGCCCCAAAACTCGCACTGCCAGCATACAGGGAAAATTCTAACATCGGCTGCAGTCAGCCCTTCACGCAAATTGACAAAGGCATTACGATGGGGGGGGGGGGGGGGTAACAAACAGGCCTAATTACGACGAAATTGGTGCAAAACAAAAAGAAATTAGAAAATATCTCACCTCCCACAGATGGAAATCGGCCTCACATAGGTTTTAATAGGACGTCACTCGAAGCGTACGCCTAAATTGACAGGAACAACTTACGACTAGGAAACACCTTACTTGAGCAAGGCATTCAAATCCTTCAGGAGGATTGAATTGACCGACGCGGCGTTCACAGCCGTCCTAGACGAGCGCTTGCAATCGAAAACCGACATTCGTACCTTTATTATCGAAGGTCGTGCGCCTTTTCGGAAAAAGTAAAATTCTTTCGCACGGCGCTCAGTCAAAAGGAGCGCGCGGGCTGTTAATATTAGAGATGCAAACCGCATCGAGGAGCGAATCGCAAAGAACGCACAAATGAAATGGAGCGTTAGAAACTTTGCGCAGACGACATGGTCTGTCGAGCTGCTTACTGTTCCACTTCAAATCGCACGCATGCGACTTCTTCCCCGAACTTAAGAATGAGATGAGACTTTCAGATGTTGCCGAAAAACATACAAATTGTATCCTGATTTTTTACTTTGCCGCACAAAAATTAACGCACACCACACGACTTCTTTTTATGCTTGTAAAAAGTAAAAATTTTATTTTGCGAATTTTTCAGAAACTACCAATAAAACTCGTTTCACACTAGCTGTATGTAATACGTAATATACAGGGTGAGTTTTTTTTAATTATCACTATAGGGATCTCGGAAACCGTGAAAGATAGAAGGTTGGTTAAATGGAGAAAGAATTGCAGTTTTATGAGCTTATTCGAGATGTGCTTTTGTTTATTTGAAAAAATCCAAGGCCTACAAGCAAAATATTAAAATTACTTAATTTCTTAAAGTCGGTCTAGCGCCGTTATTATTGAAAATAGAAAAAATAATAATAAGGATAAAAGTTTTAGCTATTTTTACGGTGTTTATCTTACACTTATTAGTTTTCTTCTAGCTTTCATAGTTTTTGAGTTATAACATTAAGTTACTTTTTTTAAATAGCAATCATAGTTGGCTTATTTTGACAAATAATTCTTTTATAATATTTTTCGTAATAAGAAAATGACAAAAACAAAAATTATGAAAGCTAGAAAGAAATTAATAAGTGTAAGATAAACACCCTAAAAATAGCTAAAACTTTTATTCTTATTTTTTCTATTTTCAATAATAACGGCGCTAGACAGGCTTTAAAGATTAAGTAATTTTAATATTTTGCTGATACCTAGTAGGCCTTGGATTTTTTAAAAGAAACAAAAGCACACTTTGAATAAGCTAATAAAACTGCAATTCTTTCTCCATTTAACCAACCTTCGATCTTTCATGGTTTCCGAGATCCTTATAGTGATAATGAAAAAAACACGCACCCTGTATAACAGTTTAAGAAAATCTATTGTTTTTCGTTTTTTTTTTTTGTAAAAATCTAATGTCAAACTACATTCTTACAAAAACTTTGGACAGAAGTTATAGACAGTTAGGTAATATGTAAGAAGGCTTTAAAAAATTATTCCCATTATTAATTTTTGGACATTTGAGGATTTTTTTTCTAAAACTTAATTTTTCGATTTCTCCAAAAATGTATTTCTTACAAAGTTGTAGATAATTGCACGATATGTGATCTATTTCTATGAATTTAAATTTTTATCAAACATGTAAAATGTTTCCGGAAAACGAAAAAAAACAGAGTAATGTACCACTTTCGGTTACCCGATTTTAACCAAAAATTACTGGGAGATCTGAATTTACTCTAAAAGTAAAGATATCAATATTGAAGCTGATCAATTAAACCGTCTGGGCTGTAGAGAGGACACAGACTCATATACTGACAGACAGACGTCACGTCGAAAACAACTTTTTCCGAATCAGAAGACGCGGAAACGGATATTTTCACAAAAATCTCGAGTTCGAAAAAATATATTTGCCAGGGAAGTTCTGTGTAAAGCTCTTTACAGATGTTTTTGCTCTCCATTCCTGTAGTAACGTAAAATTAAAATTGTGAGTTTGCTATACGAACAATGAACATTTTATCTTTTGTTGTTGCACCTATTTTATAATGGACAATTATTTAAAACATGTCTGAAAGATTTTGAGAATCACCATAGATTAGCGTTAAGGGCGGGCTTCAGTGATTATTTTTATTCGTTTGGCAGTTACTCGATTGTTTGTTCATTAATCGGAAGCATTTGTTTACAATAATAGTACTTATCATCGTTACGCACATGGTTGATCGTCTGCGGTTCAAGGTACTCTCTAATATTTAAATAATTTGATGCAATATTTTGAAAGCGACTTACAGCGCAACGTAGCTTGCACAATAGCTTAGTTCACTCGGCAATGATGTTTCACTTCATCAGTTACAGAAAGTGTATGCTTTGGGTGTTCCCAATCCAGCAATGTATTGCAGGATGATTGGGCAAAAGGTAGACCATTGTTTCTTGGAAGGGAAATACCACTGCGAGGTTTTAGGTTGCTACAACTTCCACTACCCGCTTCTAGATTTTTTTCATAAATCATTGTGTGTAGTTTTTTCTCGTACTGATGCAATTCTACGCAACGCATTGAAAGTTGCAGGAAGTCAGGGTTGTGGAATAAGTTAGCAAAGGCATTTATTTAGAATGGAATCACGATTTCCTCTTTTTAGTCTGCGCTAAATAAGGAGTGGTTCTTAACTATGCACTTTTTACAAATACATACTATTGATTAATTAATTCAAATCAAGGCATATGGTCAGCACTAATTATAACATTATTCGTGATGTCTTCTGAACTTGAAGCTTGATGTATTAAAGTTCAGCATTCTTCAGGCAACTTCTGGGCTATTATCTCGGATGGAATCACGATTGGCATTTTATTAGCATTTAGGATCGGTCTAGATGTGTCATAGGACATACATTAACTGGTAGGTGCTAAGGAAGTGACATCACGAATGTAGATATTTTTATTCAAGTTTTAAAAATTCCTTCAATACTTTTTTATTTTTTTTTTCATAATTAGTTAACGTATGTTACAATTCAAGTATTCACAATATGGCTCGGTATTGTGAAAACATGTTCACTGGTGTACAATTGTCCCTGATTGATGCTTCTTTCTGTAGCAGTAAAATAATGTATACATTTTGTTTTATTAAAAAGCTCTATAGCGAGCTATTGTCCAAATTTAAAAAGTACATCATTTACTAAACTCTAAATTGCGCAGTTTTGACATCAAGTATAGTTCATACATGTTGTGCAATTGCATTTCGAATTGTCTGTAAATCGTACGTTTGGCGTGTAAAACAATGATATATTTCATTTGTTCTTACTTTTCAAACAATGCCAATTTATCTAATTTATGGTAGGAACTGAATTGCTTTTATCAATTTATTGCCTACTTTATTGTGGTTATTGTACCTGTTGTAAACTTTATTTATATACCCATTTACTGCTTTATTGCATTATTGCGCGATTTACTTCAACGAAATACCTTGACACCTTGATATTTCTTAGGTAAACATCAGCATTCAACATCATGTTACTACATCACTGTATTTATTGCAAAGAATTTACCTTGTTTTTCTGTCTGAAATTGTTCGCCTATATTGTTGACTTTTACTTTTTAATGATCACTTCTCATTCGTTATTCTTCGTGACTTTTTAATAACTTTGAGACCTTTTTATGTATTTTCCTCAGCTGTTGATTGAGAGATATATCTGCCGGGGCAGCATTTTATTAGTCTGTCTCGATTTTTTCTCCCATTTTAACAGACCAAATCGATTTACGGGGTAAGTTAACCAAAGATATACCCAGAATTAGCAAATATGAAATAAACATTTCTTTAAAATCGTTGAAAAATAAGAAGTTCTGGGAAATTGCGGAATAGTTGCTAGTTGCCGAACTATTAAAACATGGCGACGATTCCTGAAGATATTATTTAACAAATGCATTATTGAAGAACGCATTAGTGGCCTTCAGCTTATTACTTTCCCATACCCATAGGTATAGGGAAGTATTGGAATCATGAAAATTTTGGAAATCGAGATTTTCACAGAAATATCCGTTTTGGGACTCTAGGAACCCAAAAAAGTGGTTTTTAATAAATGTCTGTCTGTGTGTGGGTGTGTGTGTGGGTGTGTGTGTGGGTGTGTGTGTGTGTGGGTGGGTGACGCTCCTACAGCCGAAAGTATTGCTCCGATTTTTATGCGCTTTGGAATGCGGGGGTGTATCGAAAATTCATCGACAAAATAAGCTTTTCAAAAAAATCTGAAACCGGAAGCGGAAGTTACGCATGTTTTTTTGGTATCACTGTTTTCGTGATTAAAATTTTGAAAATTTTATCGCGGATAACGATAGAGGGTCATAAGACAAATCTGTTAGTTTTTTTCCGAACTCGTTAGGTTTAAAATGAAGGGCGCTAGGATTTTTTGAAAATTTTGAGTTTAACGCCCTATTACTCAAAAACGGATGAATCGATTCAATTGATTTTTGTTTTCTGAATAGTATATGAAGGCTAACATGAGGTGATATAAAAAGTGTTTTGAAAAATATTAAGGGGCCTAAATTACAAATTTTCAAAATTTTGGAAATTTTCTAAAAATCATTTCTCAAAAACTGCCCACAGGAATTTGTTTAAACTTCATACACTGATAGACCCCGAAAAGGGCTATCGATCTGTTTTTTAAAGAATCTCATGAATTATCTGTGGCGCCCTCTACGAAGCTTTGAAGTTTGAAAATTTAAACCCCTTTAATTAATAAACAAAACAAGATAGGTAGCTGGGGTTTTCACTGGATTGTTCAGTGCATAATGGAGCATATGAATATGCAAAAAAATATTACACTCGTGGATATATGTAAGCGCACCGGCCCCCTCCCCCCTCTATTTTGAAAAATAATTTTTTTATTCTAACGGTTGTTATATTTTTGCGTCAAAGAATCTTTTTCCGCGAAAATAAAAAAATCGATTTTGTATGCCCTAGAAAATATAATTTCCAGGTACTTAGAAAATTTCACCTCGGTGCTACAGCCGTTTTGAATAAAATAACACATAAATAGCACAGTGGCGGCTTGTCCACTTGGCGCCATCTACAGAAGCTCGGTGGTCACGTTTTGAACTACACATCTTATAACATAAAATCGTAGCTCTCTTTGTTTGCGTGTAACTATGTTTGTTCGCTATCTCCTCCGAAGATACTGGACCGATTAAGTTGTACGATGGCTTAAAAGTTTGCTAATTTTCTTATTTAATTAACTTCTCTAGGCAGCAGTATAATTTAATTAACTTCTCTAGGCAGCAGAGCGGAGCGCCTATCGCTGTCTAGTATTAGCTCGGGTGCGCGCATTATTCAAACAGGAGAGTGTGGTTGTGCGGTAAGCGTGCTGGCCTATCACGCGGGAGCCCCGAGTTCGATCCCGTCGATGCATCTTTTTTTTTAAATTTATATTAATGAATCTCTCTTAATTTTGCGAACCGAAACGTAGTTCGGGTGACTCACTAGTTCTTTTATATTTACCCGCAATTTACGTGAAAGTGTAAACGCTTATCACGGTGAAGACGTGAGTCATCGAGTTGAAATTTTGATATGTTGTAAAGACTGTTGAATAAAGACGATATGAACAGTTTCCAGTATGGGAAAGTCCAGGGAGGTAGTCACGTCCACTTTTATTCCTATTGAAATGACACAATTAGTAATAAACAATATCACCAACCGAATAGCTGCTCGGCTAGACCAGCTCCAGCTAGCGAAACATGCCAGATTGTGTACGCTATACCTTATAATTAAAGCTGATAATTATATGCACTCAAAAGTACGAAAATATGCGCATATATATGCATACATTTTGTTCAGTATATGCATCCAAAGTTATAATATATGCACATAATATGCTTTAATTTTTTTGAAAATAAGTAGGAGCATTCTAAATAATGTAAAAATTTCAATTATTTTGTATGAGTATATTTATTTCTCTAATTTTTATTCAAAAACGTCATTCATTTTAATGTTTGACTATATAAACATGGACTGCCAACACCAACTTCACGTTGTAAGCAACATAAAAATGAGATTTCCCGTAACCCCACCAGACTGTTATTCACCCAACACTCTTCAAATGGATTTTGTGTTGGCCGATCCCTTATACACTGCTTCTATGGGAAAAATAGGGGTTGCTGGCAATCTATGTTTATATAGTCAAAGATTTTAACGGGGACTTCCCCTTTCCTCTGCTAATTTCGATACGCACACTGCACTCCAACGGCAGAGTGAAAGTATATATCTCAGTTGTACATAAAATTTTATTAATAAATTTAATAAAATAATAAATTTTACAAAAAAAAACTCAAAAGTTCTCCATACATTACAAATTATTGCTAAATATAACCAAATATGCAACATTTATAAAATATGCTCAAAAACGTATAAATATGCAAAATATGCAAAATGAAACTTGGCTTAAACGATTTGTTTTCACATAATTAGTATACATATGCAAAAAGTTTCGCCGGCATATCAATTATACAAAATATGCATTTGCCATATAATATCAGCTTTACTTATAATAGATCACATTTGCTCAAAACGAATACGCTAAACATATACGTAGATGTACTTGAGTTTCAGTCATTTCCAGAAGGCATTTGTTTCTATAGACAAATTGCAAATCATAGGTGCAGTGAAAATATATAAAATTGACTATTGTTGAAGATCTTTATGGTAATTAATGCTAGGCCACTGTAAGAACTTTCAGTATTTCAGATAATACCAAACCCATGAAGATTAATACTGGAATAAAACTACAAAAAAATGAATGCATTAGAAGACTGCATTTCAAACACTTGAATAGCATATCAGTATCAATGGGAAAAATATTATAAAATATTGTCTGAAGGTTCTCAACAACTGCAGTAAACATGGTAACAGAACTCACCGAAGCCACCTAAACTTTGGCAAAAGCCAATTAAGAAACTACAAATTTTAAAGAATACTACATTGAGCAAATTTTTCACTATCGATAGGTGGCGATAGTGAGTGAATTATTGATATATCGATGGAATGGATTGTTCTTCACCTTTAATAGTGACGCTGTCGCAAGGGTCAACCTACATCGCTTAGTATTTCGTAGTGAATCTGTTATGAGCAGTAATTGCGTAAACATGGAAACTCTTCTTTCTAGTCGTACTATTCACTAAAATTTTGTTTCGAGTTCTCTGGATGGAAACGATCAAACGTGCCTAACTTTCTAGAAGAATAGTAGCACACTACGGTGATAATAACCCTTACGTTCCACCCGTTAAAGGAAGCTCAACGGGGTCGGTGGTTTCGTGGTGATACTGAAATGAAGGTATCGTTCGTGAATCAAGCAGCGACTACAACTTGCTTCTTTGATGGAATTAAAAAACTTGTGGACTGGCAAAGAAAGTGTATTTGTGTTTTGTTTGTAGGAAATCACATGTACATATTGATACTCCCCTATATACAAACCAGTGTCGAATTCAGACTAATTGCTCGGGGGGGGGGGGGGGATGAAACGTGTTGCGGGTATTTTTACCTATTCTCGCGCAATCCACCCATTCTTTTGTAGATAAGAAAAACATGAATATGAAGTGGTAATGCTTGCGGGAGGGAATTTTGTACTGTCCGGGGGGAGGGGGGGATTTCCCCTCCGGTCACCCCCTGAATTCAACACTGATACATACATATGTATCAGGGACAGTCTTGGCTTCAACATTGACAGCTAAGAAAAGAAATAAAACTACGAATACGATTGCGTTGCTTTTGTTAAATTAAGCAATCTATTGAAATTTGAACTTCAGTTCATGAAATCCAAGGTGCATATTTCCACGCGCGCTGCAGGGAATCTCAGTTCGCAAGACTGACTATTACTTAAAGCGGATCGAAACCATAAAACCCCTGAAGGCACAATGACTTCGCTGACGCAATCAGAAGAATAATGCAATTATTGATTACTCGAATCGGGGTGCCATAAATCTGTTCACTGACGCAAAACTCTCGAAGGCACAATTGCCGTTAGCACATCCGAAGACCCATAGGGGCAGACGAGTCCGAAGGGGGGGATAAATCCTCCACTGTCGCAATAGGACAGAAGTAAATATAAACCGGATTGGGGAAAGAGCCCTAGGTATTATTTGCCTGGTTGTCCACCGATCTCTAGTTTAACGTGCTAGAATTCACTGTTAGCGCGCCAGTTAATTGCTAGTGCTTGCGTTAATTGCAGCCGCATTCTAACACTGCGTCTTCAGAGCTTGTCAATCACTCGCTACATATGTCGATTTCAAGCGTACCTCCTGCTGGCATACGACGGTGTCGTCCCGTTTCGGGATTGGGGGTATTTATGGCTGTTTGTGCTCGCTACAGTGTCAAAGTGCACAGCATTCGAGAGAGAGAGTGTGAGAGAGAGAGTGTGTGTGTGAGAGAGAGAGATATTAGGAATACACCTTAAATACCACAATATAAATAAATGTATAAGGGAGAAAACCAGTACAGAAAGCGCCATAACGCTTAAATCTGGAGTGGCCAATGGGCTGGACAGGCAGCAAGGACTAATGAAAACAAGTGGACAAGAAAAATAACGCGGTGAAGATCGTGGACAAAGAAACGGACTGAACATTGGAAGGGAAAGCTGAAAATTAAATGGGGGGACGATATTATAAACGTAGCCAGAAAGTTGTGGAGTAAGTAGAGAAGATACCTACAATCATGAAGAGAAAAAATTAAAGGCTAACACACTATTGGATAAAAGAAAAAGCTTAATAAGAGAGACAAGGAGATAACCCAGAGTAATCGACAAACTGAAAATGTTGTGATTTCGCGCGCAATACAGGAAATCCCTATTTTTCGGAAGACCTTCAAAAAAGGACGATACGCTGGTCTAAGTCACATTTATCTAAAATTGGGATAAGTCACATTTACCTAAAATAAAAAGAGTATGTAAAAAATAAAATATTTAATGAGCAGATAAGAGCAGATAAGGGCAAATTAAACAAATTGATTGTTCCAGTTATTTTCAGGTCTTAATAGGCCAAGAATTTATCAGTACGCCCCTCGTATATACCTAATTAGCCATTGGATATATATTGGATTCTGCAACAATGTAATAGTTGAGCTAGTTCTGGTAAATCTTCCAGCTTTGCTGTTTGTAAACGTTCCATGCAACCGCTGATACTAATCGTCTAATTTACTTAGGAGGGTGCGCTTAAAAAATTCAAGGCCATTTCCGAAAATTTCGGGTCACGCAGCATTTTGCGTAGGTAACATGCGGCGTTTTATTTTTAAACTACGTTGCATGTAGCGTCCACGGGAAACTTACTACCTATTAGCGTAGTATTAATTGGCGTCGTGGAAACTAGTTTTTCGCAGCGCTCGGAAAGTTCAAGAGTATGAACTTTCGCGTGGAGCGTCATCGCCGTCCAATATGAATCATACCTGAGCCGAACGCCGAAAGGTGTGTTGGCGATGCCGCTGTACACAATATTCGTTCTCGGTCTATTTGCCGTGGTCGCGTCCGCTCCGTGCTCGAAACTGTGAATCGAAATTGTGTGAACTAAATATAGGCGGCTAACTACCGATTGATACCGAGTGTCTCTCCTTCCAACTTGTTTAATTGGACTCCAGCGTCGTGCGGTAAAATTTGTGTAATCAGTCGGCAGGCGAGGTGTTCGCGAGTGAGTGTCCAAAGTCCTGACAGAAGGGGCTCCCGGATCTTTTATGTGTTTTAGTTCGCTCTTCGATGGATTCCGATACAAGATCAAATGTAAGTGCAGTTTTGCTTAAGGATCTCGCGCTGACCTTTCGCCACACGGGTATTTTTAACTCTCGTATCCACCCACGATTTCTAGTTTGTTTGTTTCCTGTTGTGCTCTGCCCCACATTCATCGCTCGCGATTCAGTGGTTACCGATTCTTGGACCTTTGTTGTACGGTTCGACTCATTTAGCAGGTCGTTGCCATCGACGATTTCGGTATTCACAATGGGCACCTACGTTTCACAGTTGGGAAAAGCCCTGCGAAAAGATTCTGAATTTTACCAAACCACGGCTCTCTAACTTAACCAGTTATCCATTACGAAATACAGTAGGCCCAGTTAGTAGGCATACTAATTATAATGACGTTATTGTAAAACTTTGCCCTAAATTTCAGTTTTTAGTAGAAAATGCTGAACTTTTGGTGGTTCGAAGTCCACGCTAAGCAAATTACTTAACGTATGCATGATTAAACCCGATACAGGTTGCTAGCTAAATTTGATGGTACATGTTTGCATTACGTACACTGTATATGTTATAAATGGACGATGAAAGGGTATTCCATCCAAGACGTATTTCGCAATGTTGCCTCAGTACCGTTCCTAGAATTTAAAATCCTTTACGGCAGCTGCAACTAACGATAGATTCCAAACGGGAATTATGGAAATTTTCTCCAGAACCATTAAAACAGTTCAGTGAATCAGTGGAAATTACGTTTATTAATGTCCAGTTTTTGTAGTGAAATTAGGATCATTTTTTTCAGTAGTTCTCTATGTATAGGAATATTAGGTTGTCGGGGACTAGCTTCTGGTTGATATAGAAAATTAAAACAAATAGATTGCTTTGTCCCTTTTATCACGAATTTCATGACCAGTTCATTATCAGTCTCCCACTAATTGAAAAATGAAAACGCAAACAGACTGTTTGTCAATTTGCCACAATCATGCGACTTCGGAATCACTACGTAATTTGCAAGAAGTTTACGTATTTTATTGACATTACTATCTCCAACTTGCGCAAGTGTCGGTCGAGCGTGCTTGTGTTTGTTTACATTACACAGGAAAGTCCATACTGGGCCACCAACTCGAATTTCTGGAAATTGCCGAGTCTTTCTCGCTTCTGCATTCCACAATAATTGCGCTGTTCATTGAAGTTTAGTGGCATTTTAGTGGTTTGTAGGTTGAGAATATTGTTCTATTGCATGACGACGTTTACAATAACCGAGTTTTGAGAAAGTCCCATGGCTTCCGATGATGTAGTCGAAGATGCAACGGGGGAAACCGTAACACCCACCCACGGTTTTTTACGGTGGGAATGGCCGCTGACGTCAGAATACCTTTAAAACTAGGAGCTTGTGAATCGCCGAAAATTGATTGCCAAATGTTATACCTTACTCGGTTCCTAAGTATTTAAGCTAACTTGAATCTAAAGCTTTTTACAATTTATTTTTAATTGTTTTAACGTAGCCGTAAAATGGAACAAATGGTCTATTTGTTCTTATAGAGTTATAGATTTGCTTTATGTGACGACTCAGATAATTGCATCGATTTAACCCGGTTTTATCTGTGCACATAATGTAAATGGCCGTAAGAGCCCATTTTACGATTTCAGGTAATCTTTAGAGGGCCGTCAGTCATTAAACGCCCACACATCTTTCAAACGCCCTATAAAATTTAGATAAAAAATGTAAGGTCTAATATCTTCGTTTTTTTTTAAATCACTTTATGCAATGTGGTCATGGAGACGTCGAGGTTATATATTTCTTCATTAGTGATAACTTTTAACCTTGAAGGATCAGGAATAAAATATTTGACGATCAAGGAAATACATAGTCACTTAAATATGCAAACGTTGCAAACTAGTTTTTGGCATAAATATTGGCCCCACTTTATGTTATTGTAGATAACATGCTGTCGTTTTGATTAGAAGATATTGTAAATAGAGGTGAATCTAAAAACGTATTTAACAACGTATAAAAACTTTAGTTTGTGTATGGTCTTGTTGCTCTTTCTTATACCCATAGACTAGTTTTACTGTACAATTTTATATAAATTAATATAATAGTTACGTGTTGAAAAATAAACCAATTGGTTTCAGATTTTTTTAAACTTGCTTGTATTTATATTAGGTTTTGTTGGCTGGTTGTTTTGGTTCGGGGCTATTTTCATTTTCTTGGGCATGTTTTGACATGCATAAATTACACATTGGCGACACCGCAATTTAAAATGGTCTGTTTGTGATCTAACACTTCTGGGTCACGTATTCGACCTAGGGAAGACAAAGAAATCAAGGATGGTCTTTAGGTGCACCGCCGATAATCACCTGTCATACTAATACGGATGCTTACCTCAGTGGGCGCCTATTAGCCGGAAGCTAATCAGACCAGAGAGCACCAACTCACGTCAGTGCGAATTGAAACTGCGGTGAGAAATGAGCATTTCAGGCTATATAAGTACGCTTTCTGGATCAGTACTAACTAATCAGGTCAAGCGTTAATGATCATCTCGTCGAATGTCCACTATTCCCAGGTACATAGTATGCATTACAGCGGTACCAATTCGGCATCAACTCAATAATAACGAAACACGATCCAACAACAAAGCTCTGTACAAATCAATATCAACAATAAAACAGTGTCCAATTCAGCTACGTAGTAGGACCACACTTAATGTTTATTGCAAGACTACTCGAGCAATAATTTCTATTACAGACGTTATTCTTTCATCTTTTCTAGTGATCAACATAAATTTAATTACCGTAAGTATCACTTCACAAAAATCATTTCAGAGCTCTCGCATTTGGAATGCCACTCTCTGTGGTATCAAATTTTACATCCACTTGCCCTCATGTTTGGTCACTAACTGCCCCTCGCTGCCCCTGTAGTAACTTTCGGTTCGGTCCGATTCGATTCGATTGTTTGAAACATTTAGAGCGTAATATACTTTTTTCTACGACCACCACTAAAAGTAGGCCATTTAGCGCTAGCTTTTTTAACTAAAAGTGACGTTTTATAATTTAGCGTGTTTAAAGAGATCAGCTCTTTACTTTTAGCACATGTGTTGTAAAGTGAAGTGAGGTGATAAAACTACAATTTAAAACTGGAATAGAGATTGTAAAGGTATTCTAGTTACTTCTTACGTTATAGGTAAAGTGTTTTTTTATAGTATTTTACAGTAGAAGTCCGTTAGGATAGCCTTTACTGCCGAGCCAGAGAATTTGTGAGACGAGCTCGAAGAGCGAGTCGAATAATACTGGCGAGGCAGTAAAGGCCCTAACGGACGTGTATTGTACAATAGTTTTTGTAATACCTACATACAATTCGGTCATATCTATATTTTTCTAATTTATTTTCATCAAAACGCGAGGTTTGTGTAATGACGTTTTAGAATGATTGAGAGTGCGTAGAACGTTGCAACTGTTGTTTATAAATGTCATTTATTTCGTGTATGGCTATAAGCAGTTTTAAGTTGTAACCAGCTCGTAACTTGACATCTGTAGAAAATGATGAAGATATTCCTAAAGACGTTAAGATTGTGAATGAGCAAGTTATTTTAGCGTATGTTCAGGAGTTATAGCAGTCTTTTGCGCCTTCTTCTATGTGGAGTTGAAGGCTTGCTTGCTGCTGGATTTGTGTGACAAACGTCACTTTGACGTTCGGCATACAATTTAGCAGGCCGTGGTCTTTACGGACACTTTTTACGGCCGGGCCGTAAAGAGGTTGCTTACGCAGTAGTAAACAGTCCTTAAATAAATATTTAACAAGTAGGTATTACAAAAAATAATTAAAGCGTTATGTAATGAATAAAGTCAGAGGTGTAGTATTAATAATTAATTACCTTTGATAACTGACTTTGACAGTACTGGCTCCACAAACATTCACCTGCGCGTCAAGACCATCTCTTTATTATGGCATAAATTATAACTGTCATAAATGCCAACCTTTGTTAAATCGACATTTATGGATTAATAACGGAAAATTTAAGGTCGTGGAAAAATATTGTATGTAAACTCGTGCTAAAAGTGTTATTGCACTCGACATGTTATGAAACTCAGTCTTCGGCTTCGTGTCTCGTGCACAAACATAAACTTTTAGCACTTGTTCCATAAATAGCTATTAAACTGTCGTTTATTCAAAGGCTCACAATAATAATTGTTTAAGCTTGCCATTGGCCACAAATATTCCCACCCCCTACTTGTTAGGGACTCGCACCCCGGCTCAAACTGGGGCAAGATTGGAAC